>JAOTQM010000100.1:1200000-1757429 GCA_026939265.1 Oreonectes daqikongensis | reverse complement strand
CAATCCATGCTCTTGAACTTGATGCAAACCGGTCATTTTCACTTTGACTTCGAACGGTGGCCAGGTCTGTGTGATACATTCTGCCAGTAGATCTGAAGATCACGCCATGACTTCAGATATTGATGAAGACAAATCTGTTTGTCCCTGTTTCATTTTCTTGTAAAAAGATTTTGCAATTTGTCTTAATTTGATGTAAGGAATGACACATGCTTAAAACTCAAATAGATTCATTGTTGTAATTGGTTTGTTTCTGCTGCTGCTCTCTATCTCTCTTATTTTTTAGAGATTTTGTTTAAAACATTGTTTATCACTAATGCTCAATTATCATTTCATTCATCACTTCATTAACTCTTTCCCACCACCGTTTTAACCGTGTACTTTAAAAGCACACAGCCACTGCACACAAAAAATGTAATTTATGAATGTCAAGAGTGAAGAGCCCAACTCAAGGAAACACTGATCACCATGATGGTGACTTTTGTTAGCTGGGAACATTCTTAGAACGTCTAAAAAAAACAGGACACTGCGGTATGTGAGCCAAATGAAAGTGTCAGATTTGGAGCAGATCTGGGCCAGAAAAAGCAAACTGTGGGCCACAGTAGGGTCAACTTTAGTTTATTTGCTGTACATTTGGCTAACATGTGGCATTGCCATGGTTTGCTTGTTGCTCAGATCTGGTAAACAGGAGGGACCGCCCAAGTGCCATCATTCCATGCCACAGTGGGCCAAATGAACGTGTCAGATTTGGGCCGAATCTGGGCCGCAACAATTTTGCTATCTGGGTTTTCTTCTATGAATACATGAACACGCAATATAAAAGATAAATGAACAAAAATATTCTGATTTCATTTTTTCTTCTTCAAAATACATTTGGAACAAAAGCAGAGAAACCTGTGCAGGACTTTACAGTGTGGATTCAGAAAGATGTATTTGCTGTTTTTGGATCAGTATGCTTTACCCTTTCAGAAGACATAATGGCGCCATCATAAAAAAAATCTTCCAAAAATTAATGGGCAGGGAAAGAGTTAATAGTTCGCCCAGTGTGTTGTTTAAAGAATGTGGGAAACCAAACAGTTCTGGGGCACCAATGACTATAGTTTTTCTACTTTGGTAGGTTTGGTTTCAAACATTCTTTAAAAATATTATTTGCATTCAGCTGAAAATGAATTTTTTTATAGGTGTTGACTAAATGAGGTAAAGATTTACATTTTTGGTTAAGTATTTTAAACAGTGTAAAATGACTACAAATTAATTTATTATATCATTCACTATACATTATTGACATATTGGTTTTATTTCTTACCATTGTAGCAAAAAAAGGCATATTTAAAAGAACATGGCCAGTCATCCATAATCTATTAGATATTCCAGCACATTCTTCTTTTGCTTTATCGTTGTTTGGCTCTCCACTCGACCAAAACTTGAATGTTATGTTTTCATCTTTATAAGACCACCGCCAGCTGTTAATATCATTGTACAGTCCAGTCCAGGCTACTGAAGTCAGTGCAGGTTGAACTGCTTGTAGTTCAATCCAGTCTTCATTGTTTTGAACAGTGGCCAGGTCAATGTAATTCTGTCTGCAGTAAACTTGAGCTTCATTCCAGGTCTTCTGCTCCTGGATGAGAACATATCCACAGGGGATGCTCTGAGTGAACAGACAGAGTCCTGTTGAGAGAAAAGTGTTGAGTATCTGTATAATTTTAATGTTTAAAAAAAAAAACATCCGGATTGTAAGTGGATAGAATCAACAGTTTATTTTAAAAGTGCAGTCAGCATAAATAACTGTATTTGGAATGTTAAATGCATGTTATAGGCAGTTTCCAGACTAAAACAAATGTTAGAGCTGTCTTAACTCAAAACATCTTGCACTGACTGTCAAATATGTCAGTGCCATGTTTGTTTTAAGATAATGTAACCAGTAATGTTAGTTTTGTTTGTAAAGCATGTTTGTAAAACTATTTAAATGTCCTCATTTAACTAAAGCCTATCCAGACTTCACCTAATCTGTGTCTCGGTACCCAGACAGCAAGCTAACAGGTACAAACCATTGAATCGATGTTAAAAAGATTAATGTGATATTAATTTAATAACAATAACTTGTCTTTATTCTACATAGTAGTTCTAATTTATCATTAGTTTAGCTGTTTATTCCTTTAATTAATGACTTACAGATACAACAAAGAATGTGAGTAAATATCTGCTTTGAATCCTGTTTTCAAATTAATAATATATATATAATTTAATGGATTTTTGTTACATTATTATTCTATAACATCTTGTCTATCATCTCTGAAAACATCTTGGCAAAATTCACTTGTTTTATTGCATTTATAATGCCAAGCTGATGTTTAGGACATATGGCTGGCGGAGGTGAAATAAATTGCCCACAGCTTTCCCTCACTTAACAATACAAAGGCAGTTCACATATCAAAGTAACCAAATAACCAAAATAATCAATGCACATTTCCCGCTTGTCCCGTGTTAACTACGGCATGGAACGTTTTTTAAACAACGTTATCATGGGATGGCGAAGCTTGCCGCCTGAAGCTGGTGTGAATGGGATGATCGAAAGTTCAGAGACTATGTCCATCATAAACCACAGAAATTTTGCATCACTACTACTTACTAAGTTGCAGTTTTCTTCAGGGTACATTTACATTTACATTTATTCATTTGGCAGACGCTTTATCCAAAGCGACTTACAATTGAGGAAAACGGCAAGCGATTCGTCTAAGTAAGCAATATTCACGAGAAGTGCTAGTAATACAAGGTTTCAAATACAACGTCAAGATAGTATAAGCAAGTATATAGAGAACATTAGAAAGGAAAAATAGAGGTAGAATTTTTTTTTTTTATTTTTATTTTTTTACATTATGAGACAGTTAAGTGCTCATGGAAGAGATGGGTCTTCAGCTGTTTTTTGAATTGTGAAAGGGTAAAGTTAGCTCGTCTCCCAGTGATGCAGTGCTCATCCTTGAAGTGTGCCCAGCACCATTTTTATATTAATGCTATGCATTACTTTCACTTTATTCAAATGGATTTCATAGGGTATGTTATATATATTTTAAACTAGGGAATAATCGCATCACATATTAATTTAAACCTTACAGTTATTAAGATAAGATTTCTTTCCAACAGCTATTTACAGTTACACACTGACCTGAGAAAAGCAGCAATGAATCAGCCTTTCCATTTGTGATTAATTTACTAAAACAAATTTGAAAATGAAAAACATATTAAGAAGAAAAGAGAAATAGAGTGAGTACAATAGGAAAACAAATCATTTTTATATAAAAAAAATATGTGATTTACCTACATCAGACAGGACTGAGGATGAAATGGTAGTGAAATGCCTATGGTATGCATAATATAGTCACTACATGCTTGTAAATATTACTTTGTTTTTATACACATTTCCCTTTATGCAAAACCTTTTTCGGATGCGGACTGTGTGGAGACACTGATATATTTTCCTACTGTATTGCAATGCGAAGCTAATTATTTAAATAACCCAGCCAGCACAGTCATGTGGGCCCAGATAGTTTTGATGTGGGCTGCCTAAGTTGGTCTCAGCCAGTTTTGTCCGCTGGTTCCATGGTGGCCCCCCATGTGTTAGCCCAGATTAAATGATCAGTGCTTAGTGTACATACTACAAGGAGGTAAATGTGACACTGAATGTTGGAGTTAATGAGATGATGAAGTCATAACAAACAGAATCACTGATGGACACATAAACAACAAGAACGAAAGAAATGAAACACAACAACTGACTTACATAAAATAAATCATTAAATCTCTCGACAGAGGAGAATTAAACAACTTCACAAACACCATTACCATCTTCACTTTTATTGCAGCATGTTAGAGAATAAACCTTGTGCTCTGGGTTCTGTACTGCTTAGTCTCAATCGCCTCATTTGTATAACTTTGCATAAAATTGTCTGCTATATGAGGACATGTAAATGTAAAAAGTCATCATGTATGTTAAAAAACATTCAGCAGATGTCTCTGGGACAATTATGATAGTTGTTTGTGCCAGGTGTTCATTTACAGAGGAACTCTAAATCATACATGTCTTTACACACAGCAAAATCCCAGAGTTACAGTAAATCAACACTGGCTCGGAGTTTATATTGTCTCAGAGAGTTAAAATAACACTGAAGTAGAGTTAAAGTTAATGACAACAATAACTAAAGAAAATATGAACAATAAGAAGTCCTCTAACAGTGATCAGTTTTTCCATGATTTCTTCACTTTTTTTTCTGCTGTAATAGTGTGTTTCCGAAGCACATTTATAAAAAAAAAAGCTAAATATCTCTCATGTAAATGGTGATACTTGAACTAATTTGCACTGAATTTAATAAGTTCACATTTCAATCTTTCAAACATCAAGAATCAGGTTATAAATCTCAATAATGGTGACACGCGCGTGAACGCGCTTAAATTTTAGTCCATGTCCTGCTGGGTAGCTAAACACAGTGTTTCTCAACCCTCATGAAAACCACTAGAATGCTTGCGACTGACTCACCTGAACTTTGAGGTCTTTTCCGAATTCACAGTCCACAGTAAAAACTTTGTATTTCTTCATGGCGTCATTTCCATAAAGGAGTCGAAGTGACCCAAACATTGATTGACTTTGTCGTCTTCCAGGGCATCCTCTTTTGTCAAGCCGGTCTCTGGACATTCTGTATCCCAATGATTTGCTAAAAGATAAATTTACTAGGTTCGTTAAATTATTGCTGTCATAAGCATTTAGATTGTGCAAACGCGCTACCTCACAATCCATGTTTTGAACAGTAACCGTGACCAAGTATCCAGCCAATCAAAGATGCTGTAGCAGGCTGTTGCTAAGAGGAAACAGATTTGTTTTTTTAACACTCTCTATTGGCTTACCGCTGTAATGTTATTGGGGAGAGTAGATGAACCTGAAAGCAGAAAAGTCTAAGCTTTACATAGATACCAAACTTGAAGGGTAGTTCTCATAGATCGGCAGCAGCGAGTGAAGTTTGAAGGCATGATTCTGGCCATTTTTGTTCGCGATTTTGAGGGATCCACTCACAAAAATAAAGTTTTTATATATTTACTGTAGGAAATTTTCAAAATATCTTCATGAAACGTGATCTTTACTAAAGGCGCAGTTTTGGATTTTTAGCGGCCACTAGCGTTTCAGTATAGATTTGCAATAAATCTTTCAGTCATTTGCTCATCCCTCCCTTTCGAAGTACGACAGTGGCCGCAACAGTAAAAAAAACATGTCGCTGTTACATTATTTCTACACTTATAAGGAAAAACGTTCGTCTCTCGTAGGTTATATGCCCATTTGTATCCAATGCTAACGTTACCAAAAAACTGGTTTCACTTTCACAAAAGTTAAATTATCTTACCAGCCCAGCAGAAAACAGGCAACTTCTGCGTCACGATGAAAACATTTGTCCTTCTCTGTTATAGCTACACCGATGTTTATCCTGGATTTCTGCCGTCGTTTGTCTCTAATTTGTCACACTTGCGCTTCAACCGACGGAGATTCGCGCTCTGTCGGCTCTTGTGCACAATACTTAGGTCTTCCCTTGTATCAAAACTTCTAAAATCAGAACGATCTATGCTTCAGCTAGATGATGATGACGACGACTACTCCTCCTTCTCTTCGTACTACGACTGACTAACTTCTTCGTGGTCTTTAACTCAGTGATGACGCAAGCTGCCTCTATGAATTACTAAATGTGCTCTGTGAGCTGTTTGTCCGTTTAGTGCTGCTGTAACCAAACATGGCCGCGCAACATGGAAAACTCCACATATATAGGCCCGCGCCTATGTAGATAAACTGGGTATTCTAAGGTAATAAAAACATAACTGTTCATTACGTACAGTCTTTATACACCTCTGAAGAGACAGTTTTGTATGTTATATTGCATTTATTTCAAAATCAAGTATTGTTCCTTTAATATACTAATGATTTTTGGCATAAAAGAAAAATCTATAATTTTGACCTAAACTATGTATTTTTGGCTATTGCCACAAATATACCCATGCGACTTACGACATATAAATATAAAATATAAAAGTTGATTTAACTCGGGATTTTGATGTGGGTGCGCATGTTTAAGATGTTAACCAAGCTCACTCAGCGCACCGCGCAAATTATGAAAAAGCTGGTGTTGGAAGAACAGAATAGGCGCATGGTAGGAAAGAACGTAAAATTTGGATGCAGGTCAGAATAAAAATAATTTGGTGCCAAAGAGAAATTCAACATCAGTATTTTGGATTCAGGAGAGAGGATGTGTCAGAGAGCAAGGTAAATTCCAAGACCTGTGAAATGATTATTGCAACGAAACGGGACAATACAACAAACCTGTTCCAACACTTAAAACAGCAGCATTAAAAACTGTATGATTAATGTCGACAAAGTCCATCGAAACTAACAAAGCCAGCCCTGAAAAAGTATCCATCGTTCAAGCATTTGCAAGCATCACACCTTATGAAAAAGGCATAAAACGGCACAAAGAAATTACAGATGCGATCACCTATCACATATGCAAAAACATGATGCCTGCGTACATCGTCAGTAAGAGACTGGTCTTCTGAAGCTACTACAAACACTTGACAAAAGGTACAGCTGCCCTCTTGCACTCATTGCACACGGGTTGCTATTCCCAAAATGTATGAGAAATGTATTGCGGACGGGCATTGAATCCGAACTTAAGCAGGTGAAATACTACGCCACGACCACAGATATGTGGTCCAGCAGAATAATGGAGTTTAACGGTCCATTATATTAATGACAACTTTAAAATAAAAAGTTGATGCTTGCAAACAGCATACTCTTCCGAAAGATCACACTGGGGAAAATATGTCTCAAGGTTTTAAAAGAAGCTTTAAAGCGATAGTTCACCCCAAAATTCAAATTTGCTGTTTATTTACTCACCCCCAGGCCATCCGTGATGTAGGTGACATTTTGTTACTTGAGTAGAACAATAAAGAGTTTTTGGTAAAATCGCTGCCTTCTATGCTTCATATAATGAGATATATGGGGTCCAGCTGTTCCTAAAACACAACATTCCAAAAGGCGTCTCCTGGCGACATGTTGACGTCTTGTGAAGCGAATCGATGGATATTTTCATCAAAATTTTATTTTTAATAATATTAGCCATACTGTACAGCCTCTGCACACGTCCCGTTCGCGATCTTCTCTGCACCGTCCCGTTCGCGATCTTCTCTGCACACGTCCCGTTCGCGATCTAAAACTATCGCTTTAACATCATGGGGACTTTCTGAAGAGCAACAAGTGACTATCACCACAGACAATAGGCCCTATTTTAACGATCTGAGCGCATGGTATTAATGAGTAATGGGTGTGTTTTTGGTCAAAACGTGCAGTAAACCAATCACAGTTTAATCTTTCATTCCCTTTAAGAGACAGTTGCGCTCGCGCCATGGAATGTTGCTAACACGCATTTTCTACTACCCCACTGAGCAAAAGCTCCTTCTATAGACGTCCCCTGAGGAGCCAGAATGAAAGTTTTTCTGACGTCTTTTTCTGACGTCTTCTGGACGTCCAATGTTGACATCCATATGACATCTATAGAAGGTACGAATTTAGTTGAAATGTTGTCGTTGGTTGTGGACATATTTTCAACGTCTTATAACATCAACGCAGACTCATTTTAGACATTATTTTAACAAAAATAGGTGTTACACTATGCATATAATTAAAACATATTTATGTCATTGAATCAATATCACTTTTGCACTCGCTATTAATGTTGAAGCTTCAACAAACCACCGTTTTTGTGATCAGTGTTTGCTTTAGTTGGGCTTTTGACTCTTACGTTCATAATTTTTTCTTTTTTCAATGTTTGAAGTTGTTTCTCAGTAAGAACACTTGTGCATTGATAAAGAAATAAAGGTTTTGAAAAGGATTTGTAGGAGTAGTTTGCCTTATGACAAGTGTTAAGCAGTATTAAGTTTAAGAAACTTCTTTAAGTTCTGCTAAGATTTGATCCATCCATGACTGATGTTGACATTAAGGTTCACAAATACAAAAAACACAGAGACAATATCAGAAAATGGTTACTGAAAAACTTAGACATCAATGTTTCTCATACAAACCTCAACAATGGTGACAATCATCAAACTAATTCAGATAAACAGATCAACTGCAATGCATGCTGGGAGTCATCAATGAGTTTGTTTGTACTATGATGTTACCCAGCATGCATTGCAGAATGAAGTTTTCTTTGTTGATTGTCACCATTGTGAGTTTCATACACTGATTCTTCATGTGTAATTGATTCAGCCATGTCACAGGTTTTTTAAATCACGTGCTCTGTTTGTCATCTATGAAACTTCTTTAATCTCTTTAAACTGCATCATAAACACAGTGTTTACATATTATATAAACTAACAATTAAGAGTTGTTTGTGTGACTTCGTAGTGATGAAATCACCAACACTTCTGATCCCACCACAGTAATCATTGTTTTCTTTGCCAAAACAAATGTGTTTGAACACAAATGGGCAGCCCATATACAAACATGACATTAAACCAAGAGTCAAGAGCCCGACTAAAGCAAACACTGATCACAAAAACTGGGTTGGTTGTTGAAATTTCAACATTAATAGCGGGATGTCAAACAGTGATATTGATTCAATAATATAAATTAATAATAATATTTTTTAATAATAATGCATGTGAACATTTATTCTGTTATAAATAATGTCTAAAATGAGTTGCGTTGATGTTATAAAACGTTGAAAATACGTCCACAATGACCACATTTCAACAATTCGTACCTTCTATAGATGTCCTATGAACAACAACATTGGACGTCCAGAAGACGTCAGAAAAACTTTGATTCTGGCTCTTCAGGGACGTCTATAAGACGTCTATAAGAAGGAGCTTTTGCTCAGTGGGTAACACGCTTTTTAAATGACAAAAAAATATATTGCGACTTTAGACCAGGTTTGAGTTGATCAATTTTAGATCCTCAAAATAGCAACGCGCCAACAATGCACCTGAACACATCTTTTTTAGACCAGCACGCGCATGGGCGCACAAATGGGTGCAAATGTATTTGCTATTTAAACAACGCGGTGCAGGACGGGAAAATGAAAACTGGGTCAAGCTGAATCTAGCAAAAACAATTGTGCCTTCATTTTAGCTTTAACAAATAACACTTTTTATTATAAAACAACGTTTATGACAAGAGCTCTTAATTCTGCAAAACTTTTTTGTATTGACATGAACTTTGGTATGTATCATCTGTCATCTTGTTCCCATCACACGTTTAGTGACACTGCCTAGTGGTATTGGTCATAAAAGTTTAAAACTCATCATCAGAAATGTCCACATATTTCCATTTGTAATGGAAATTCCGTAAAAACTACGGGAAAAGCACGTAAACAGTAAACAATTGAGTAGACTACAAACAGTCCACGGAGAAGTCTTCTTTGATGGTACCCAGAATGCCTTGCGTTTATCTTATGTGTGGTTGTTTTTGTGGTCACCATTGTTGAGATGAATAGGTTTATTATTGATATCCTGCTAGTCCAGTTAGATTTGTAAATCGTGTATTGTAAAGTCCCTCAGAATATTATTCTGTTAGTCTCATTCATAGCATCAGTGAGCATTACAGAAAAAATTGTCATGAGTAAATCTATAGACAAATCTCACAACAAACTACCACAAGATGACAATTTTTCTTACCTCATCCCACCATTACAATGTTGTCATCACACAGTTACAGAATCCAAAGAAAATCTAATATTTTAAGCAAAGAGTCAATCTACTACGGTTTCCCTACAGTCAAAATAATAAACTTGCAGTGTTTCTATGGTAAACATGTAATATAATACACTATAGCTTATTTAATATTTGAAGAAGAAAATACTTTATCAACTGAGATTTCTAAGAAGCGTGCCTGCAGGAATTTGTGATCCCACATAAAGTAATTGCATTGGCCACATCTGCAACTGTTATTATTTTAAAAAAGCCGGTCTGAACAGCTTTCTGATTCCTGTCATCAGCACAATCTTTTGGTGAGAAAACATTTCCATCTGGCTGTACTCTCCATGTCAATCTTGTGTCTTTCTCTATTCCATGATTCTTCAGTTGCTGTTTTATCTGAAGAACAGAATCAATTTTCATTACTGCTTGCACACACACACTACCCCCCAAGCAAAGTCATTTTTTTTTTAACGTTCTTGGCATCCTAAGGCATCCACTTACCTCCTGTAAGATAGTCTCCATCACTGCAGGGTCACTTTGATTCTTATCAGATTTCCCTCCACTCTCACAAGTTGCTTTTAAATCTGTTGGGGAATTAAATGTTTGGGAACTTTAAACAAGTTGCTTTTTAAAATGAAGTGTTTATGCTAAAACAACATTGTGGACAAATCTGGGCTAAATCATTTTTGCATGTTTTTATTTGATAATAAAACGGGTTTCCTTAAACTGAGCACTACAAGACTTGGCTACTTTCCTAAGTTTGCCCCTGAACACCTACAGAACAGTTACGTTTTAAGTTCATTCTGTAGCAGAATAATGACAAGAGACATTTACTTTAGCAGAGACACTGAATCTTTTACTTGAAATTTGCGAGTTTTATTTGATTATGCAAGTCTTTAATGAGAAATGTAGCAATGATATAACCATAAAACTTACATTGCATGCAGATGAAAGCAGGGCTTTTGAGCAGAGCAGATCATCTGTCAAACCGTCAGGGCCTATTACCCCACAAGGTCGGTAGATCCCCATTACATTGGTGCCCAATTGTCCAAGCAATAGAAGTGGAGATGTTTGTTTATCTGACCACTTCCATGAGTCCCTAAACAGCCCAATCCATGCTGAATAATATTTGTTTATTAGCAATAGCTGGTCATTTTCATTTACTTTTTACTTAGAATGGTGGCCAGGTCTGTGTGATTATGTCTGCAGTAGCTCTGAGTCTCTAGTCTCTGTGTACCGTCTATCTGGTAAAAAAACCTGTCTGTCCCCGTTTTGTTCTCTGTTGAAAACAATTGAAATTAGTTAATTAAATGTTTTACACTTGATCTAAATCACCCCAATGTATGTGCAGCAAGTATGAGCACTTCATCTTTCCATGATTTCACCATAAATGTATTGCCTCGCCATGGCAACACAATTGAGATATCCAAAATCAATCCGTAGTGGTAGGTGATTTATATGTTCAGGTTCCAATGAAAATTCAAAACACAGAAACAAGCAACAAAGTCAGGCAATCGGTCCGGAGATACATCAGGAGAAGCGCGTTCCAAACATAATTTTTGGAGACGCAACTCAAAGTGTTGTCTTGGATAAAGAGAAAATGTTAATATTATTATTACTCAGTTTGCCAAGTGTAATCCAAACGGCTATGTGTTCAGATAATCGATTGCCAGTCTCCCTTCAGAATTCCTACTTCAAGAGCTGTGCCCTTCTAACCCAGTCAACAATTTGATGTCACAGTGATGTCATAGAGATGTCACAACCCACTGAGCAAAAGCTCCTTCTTATAGACGTCTTATAGACGTCCCCTGAGGAGCCAGAATGAAAGTTTTTCTGACGTCGTTTTCTGACGTCTTCTGGACGTCCAATGTTGACGTTCATCTATAGAAGGTATGAATTTAGTTGAAATGTGGTCGTTGTGGACGTATTTTCAACGTCTTATAACATCAACACAGACTCATTTTAGACATTTTAACAAAATAGGTGTTACACTATGCATTATATTAAAACATATTTATGTCATTGAATCAATATCACTTTTGCACCCGCTATTAATGTTGACATTTCAACAAACCACTATTTTTGTGATCAGGTTTGCTTTAGTTGGGCTCTTGACTCTTAACATTCATCAAGTTAACTTTCTTTCTTTCAATGTTTGTAATTGTGTTTCAATAAGAACACTTGTGCATTGATAAAGAAATAAAGGTTTTGAAAAAGATTAGAAGGATATAGTTTGCTTTATGACAAGTGTTAGAGAATAATAGGTTTAAAAAAATTTTGATGTTACCCAGCATGCATTTCAGCATGAAGTTTTCTTTTGTTGATTGTCACCATTGTTGAGTTTCATACACTGATTCTTCATGTTTTATTGATTCAACAGTGTCACAGGTTTTGTAAGTCACGTGCTCTGTTTGTCGTCTATAAAACTTCTTTAATCTCTTTAAACTGCATCATAACACAGTGTTCACATATTAATAACTAAACACTTAAGCGTTGTTTGAGTGACTTCATAGTGATGAAATCACCAACACTTTCTGATCCAACTGGATCATTGTTTTCTTTGCCAAACACAAATTGGCAGCCAATATAAACATGACATTAAACCAAGAGTAAGAGTAAGAGCCCAACTAAAGCAAACACTGATCACAAAAAACAGTGGTTTGTTGAATTCAACATTAATAACGGGTTGCCCAACTGGATATGATAATATGTTTTATATAATGCCCATAGTGTAACACTTATTTTTGTTAAAATGTCTAAAATGATATGCGTTGATGTTATAAGACGTTGAAAAATACGTCCACAACGACCACATTTCAACTACATTCGTACCTTCTATAGATGGATGTCAACATGGACGTCCAGAAGACGTCAGAAAAAGACGTCAGAAAAACGTTCATTCTGGCTCCTCAGGGGACGTCTATAATAAGGAACTTTTGCTCAGTGGGAAAGAGCTTTCAAGAATCTCATGATGAGGTCAAAACCCAGATAGCAAAATTGTTGCGGCCCAGATTCGGCCCAAAACTGACACGTTAATTTGGCCCACATACGGCATGGAATGATGGCACTTGGGCGGTCCGCTCCTGTTTGCCAGATCTGAGCCACAAGCAAACCATGGCAATGCCACATGTTAGCCAAATGTAAACCAAATAAACTAAATTAAAAACTAAATTTGAGCCTAATCTGGCCCACAGTTCACTTTTATTCTTTTAATGAGTTATTCTAGATCCGCTCCAAACCTGACTTTCATTTGGCCCACATAACGCAAAGTGTCCAGTTTTTATTTTTTTAGACGTTCTAAGAACGTTCCCAGCTAACAAAAGTCACCATCATGGTGATCAGTGTTTCCTTGGTTGGGCTCTTCACTCTTGATCATCACAGGTTAAATCTTTTGTGTGCAGTGGTTGTGTGCTTTTAAAATACATTTGTGAAGCCAATGCAAATGAGAATCTAATCTTCTGGGTTTGTTTGGTGGTCGTTAGAGTCTCCATCATGTTGATTCACTGATGTCTGTGTTGTTAATTCTGAAATAACATTATAAGATAAGGCAGTGGCATTTAGATTTCTAAGAAGTTGGATGAAATATGGGTGCAAATAAAACAATCTGTGGCAGAACACAGAAAAACACAGACATCAAGAATCTGTGTATGAACCTCAGTAATGGTGAGAATCAACAAAGGACAACTTAATACTGCTATGCATGCTGGGTAACATCATTGTACAAAACTCATTCATGATTCCCAGCATGCATTGTGGTTGCTCTCTGAATTAGTCTGTTGATTGTCACCATTGTTGAGATTCATACACTCATTCTTCATGTCTGTGTGTGTCTAAGTTCGCTGTAGATTACATTTCATTCACATACAGATTTCTGAAATCTTTCTAGACAAATTGCAATTAAACACCCTGATCTTGATCTTAAACTGTTATTTCAGGATTAACAACACAGACATCAATTAAATAACATGATGGTGAGATTAATAACCTCCAAACAGACACATAAGATTATATTCTTATTTGCATTGGCTTCACAAATGTACTTTAAAAGCACACAGCCACTGCACACAAAAAATGTAATCTATGAAGGTCACGGGTGAAGAGCCCACACACAGGAAACACTGATCATCATGATGGTGACTTTTGTTAGCTGGAAACGTTCTTAAAATGTCTAAAAAAAAAAAAAAACAGGACACTTGTATGTGAGCCAAATGAAAGTGTCAGGTTTGGAGTGGATATGGGCCAGAAAAAAGCGAACTGTGGGCCAGAGTAGGGTCAACTTTAGTTTATTTGGTGTACATTTGGCTAACATGTGGCATTGGTTTGCTTGTGGCTCAGTTCTGGCAAACAGGAGCGGACCGCCCAAGTGCCATCATTCCATGCCACATGTGGGCCAAATGAACGTGTCATATTTGGGCCGAATCTGGGCCGCAACAATTTTGCTATCTGGGCCCCGGTAACTCCTGATTGGTCAGATGCCTTGGTGACACTATCTGTGATGTAGACAGATGTCTGTTGATTGGCTGGGAGAAATCTATTCACTTAAACAAGTTCACGAAAAGGCATGGAAACGCTGTTGTGATTGGTTACCAAATATACCAAATATAGTTATTTGCCCTATAAACGGTCAATTGTATGTCACCTTTTTCACTTCCTCCGAGTTTGCAGGTCTGAACTGTCAAAAAATCCTGTTGGGAGGAGCTAATGAATGTCATTTTGAAAGTTAGGGTTACAATATATGTATCAAGTTTGGTAACTGTAGGTAAAACTAACCCGACCATTTTAGTCCAAAGGTGGCGCTACAAAGCCCCCCCCCCATCCGGTTTATCTCTAATTTTTTGCACATGGCTAAAGAACACCAGCAGTGGTGTGTGTCAAATTCCATTCCATTTTAAGCAGGATACATGCTTTAAATGTAATGGAAATACATCTAAATATAGTAGCATTTAAGTTTGATGGGTTGCCATAGCAACACCGTTCAAGATATCGAAAATCCATTCACATATGTAGCATCTCCGATATCTTGACATCACATTCACCAAGTTAAGTGCCTATGAGGAGTATTCAAAAATGACATGCACTTTTTGCAAAATGTCTGACTTCATGTTGGGCGGAGCTAATTGGTGTCAGTGTGAAAGTTGTTTGGGTTGATGAGAACTATATACAATTTTTTTGCATTCCAGGGGGAGCTACAGAGTCCCGTGTGGCCTGTATCCCACAAACATTGCCCACGGCCCAGCAGGAATCTCCTGGTAGACCTGATGGCCAGCACATGCCTGCTACACTCTGGCTCATGACTGAGTTGAATCACACTTTTTTACAGAGTGTAGTATGAATAAATTTTTTTTTCAATCAGAACAGCCACATTATATGTGTTGGTATTATTTCTTACCATTGTAGCAAAAGAACGGCTTTAGCGTAAAGCATGGCCAATCACTCCATGATCCATTAAATGTTGCACCACATTCTTCATTTGCATTATTGTTGTTTGGCTCTACACTTGACCAAAACTTTAATGTTATGTTTTCATCTTTATAAGACCACCGCCAGCTGTTAATATCATTGTACAGTCCAGTCCAGGCTACTGAAGTCAGTGCAGGTTGAACTGTTTGTAATTCAATCCAGTCTTCATTGCTTTGAACAGTGGCCAGGTCAATGTAATTCTTTCTGCAGTAAGCTTGAGCTTCATTCCAGGTCTTCTGCTCCTGGATGAGAACATATCCACAGGGGATGCTCTGAGTGAACAGACAGAGTCCTGTTGAGAGAAAAGTGTTATTTATAACATTGGATAAAAGAAAAGTTCTGGACGTGTTCTATTAAACAAATGTCCCTGATAGCAAGAAACCCTTGAATCAATGTTGAAAACTGATTGATTTGTCAATGTTATTTGCATTGAATCAGAATTACTTTTGCAACCGATATTAATGTTGAAAAAATATTGAA
The DNA here is from genome assembly GCA_026939265.1 of Oreonectes daqikongensis. Taxonomy (NCBI): domain Eukaryota; kingdom Metazoa; phylum Chordata; class Actinopteri; order Cypriniformes; family Nemacheilidae; genus Oreonectes; species Oreonectes daqikongensis. Next base: position 1,741,766 of record JAOTQM010000100.1, on the reverse strand, counting down.
ATTTCAACAAACCACCATTATTGTGATCAGTGTTTGCTTTAGTTGGGCTCTTGACTCTGGACTTTTACTAAGTTAATGCGCTTCTTTTTCAACATTTATATTTCAAAGGAAGGGTTAGGGTTAGGCTTTTATGACAAGTGAAGTTCAAAAGATTCTTTAATTATATTGAGATTTGATTCATTCATGGCTTGTGTCAACATTCTCGTACAAGTATAAAAATACAGAGACAAAATGATTACTGACACATCAATGTTCATCATACAAACATCAACAATGGTAACAATCATCAAACTAATTTAGATAAACAGATTAACTGCAGTGCATGCTGGGAGTCATGAATGAATTATTTTGTTGATTGTCGCCATTGTTGAGTTTCATACACTGATTCGTGATGTCTGTTTTTGTCTATATTCTGCTGTAGTTTAAAGATGCTATAGGTAATATGCTTTTTCAAAAAATGTTATGTTAGCCTCTGTATGATTCCTCTCTCCCTGCAAACAGCTACCAAAAGACATGCTTTTTGTGACTGATGAAAATTGTAATGTTTGTAAAGTCACTGCAACAAAGAAAACCGAAATCATTACTGACACACTTCAACACTCCTCATACAAATCTCAACAATGGTGACAATCATCAACCTAATTCAGATAAACCGATCAACTGCAATCCATGCTGGGAGTTATGAATGAATTTTGTACCATGATGTTATGATGCATGTTGTTTCTTTTGTTGATTGTCACCATTGTTGAGTTTCATACACTGATTCTTAGCTTTTAGCTTGCTGTCTGAAACTTTTGTTAGCTGGGAATGATCTTAAATAAAAAAAAAACTGGACATTTTAAATGTTTTAAAAACATTAAAATACTTATAAGGAATGTTTTAACAACAACTTTTGTTAGCTGGATAGGAGGCCCCCTCACTTCATGAGCAAACAAGAGTTGAAAGTGAGAGAACAATAAGGTTACTCAAACTGTCAGAAAAAAGTACCTTTAGGGGTACAATGGCTTAACACTGGTTACAAATTGTGATTTTACTGTAATATTGCAGCTACTCTCATGTTCTGATGGTTACTCTTTTCAACTTGTATGTTTAAACACATGAACTGTTAAAGACAACCAAACACTGAAACTCAAGAGTCAAGAGTCCCACTAAAGGAAACACTAAACACTATTATGGTTTTTGTTCTTATTGTTGATGTTTTATTTCAGTGATTGTGTTTGTTAACAGCAGGTGTTCATTATTAATAACTCAATCATCACTTCATTATCTCATTAAATTGTTCATGTGTTCAATAGAGAGACATCTAAAACATTCTGTCAGGGGAGGCCTGTAGGACTGGATTGAGAAACACTGCTGTAAGGTTACAGATATGTAACCCTGGATAGATCCAAGATGGCGGCGCGATCACATCGCGAGGCTCAGGGTCTCTCCAGATTCTGCAATTGTGTGGTATTTTTCTTGCTCATCTCGGGTCTGTTCGTGCAGAACAGCTGTGCCTTTACATCGTACACCCGACATGAGCTTTTGGATATTGGTTTGCGACTTCCTGACAGTTTTATCGACAACCTTCAACTCCTTCCTGAGATCGCCAGAACAACCGAGGCCGCTCACTTTACCCGGCCGGGCGGAAGTGCTCACAGGCGGCGTCGAGATCGTAAACAAAGGCGGGGGAAGCGCGGAGGACTAAGAGCTAAGCTAAAGCTAACACCACACCGGCTCTCTTTACCCAGCATTTTCCTCGCCAATGTTCGGTCACTGGTGAACAAAATGGAGGAGATTCGACTCAGCATCACTTACAGCAAGAGACTTTTTAACTGTAATGTTATGATCTTCACGGAAACATGGCTACACAGCGGCATACCGGACAATGCTATTGATTTAGCTGGACGCCACACACACCGGGCGGATAGAACGTTAGATGGCTCCGGTAAGACCAGAGGTGGTGGATTGTGCATTTACATTAACAAAGCTTGGTGCACGAACTCTGTTATTGTCGGAAAACATTGTTCAGCTAACCTTGAGTTTCTCATGGTTAAATGTAGACCGTTTTATCTGCCACGGGAGTTCACTTCCACCATTATAACTGCAGCCTACATTCCCCCGGATGCTGATGCCAAGCTTGCTATGAAAGAACTTCATGCAGCCATCAGTAAACAACAGACCGCTCACCCGGAAGCTGCGTTTATTGTTGCGGGAGATTTTAATCATTCAAACTTAAAGTCAGTTCTCCCCAAATTTCACCAGCATGTTTCCTGTCACACCAGAGGAAACAAAACCTTAGACCATGTTTACACAAACATGGCTGAAGCTTACGTTGCGACCCCCCTCCCCCACCTGGGACAGTCAGATCACCTTTCTTTGTTTCTCACCCCCAAGTATTCACCCCTCATCAATCGTGTGAAGCCATCAGTGAAGACCATCAAAGTGTGGCCTGTGGGGACAGATTTCACACTCCAGGAAAGGTTGCTACACACAGACTGGAGTACATTTGCTTCTCAGGCCACCAGTGGCTCTCACACGGACATTGACTGCTACACCTCTTCTGTACTGGATTACATCAACACCACCATAGACAATGTTACCACTCAGAAACAGATCATCACGTACCCAAATCAGAAGCCATGGATGAACAAGGAGGGCGCCTCCTGTTTAAGGCACGCAATACTGCCTTCAGATCAGGTGATGCACAAGCCTACAGCACATCGAGAGCTAACCTGAAGAGGGGAATCAAAGAGGCCAAGCACTGCTACAAGCTGAAGGTAGAGGAGCACTTTTCCAACTCCGACCCTCGACGCATGTGGCAAGGCATCCAGGCCATCAGTGATTACAAACCCACCCACTCCACCCCCGCAGCCACTGATGTCCTCTTCCTGAACGAGCTTAATGACTTTTATGCTCGCTTTGAGAGGGACAATAGAGAAACTGCCACCAAGCTCAAACCCTCAGTTGATCACCCTCCAATCACACTCTCCTCCATAGACGTCTGCAATGCACTGAGCCGGATCAGTGCGCACAAAGCCGCTGGACCAGACAACATCCCTGGACGTGTACTCAGGGCATGTGCTGAGCAGCTTGCTGGGGTTTTCACTGACATCTTCAACCTGTCTCTTGCCCAAGCAGCTGTGCCAACATGCTTTAAATGCACCTCCATTGTGCCAGTGCCAAAACACTCCAGCCCAAAGTGCCTCAACGACTACCGCCCTGTAGCACTGACACCCATTGTCATGAAGTGCTTTGAGCGGCTGGTCCTGGCACACCTAAAGGACTTTCTACCATCCACATTGGACCCACACCAGTTTGCCTACCGCAGCAATAGGAGCACAGAAGATGCAGTTTCCATGGCACTGCACTCTGTGCTCAAACATCTGGACAATAAGAACACTTATGCACGTATGTTGTTTGTTGACTTCAGCTCAGCATTCAACACTATCATCCCATCCAAGTTAATAGCCAAACTTGAAGACCTGGGCATTAACACATCCCTATGCAATTGGATTATGGACTTTCTGACCAACAGACCACAGCAGGTTCAATCAGGCTCCATCTGCTCCACCACTATCACACTCAACACTGGTGTACCACAGGGCTGTGTGCTAAGCCCCTTCCTCTACTCCCTCTTCTCCTCCGACTGCAAGCCTGTGAACGGATCTAACTCCATCATCAAGTTTGCGGACGACACTACGGTGATTGGTCTCATCAGCAACAACGATGAGACGGCCTACAGGGAGGAGATCCAGCACCTAGCCACATGGTGCAACAGCAATAACCTGCTCCTTAACACCTCCAAGACAAAGGAGCTCATTGTGGACTTCAGGAAAGAGTCAAGAGGCACACATGACACCATCCACATCAATGGGATGGCTGTTGAACGTGTCTCCAGTTTCAAGTTCCTGGGGATCCACATCTCGGAAGACCTGTCCTGGACTACCAACACCTCCAGCCTGGTCAAGAAGGCTCACCAGCGCCTCTTCTTCCTGAGGACACTAAAGAAGAATCGGCTGTCCTCGGCTATCCTGGTGAACTTCTATCACTGTGCAATAGAAAGCATCCTGACCAACTGTGTCACAGTCTGGCATGGGAGCTGCTCTGTTGCAGAGCGCAAGGCACTGCAGCGGGTGGTGAAAACCGCCCAGCGCATCACAGGGACTCCACTTCCATCCATGGAGGACATCCAGAGGAAACGCTGTCTGCGTCGAGCTCGCAGCATTCTTAAGGACTCCTCTCATCCCGCTCACAGACTGTTTTCTCTCCTGCCCTCCGGCAGGCGTTTCAGGTGCCTCCGGACCAGGACTAGCAGACTAAAGAACAGCTTTTTTCCCAGAGCTGTCTCTTTATTGAACTCTGCCCCTCACTGATCCCACTGCCCCTCATATACTACTACACTCTTCTCTCCCCCCCATTGCACACCTGACTTCACTTGTTATTTGCACTAATGGACTGTCTATACATAACATTTATGTTCATTTGCACTACCAGATTCCTCATTTGCACTGCCAACTGTTCATTTACAGTACCGACTGTTTACTATGCATCTTGCACTCCTACACTTTAACTAAATATGCAATAACTTCTTCCACTGCACTGTTACTTAGATAGCTTCTGTCCATAATTTATTTGCACTACTCTATATCCATCGCACTGCTGCTCACCATAGCCTAACTTATTGTATACATCCACCTGTAAATTTCTGTTTATAGTAATAGCCATCTGTACATTATGTTCATAATACATATCCATCTGTAAATTTCTGTTTATAGTAATAGCCATCTGTATATTATGTTCATAGTATATATCCATCTGTTAATTTCTGTCTATAGTTAGAGACATCTGTAAATCATGGTCATAGTACATTTCCATCTGTAAATTACTTCTGTAATATTTATTTATGTAATTTATGCAACCACTGTATATCCTGCACTTGCTGCTATTGCACTTCTGGTTAGACCTAAACTGCATTTCGTTGCCTTGTACTTATACATGTGTAATGACAATAAAGTTGAATCTAATCTAATCTAAAATGTACCCATGTGAACCATATTTGTACCTTTGAGAGTATTGTCCCAGTGACAAGTCATTGTACCCCTAGAGGTACAAATTCTGCACCTTTTTTCTGACAGTTCACTTTGCATTGCGTTTTTGCAAAACGTTATGGGGAAATTCCTGTTTCATCTGATACTGTAAAAAAAAAAAAAAAAAAAAAAAACACAGACCAATGGACCAGCCATTAGAGTGGCATCGCTCACCTATATAAGGCCAAGCCGAATGCCATTCAGTACCATTTGTGACTGAAGTGTGATTTTAAAAAAAAAAAAACCCAGAACAAAGTCCAAGAAAAGCACTCTAGAAAAAGTTCCGCAATCTGGAAGTTTCCAAACTAAATCCGTAACAGACCTCAGACACACACACAGACATGAAGAATGAGTGTTTGAATCTCAACAATGATGACAATCAACAGACTAATTCAGAGCAACAGCAATGCATGCAGGGAATCATGATTGAGGGTTTTTTTTTTTTACTATGATGTTACTCAGCATGCATTGCAGTATTAAGTTGTCCTTAGTTGAGTCTCACCATATCTGAGGTTCATACACAGATTCTTGATGTCAGTGTTTCTCTATATACTGTTGTAGATTATGTTTTATTTGCACTCATATTTCATACAACTTAAAATTGCCAATAAAAATCAAAATGCCAGTGCCTGATCTTTAAATGTAATTTCAAGATTAACAACACACATCAGTGAATCAACACAATGATGATTTTAACGACCACCAAACAAGCCCATAAGATAATTTTCTCATTTGCATAAGCATCACAAACATATTTTAAAAGCACACAAAACTTAAAAGGGGTCCAAAACTTTAGATTCTGGTAGTCTATGGGACCCTGTTTTACATACCGAGAGTACAGCTTTCTAGAGTAGAGGGAACATTTTAAATGGGTTTGGTAAAAATCTCTTTCACAGGCTTCTTCCTCTCATAGCCAGACAGCGGCTCTTGAATGGGCAAACTAAACAAAAGTGGGGTTCAATCTTTTTTCAAGAACAGGGACTTCGGGGTAATCTAGAAGCACGAAACTCGAGATCCTAGCTCGAGGGGCCCCAGCGGTCGGCCGTGTTGAGTTTCGAGACTCTGCAACCTTTTGTCCCCTGACAGCCTCTTCAGTGAAAGGCACAATTCTGAAGCACCTTGGACCCTAAATTTTTGGAATTATAAACAAGGGGGCCATATGCAGTGTATGCGACCGTTAACAGCCAGTTCCGTGCTTTTTAATTGCTAGACAAGAGATGCGTACATTAACAGCTACCGACTAAAGTGCCAGTGCAGGCTTGCTTGCAGGGATGCCTAGTATGGTGGGTTTCTAAGATATATAGATATATATCTATAAGTTGAATCTAATCTAATCTAATCTAATATTATTTTTATTAGCAATATTATAATATTTGCTGATATAACATGCACATTTGTTATAAGCCAAATGTAGGCCTCACGTAGAGCACATGAGAGCACAGAACACGAACTGCACATACGCCATGTACACAAATATATTTTAATTTGTTTAATTCAGTAAGACACACACACACACACACACACACACACACACACACACACACACACACACTAGATAATATTGAGCAGTGCACAAAATCAAGAGTCAGCAAAAATCATGCTTCAAGGATACGTGATAAGGCGCCATGAAAAGGCGTAGGAAGCATTGGGGAAAAGCGCATGATTCCGGAAAGTGCCGGCACAGTTAGATTTTAACAAAGGAAGACTAAGATTAAATGGTTGCAGGTACTAAGGGGACGAACTAATAAAAAGGTTACATCATGTGAAATATGATTGGTGAATGATGTAAAATGCCCTGAAAGTTCTGCATAAAACATGAAGTAAAACACTGTAATTTTGGATGTGTTGGGTATTGTACTCGGTGCATCTCACTTTGCTGGCTCGAGCAAATAAAGTTTGACTTCTTGACATCTGGAACCCTCGTCTGCGAGACTTCTTTCTTTGTTGGGAGGACGATCTGCCACAACACTAGCCTGGACAGCAAAATCCCCAGAGTTAAATCAACTCTGCTCAGAGTTTATATGGGTCCAATCTACAGGGAGTTAAAGTAACTCTGAAGCAGAGTTAAAGTTATTGAGATGATGAAAGTGATTAATTATGTGATGATTGAATCATTAATGATAAACACCTGCTGTTAACAAACACAATCACTGAAGAAAACATGAACAATAAGAACAAAAACCAGAACAGTGATCAGTGTTTCATTTAGTTGGGCTCTTACTCTGATTTTGTTTAGCTGTAATATTGTGTTTCTGAAGCACGTTGATAACAGCTGAACAGAAACTGAATTATCTTCTTCTGTAGATGGTGATTCATGAACTAGTTTGAGCTGAATTAAATTGTTTTGGTTGTTTTCATTTTTGGCTTTGTTTTGCGTACTTTATTTAATCTCGTGTGAAATCTGGGAAAATTTCCGCTTTTAATCTTTCAGACATCAAGAATCAGTTCATGAATATCAACAACGGTGACAAAAGTAAAGTTCAGTAGTATTGTTTACTCATGCTGCAATGCATGCTGGGAGTCATGGATGAGTTCAACATGGGTGTTACCCAGCATGCATTGCAGCACAAAGCTTTCTTATGTTGATTGTCGCTCACCACTGTTGAGATTCATACACTGATTCTTAATGTCTGAATGATTTATGTGTGATAAGTTTTTTTTACAATTAAAAATATTTTTGCAACACAACATTAAACTTTACACACTAAAACTAGCAATATTAAGTATGTAAATGACTAAATAAATTTACTACTGTACCATTTACCATCAGTGAACATCAAAGGCAATTCAGATTTTGTTTGGCTGTTATAAATGTGATTTAGAAACAATATTAGAGCTGCACAAAAACACTTACAAAAAAAATCTAAAGTAAGAGCCCAACTAAAAGAAACACTGATCACTGTTATGGTGATTTTTATATTGTTGATATTTTCTTTAGTGACTGTGTTTGTTAACAGCAGGTGTTTATCATTAATGATTCTATCATCACATAATTAATCACCTTCATCATCTCATTAACTTTAACTCTGCTTCAGTGTTACTTTAACTCTCTGTAGATTGGACCCATAAAAACTCTGAGGAAAGTTGATTTAACTCTGGGGATTTTGCTGTGTGGAGATGGTGCTTCAGACCAGGCTCCGCTTTATGCTACTGCTGAGGCTGCGGTGGTGCAGGCGGCGGCTTGGGTTGTTGCAGCTGTGGCGGCGGCTTTGGACGGCTGGCATCAGCAGAAGGGCCCGCTCTTTTAGGGAGAAAGTGGTGCATTGCTTGCGATGACTTCTGTGATCTACAGCAGAGCTGAAAAGACCGGCTGGTGAAACGGGAGAATCAAGGAGGGCCACATAGTCGGCATCCTTGATGTCCATAAGATTTAGCCATAAGTGCCATTCCAATACCATTAGACTGGCCATGGCTCGTCCGACTGCCTGGGTGGCGATTTTGGTGGCGCGCAGAGCCAGATCTGTCGCGCTGCGCAGCTCATGGTATAGCACCAGGTCGGGAGAAGCTTTGCCTGAAACAACTGAAGCACCGCCATCGTGTGAATGGCGGAAGCAGCTTGACCATCTGCTCTGGTGAACTTTTGTTGGACCTCTGGGAAAAAAGGGAGCGGGTCTCTGGCGGGGAGGCTGCTGACGGCGCCCCGGCTGCAAGAATCAGTCGTCCAGATGGCTGTGTTCAGGTTCAACTGGAGGCGACCAGTCCGAGACCGATCGAGGACGGGCGTCACTGGATTCTTCTGCCAGCAGGGCAGCATCCTTGTCCGAGGCAGCCCAATTGCATCCCGACCCACTGAGCAAAAGCTCCTTCTTATAGACGTCTTATAGACGTCCCCTGAGGAGCCAGAATGAAAGTTTTTCTGACGTCTTTTTCTGACGTCTTCTGGACGTCCAATGTTGACGTCCATATGACATCTATAGAGGGTACGAATTTAGTTGAAATGTGGTCGTTGTGGACGTATTTTCAACGTCTTATAACATCAACGCATACTCATTTTAGACATTTTAACAAAAATAAGTGTTTCACTATGCATTATATTAAAACATATTTATGTCATTGAATCAATATCACTTTTGCACTCACTATTAATGTTGAAATTTCAACAAACCACCGTTTTTGTGATCAGTGTTTGCTTTAGTTGGGCTCTTGACTCTTGGTTTAATGTCATGTTTTTATTGGCTGCCAATTTGTGTTCGTACACATTTGTTTTGAAAAAAAAAAACAATGGTCCTGTGAGATCAGAAAGTGTTGGTGATTTCATCACTATGAAGTCACTCAAACAACTCTTAAGTGTTTAGTTATTAATATGTGAAGACTGTGTTATGATGCAGTTTAAAGAGATTAAAGAAGTTTTATAGACGACAAACAGAGCACGTGATTTAAAAACCTGTGACACTGCAGAATCAATTACACATGAAGAATCAGTGTATGAAACTCAACAATGGTGACAATCAACAAACGAAAACTTCATGCTGCAATGCATGCTGGGTAACATCATAGTACAAAACTCATTGATGACTCCCAGCATGCATTGCAGTTGATCTGTTATCTGAATTAGTTTGATGATTGTCACCATTGTTGAGGTTTGTATGATGAACATTGATGTCTAAGTTTGTCAGTAAACATTTTCTGATATTTTGTCTCTGTTCTTATTTATTTGTAAACATTTATGTCAACATCAATCATGAATGGATCAAATCTCAGTAGAGAAGTTTCTTAAACTTACTACTGCTTAACACTTGTCATAAAGCAAACTACTCCTTCAGATCTTTTTCAAAACCTTTATTTCTTTATCAATGCACAAGTGTTCTTATTGAAACACAATTACAAACATTGAAAGAAAGTAAATTAACTTGATGAATGTTAAGAGTCGAGAGCCCAACTAAAGCAAACACTGATCACAAAAACGGTGGTTTGTTGAAATTTCAACATTAATAGCGAGTGCAAAACTGATATTGATTCAATGACATAAATATGTTTTAATATAATGCATAGTGTAACACCTATTTTTGTTAAAATGTCTAAACTGAGTATGCGTTGATGTTATTAAAGACGTTGAAAATACGTCCACAATAAACACATTTCAACTAAATTCGTACCTTCTATAGATGGTCTATGAATGTCAACATTGGACGTCCAGAAGACGTCAGAAAAAGACGTCAGACAAACTTTCATTCTGGCTCCTCAGGGGACGTCTATAAGACGTCTATAAGAAGGAGCTTTTGCTCAGTGGGTAATCTCCGAACGAGACCATGCCACTAGCACTGTAGCAGGGGCGGAGGTTGTTGTTGGTGAAGCACACCGGATCGCTGTGCTGCGGCGGAGTGCATGCCGGGGCTCAGACAGCGTGAACTCCTCTGCTCTGTTGCGTTCTTGCGCAAGGCCCCACAGCCTTGTCTGCCTCTGAGGAAGAGGGACTGGTGGGGGAACACGGGGAGTGTCAAAAGACTTGATCGAGAGAAGGTTTCTTCTTCAGAGCAGCAAGATGATCGTGCTGAAGGAGAAAAATGGTACTGAATGGTGTTCAGCCCAGACTTATATAGACGAGCAGCGCCGCCCCAATAGTGGGCTCAAACTCCATTGGTCTGTTTTTCACAGATGTTAACCAATAGGCTTTAGTATTGGATGAAACAGGAGTTCCCCCATAGCGTTTTGCAAAAACACAATACGAAGAGAACCGTATCGAAAGAGAACATTGTAGATACTTGGGATACCTCGCTACACTCAAAAAAATAAATTGTTGAATGAACATGATTTAATCGTGGCATCCATTATCTAATCAAATCAAGTAAACATGAATTGCTTTGAATATGTTATATGAACACATTATACATTTGTAGATTAAACATGATTTTAATATATCAGTGTAACTTCTTTGCAACTAATTGAATCAACATGTTTGTATTGTGTTAAGCTCTTTGGTTGAACATGACTCAGTTACATACAGTGGTTACTATATATTCTAAATACTAAAATACCATTTTTATTAGCTTTTTTAAAACATGCCAAAAAGCACAAACATCTGAAATTGTTCTCTTGTCAAACAGCACTTTCTTGATGCTTTACATGTGCTTTCATGAAACACATTTACAAGCATTGAAAGAGAACAGAAGAGAGGAGGAGAGTCCCAACTAAAGCAAACACTGATCACAATAATGGTTTGATGAAATTTCAAAAAAATTTCAACAATAATTGAAAATTGCTAACGTTATTATGATTCAATGCCATTAACATTAACAAATCAATAATTGTTAACATTGATTCAATGTTGCTATCAGGATATTAGAGTTTAGTATTTGGCTGTGTTGGCGTTTTAAAGAGTTTTTGTGATGTTTGTTTTAGGAGTTGTGCAGAAGAGTATCTTGTTTGGTTTACTTGATTCAGTCATGTTCTTACTACATGTTAATCTCGTGTTAAGAAAACATGATTCAAACATGTGGAACCACTGTCCATGATTGAATCATGTTCAACCAAAGACCTTCTTTTATGAGTGCAGTTTGAGCTAGAAACCTATACAATTGTGTTAAATGAAAGTGATTTATTCATAAAAAGTAAAGTGAACAGCTTTGAAAGTTCATTTTTTTTGAGTGTATATGCAAACAGGCGGTAAGGTATTCTGTTTCAATCACATTGACTCCATTAGGAAAAAGGCCCAGCAGAGACTGTACTTCCTCCGCCAGCTGAAGAAGCTCAACCTGCCACAAAAGCTGCTAAAACAGTTCTATTCGGACATCATTGAATCTGTCCTGTGCACATCTATAACTGTCTGGTTCAGTTCAGCTACCAAATCAGACATCAGTAGACTACAGTGGACAGTCAGGACGGTTGAGAAGATCATTATTTCCCCCTACCCAGCCTTCAAGAACTTTACACCTCCAGAATGAGAAAACGGGCAATAAAAAACTTTGGACCCCACACACCCAGCTTCCCACTGAGCAAAAGCTCCTTCTTATAGACGTCTTATAGACGTCCCCTGAGGAGCCAGAATGAAAGTTTTTCTGACGTCTTTTTCTGACGTTTTCTGGACGTCCAATGTTGACATCCATATGACATCTATAGAAGGTACGAATTTAGTTGAAATGTGGTCGTTGTGGACGTATTTTCAACATCTTATAACATCAACACAGACTCATTTTAGACATTATTTTAACAAAAATAATTGTTACACTATGCATTATATTAAAACATATTTATGTCATTGAATCAATATCACTTTTGCACCCGCTATTAATGTTGAAATTTCAACAAACCACCGTTTTTGTGATCAGTGTTTGCTTTAGTTGGGCTCTTGACTCTTGGTTTAATGTCATGTTTTTATTGGCTGCCAATTTGTGTTCGTACACATTTGTTTTGGCAAAAAAAACAATGATCCAGTTGGATCAGAAAGTGTTGGTGATTTCATCACTATGAAGTCACTCAAACATGATGCAGTTTAAAGAGATTAAAGAAGTTTTATAGACGACAAACAGAGCACGTGATTTAAAAACCTGTGACACTGCAGAATCAATTACACATGAAGAATCAGTGTATGAAACTCAACAATGGTGACAATCAACAAAAGAAAACTTTATACTGCAATGCATGCTGGGTAACATCATAGTACAAAAACTCATTGATGACTCCCAGCATGCATTGCAGTTGATCTGTTATCTGAATTAGTTTGATGATTGTCACCATTGCTGAGGTTTGTATGATGAACATTGATGTCTAAGTTTGTCAGCAAACATTTTCTGATATTTTGTCTCTGTACTTATTTACTTGTAAACATTTATGTCAACATCAATCATGAATGGATCAAATCTCAGTATAATTTAGAGAAGTTTCTTAAACTTACTACTGCTTAACACTTGTCATAAAGCAAACTACTCCTTCAAATCTTTTTCAAAACCTTTATTTCTTTATTAATGCACAAGTGTTCTTATTGAAACACAATTACAAACATTGAAAGAAAGTAAGCTAACTTGATGAATTTTAAGAATCAAGATCCCAACTAAAGCAAACACTGATCACAAAAATGGTGGTTTGTTGAAATTTCAACATTAATTGTGGGTGCAAAACTGATATTGATTCAATGACATAAATATGTTTTAATATAATGCATAATGTAACACCTATTTTTGTTATAATGTCTAAAAAGATTCTGCGTTGATGTTATAAGACGTTGAATATACGTCCACAACGACCACATTTCAACTAAATTCGTATCTTCTATAGATGAACGTCAACATTGGACGTCCAGAAGACGTCAGAAAACGACGTCAGAAAAACTTTCATTCTGGCTCCTCAGGGGACGTCTATAAGACGTCTATAAGAAGGAGCTTTTGCTCAGTGGGTAGATGGTCTATGAACGTCAACATTGGACGTCCAGAAGACGTCAGAAAAAGACGTCAGACAAACTTTCATTCTGGCTCCTCAGGCGACGTCTATAAGACGTCTATAAGAAGGAGCTTTTGCTCAGTGGGTTACTCCTTATTTGAACTGTTGCCCTCTGGACGGCGCTACAGAGCACTGACAACCAGAACAGTCAGACACAAGAATAGCTTTTTCCCTCAGGCTGTTTCATGTTTAAAGAACAAATTCCGATGCTGACCATTATACACACTGAATGCAATTGAACATGTTAAAAATACTTTTGTATCTGTAATTAACATCTCTATAACTATTGCACTATACATTACTATACATCTGTACTGAACATTGTAAGTTGAACATCCTTAAATAATATTATAACGCACATCTGTAAATAACATGTCTCTAAGCTATTGCACTATGTCACTTTATGCCTAGTATATTCACCCCATTTATTATTACTGTACTATTATTCTTATTTTAATTTAATGTCTGTTACGTTTGCACTGTCTTATGTTTACATTTATGTATGGAAGCTCCTGTGACTAAAACAAATTCCTTGTACGTGAAAACATACTTGGCAATAAAGCTCTTTCTGATTCTGATTCTGTTTTTATCAGAGTCAGAGATCAATTTCCAGAACATCTCAACACATACTCTAAGTGGTAGACCAATCACAAAAGACTGGCTCAGCTTCACCAATCAGAGCTTCAGAAGGAGGGACTTCATAGAACCAGAAATTTAACAGCCTGTTTTCTGAGATTTGAGATGACGGTGTAAAACACAGGCGAAATATGTAATATATAAAACATTTTTTGAAAATCGAAACATGAACACATATTGTTTTGCACATATAAAAACTTTGAAAAATAGGCAAAATAGGAGCTCCCACAAAGAACCCCACAAAGAAACCCCATTTGAGAAACAATTGTACCAGACAGGTTGCAACTTGTTTTGCTTTGACAGACTTTATAGGAAAATGTTCTGGTTACCTAGTAGCATAATCGGTATAGCCAACACAAATGGTCCATAAAACACCTAAATTCAGCACAAAAGAGTTCAAGTATCACCATCTACAGGAAACAATTATTTAACTTCAGAAACACACTATTACAGCTGACCCCCCCCCCCCAAAAAAACGTTGCACTAATAAGAGGTCAACTAAAGAAAACACTGATCACTGTTGCAGTGTTGATTTAACTCTGGGGATTTTGTGATGTAGTATTTTGATTAAAAAAAAAAAAAAACATACTAATAAAAGCAATTATAACGGAATTTACAGATATTTAATATAATTCTGTTACACACTGACCTGAGAAAAGCAGCAAATGAAACAACCTTTCCATTGGTGACTAATTTACTGAAACAAATATGAAACCAGTTAAATAACGACAAGCATGTTTAAAAAGTGCGTGAGTACAATAAAAGAGGTAAACACAAATGATTTGTTTAGGACAAAATGAAATTTACTTTACCAGAATCAAAAGACCTGACCGAGAACAGTAGTGAAATGTCTATGGTTTGTGTAGTATAGTGTGTGCTCTGTGTTTTTTTAATCCTTTCTTCTATTCTAAACCTTATTCAGATGCAGAATGTCTGGAGATTTCCATTCTTACTTCATTTGCAATGCGAAGCGCTTCATTTAAATGTCATTGCAAATAATGTAAGTCACTCTGCCTGCACGCATCTTTGTGTATGTGGCTCTCTTTTTACATCTGCAAGTGTGCACATCATCTTGAACTGTCACCATGGTGTATGAACTTCTGATAAATATAACAGAATATAGGTGTATCCCTGAAGTCTCCAGTTTCTAATATTTAACAAAAGCTGATGATCATATGTTATAGCAAGATAAACAGATAAAACATTTAAATTTATTTATTTAGCATACGATCTTAGCCAAAGCGACTTACAAATGAGGCAAACCATGGAAACAGTAAGACCAACAAAAGGGCAACAATGCGTAAGTGCTATGAAACCGGTCTTAGTAAACACGCTACACACAGAAACAGAAACAATGCCATTATTACTGGCTCAGGTGTTGACAAATAAGAGTGCAAACAAGTCAAATAAACATAGCGCTTGTAAAATACTTAGGAGCTGACTAAGCAGATGGCAAGCCAACATTATCTGATGTTGTGATAGCTTTGGTTTTTAAAGAAACAGCTTGACTCACTATTGAATAATTTTCCATCAACATAGCCCTCACATGTTTTGGTGAACAGGGAACAGGTTTTCTTTCGTAAACCCAGAATTTCTTTCGATCTCCTCCCCCCTTCAAAGCAAAGTTTCTCATCTCAAAGTAAATTAACTCAGAGTTCATGATTTAACTTAGAGTTGGTTGAATCTCCTTATTGAAACAGCCCCAAGGACATGATAGAGACATCAATATCACCATCTAATCAGTTGGATGTTATCTTAATATCTTTCAACAGTGTTGTGTTATTATTGTGTGAAAGTTTTGTGATAATGCAGTGTAGGATTAAAGCAGTATTATGGCCAACTAACAGAATACATATTGAAAAAGGCTGTTTCACATCTAAATCAATTAGACATGAAGAATCAGTGTATGAATCTCATCAATGGTGACAATCATCAAACTAATTCAGATAAACAGATCTTCTGCAATGCATGCTGGGAGTCATTAATGAGTTTTGTACTATGATGTTACCCAGCATGCATTTCAATATGAAGTTTTATTTTGTTGATTGTCACCATTGTTGAGATTCATACACTGATTCTTCATGTTTAATTGATTCAACAGGGAAAATGGTTCTTTCTAAATCATATTTTCAAGTTTAGACACAACCAATGATAACACAATACATTCACACCTGCTTTTAACAAATAACAGTGATCAGTGTTTACTTTAGTGGGGATCTTATACTAGACTTATTTTAAATGTTTTTGGTCAGCAAATGAATGTAGTGACCAATCAGAAGTTTAGATGATTCATTGGCGTAACAGCTTTGCTATGGTGCACTGCACGCTTGCTGACAGGAACAAGTCATACAGGTTAGTCAGGCTCATTTATTATAACGGGAGTTTCATGCTGTCACCTCATTACGTTAAACTTATAACAGAAGTCACTTTTTTAGTGAAGTGTTTTTGGTTCATGCATGCAAAAAGAAACAATGTGAAGATTTACGTTGCTAATAAAAAAAACGCAATAATCACCCTCAAATAGTTTGTCTGCGAAGTCTAAAAGAACATGACATGCAAAAATGATGTATTCACTTTTATATTACTTTAACGATGGCTTTTGTTAATGTTGATAAGGATAAGGTTTTACTGTCTATAATTTGTCATTATTCTTATTGGTTGAAGTAATTGATTAAGTATTTGAAATAAAAGAAATGCACATTTTGGAAAAATTAGTTTCTGACCCTGGTAGTAATAGCCCTTTCATTTTTTTAGCATTTGGATTTTAGGAATCCTGGTTGAAAGTGAGATAGACAGTGAGAGCTGATGTTGGGGAATAAGGCCAAAGTCATGCTAAATTGGGTGATCCAGTCAAAAACTATCCATCTGCTTTGCAACCAGAAGCTTTTGCTTAGCTTTGGCTGCTAAAAAGGACTAGAGATGTATTTAAGTGAATTTAAGTGGCTCCTTCCCTAAAATGTAATCTCACTCCAAACTTTTGATCAAACTTGAGAGCCCTGGTATAATGTGATATGCTAAGCAGGTGTAGCGATTAGCTCAATATAAAAAGCTAGCAATCGGAAGTTAATACAAAGACTCGATGGTGGTTTAAAGTGAGTTTTGAGTAAAAACTTAATATTAATCTTTTAAATTGTGTCATGAACTTTGATGCTAATTGTAGCTCTAATGCACATGTCTATGTGCAGTGTGTATATTGATAGTATGTTAATGTGCAATTTTGAAACTAAATGATTAGTTTAGGTTTTGGTTTCTTATTGGACAGTGTCCTTACCAGGTGATTCTCCTGACAAATACACTGGACAAAGGACTGATTGTGTTAAATGCTAGTTAAATGCACTTATGATTTACCATAACATGGGATATCTTTCATCTATAGCAATATATGGTTATATGACAACAATAGGAACAATCTGACAGTGAGCATTATGAACTACAGAACTGTATGACGAATTTAGTTGAAATGTGGTCATTGAGGACGTATTTTCAATGTCTTTCAAATGCATGCTGGGAGTCATCAATGAGTTTTTGTACTATGATGTTACCCAGCATGCATTTCAGCATGAAGTTTTCTTTTGTTGATTGTCACCATTGTTGAGTTTCATACACTGATTCTTCATGTCTAATTGATTCAGCAGTGACACAGGTTTTTAAATCACGTGCTCTGTTTGTCATCTATAAAACTTCTTCAATCTCTTTAAACTGCATCATAACACAGTGTTCACATATTAATAACTAAACACTTAAGAGTTGTTTGAGTGACTTCATAGTGATGAAATCACCAACACTTTCTGATCCCACTGGATCATTGTTTTCTTTGTCAAAACAAATGTGTTTGAACACAAATGGGCAGCCAATAAAAACATGACATTAAACTAAGAGTCAAGAGACCAACTAAAGCAAACACTGATCACAAAAACGGTGGTTTGTTGAAATTTCAACATTAATAGCGAGTGCAAAAATGATATTGTTTCAATCGTGAAATCATATGTTTTAACATAATGCATAGTGTAACACTTATTTTTGTTAAAAATGTCTAAAATGAGTCTGCGTTGATGTTATAAGACATTGAAAATACGTCCGCAATGACCACATTTCAACTAAATTCATACCTTCTATAGATGTCCTATACATTTATGCATTTGGCAGACGCTTTTATCCAAAGCGACTTACATTGTATTGTACTATACATTTGTACATTTTGTATAGTAAGCAAGTGGGGGTTAGGTGCCTTGCTCAAGAGCCCAACTCAAGGAAACACTGATCACCATGATGGTGACTTTTGTTAGCTGGGAACATTCTTAGAATGTCTAAAAAGAATAAATAAATAAAAACCCTGGACACTTTGCGGTATGTAGTCCAAATTAAAGTGTCAGGTTTGGAGCAGATCTGGGCCAGAATAAAAGCAAACTGTGGGCCACATTAGGGTTAATTTTAGTTGATTTGGTTAACATGTGGCATTGCCATGGTTTGCTTGTGGCTCAGATCTGGCAAACAGGAGCGGACCGCCCAAGTGCCATCACTCCATGCCGAATGTGGGCCAAATTAATGTGTCAGGTTTGGGCCGAATCTGGGCCGCAACAATTTTAAATGTGATTTAGAAACACAATATTACAGCTGCACAAAAACACTTAAAAGAAAAATCAAGAGTAAGAGCCCAACTAAAAGAAACACTGATCACTGTTATGGTTTTTGTTCTTATTGTTGATGTTTTCTACAGTGATTGTGTTTGTTAACAGCAGGTGTTTATCATTAATGATTCAATCATCACATAATTAATCACCTTCATCATCTCATTAACTTTAACTCTGCTTCAGTGTTACTTTAATTCTCTGTAGATTGGACCCATATAAACTCTGAGCAGAGTTGATTTAACTCTGGGGATTTTGCTGTGTTTTAATTGCATTGAATCAATATCACTATTGCACCCACAATTAATGTTGGTATAGTTGAGCTATTTACTCTAGATCAGAGGTGCCCAAACTTTTCCTATGAAGGGCCAAAAATTAAATTTGACTGAGAGCTGTGGGCCGAAGAATCTGTGAAGTTATACCAAACTGTATAATATTAAAATTAAAGTTTTTTTTATGACTTCTCAGCATTTGATAAAGTAAATACATTACTCTGTGATTTGCATAATGAATGCAGTTTATAGTTCAATGAAACTAGAAATATACAATTCAATGAAATTCAAATTACAATTCAATATTCAGTAACTTACAATGTACACTAAAGTACATTTAAAACAAAGAAACAGTGCCATGTACAAAGAACAATTACAATTTTAAACAGTGCCATTTAGTGCACAAGAAATCAATGCCTAATACAGCTATTCAAGCTATAAAAAGAGTACAGTGTCCTCTAATGAGATACATGAAGCTGGTCCTTATTAAAATGTCTCTTGTCAGTGTGCCACTGCCGCCTCCTCTCCATTATTAACGTTAATATTCCTTGTCGCAAAGCGCGCCGTTTCTGCGAGTCACAGTACGCATGCACAGTAAATAAGAGTCGAATTTGCTTAATCATAAATAATTGATCCTTTAATTTTAACGTACATTATTGTCACTTAAAAACATGTCATGTTAAAAGGTTAAAATATTATGTTAAATTAAAAATGAAAATGTGCATGATTGCCATTTTTTCTCCTCTTGTCATATAATGGCATGGTGGGCCAAAATAAAGGTGGCAGCGGGCCAACTTTGGCCCGCGGGCCCTAGTTTGGGCACCTCTGCTCTAGATCAAGATTCCTCAAATCTTGGCAGACTGGAGCAACTCAGAGTTTAGCTACAACCCCGAGCAAACATCATCATGACCTTAAATAATTTCCTTAGGTGTGTTTGATCAGGGTTGGAGCTAAACTCTGCAGTACTCCAGCCCTTCAGGGTAAGATTTGAGAAACCCTGTTCTAGACTTTCATTAAGTTAACTCTTTCTTCTTTCAATGTTTAAAGTTGTGTTTTAATAGAAGCGCTTGTGCATGGATAAAGAAATAAAGGTTTTGAAGGGTTTAGTAAGAGTACACACTAAAAAAATGCTGGGTTAAAATAACCCAAATTGGATGATTTTAGTAACCCAACGCTGGGTCAAATATGGACAAACCCAGCGTTGGGTTATTTTAACTCAACTTGTTGGGTTAAATCTTTGACCCAACGTGCTGGGTTGTTTTATTTAACTCGACTATTGATTAAAAATATTATATTGCTGGTTATAAACAAACATAAAATGTTTAAAAATAATAATATTATATAAATTACAGAGAATTACTAGAGGCAACCATAAAAATCAAAAGGTGAGGATCTATTAATAAGGAAGAACAATGAAATGTTTTATGCTCTTTTATTGTTCATAAAAGCATAAAAATATAACATGCTTTATAAATTCCTTTTCATGGAAAGGAAATTCCTTTTCAACTTTCCTCTTCATGGAAACTTATAAAATTTTAGAGAGGGTTATATAGTCTGACAACTTTCCTCTTCATGGAAACTCATAACATTGAGAGGGTTAGTTGTTGTAGTACTTAACATGACAAATATCCACGCAGCAGTCTTTCAAAAGGGGATTCTGTTCCTGGGAGTTTGTAGATAATTGTCTGCAGAAATTCCCACACCGGTGCGCATTGCTTTGGAAAATGGATGTCCAAAACATAAAAAAGTTTAAAACATGTGTCCACAGCACTAAGTAGTGTATTTTGCTGTAGTGCCTGTTTTCCAACAACAACAAAGGCTTGATGATACTGGCTCTCATCCCCCAAACCAAGGACAAATGGAAAGGGTTTTGTGACCTCAGCCTTCTTAAGGTATTCAACCATGTTGGTCCCAACCTGTTAAAAACAGAAGAATGTTACAAACATGCAACTCAAAAGACAAACATTATTATTAATTCTATTATTATTATTATTGATAATACTGTCTAACAATTGTTTTTGTACAGATTAATTTTTTTTGTGGCATTTATTTAATTATTTTACAAAGAGAAAACACTGGAGTTTTCTAGTACAGCAAGTTAAATATAGTCTGACATAAAAAATCGTAGGCCAATTCGACTTTCTCAGGAACAAGTAATAGATTAATAAGACCAAGGACTGCTCGTTATATACCTAAAATGAATTATAGCTTACGTTTAACCACTATAAAAGCCAGCGGCATGTAACGTTACCCGAAGCTCTGACCGAGATAAAGCTTCTCTCAGCGGAGCTGTGAGGGCTGAACGACCGCTGTCAGTCTGAAGCTCACATCTCCGAGAGTCTCACATCTCTAACAACATTGCGTCATAGAATAACAGTATTATTTATAAATATATGATGGTTTAAGTTAACGTCAGCTGGATAGCTTAGGTAACATTACTATTCGGGCCACTATAAGTGCCGACACTGACAATAACTTATGAACGTTTGCTTTAGATGCGTAAGTTAACTTATAACTTAACTAAATGACTCACATAAGTTACAAAATTCAGAGGAAATGTTGATCAAATGAGACGTTTTCATTATTCAAAAGACGTTAACGTTATTACAATGGGGGAATGCAGACTAGCAAACCCTTTAACTTACCAAAGCTAACGAAGCTTAGGTAAGTTACTGGTAATGTCATGTAAACCACTCAATTTTGCATACTTTAGCATTTTCTGTTGTACATTAATAGTTTTATAGATTAAAAACTTAAAACACACTGTTTTTCGCAATAGACAACTGTCCTTCTCCCTGAAAAACTCCTGAGGCAAATCAAAATGCCCGCGAAGAAGTGTAGTTCCTTGTCACGTAGGCAAGCAGTTTGATTGACAGGCGATCTGACCAATCATAATGCCGATATTAAATAAATATGGTCTGCTATGATTATCTTTTAATGTTTAGAATAAAATGAAATATGTTACAAAATACAATCCTTTATTATAAAGTATACATTTATAAGACGGAACAAATCAAAATTTGACTGAGGGCAAATCAACTTTGCCCTTAGTCAAAACAATTTGCCCAGAAGCAAAGGAATTTTATAAATTTATAAATAAAAAAAGAACAAATTTATGAGGCCAAAGACTGCCGCTAGATAAAAACAAAATGATATACCACGTTTAAACACTACAGAGACATCAGAAACAGCGGTGAATTTCACAAGCACTTGCCGAGGTGAGGCTGCGTTGGGCGGGGTACATAAGCACTGAGCTCCCGGTGATCTCTGAATTTGTTTAAACAAATTTTTATTAAGACGATATCTTTATTAACCGACTCCAAATTTGAACTTTAAACATACATTCTCGACTGAAAAACTGCCAAAAACTACATATTGAAAAAAAAGAGCAATATTATATACTTTAGGCAGTTTTACGGATAAGTGGGAGGAGTTTACTCTCTAAGCTGTCACTCAATTGGGCCAAACCGGTAACCCAGCGTTGAGTTACACAAAAAAACTACCCAACACCGACAAAATAACCCAACAAAGTGACCCAACAGGCTCAACCCAGCAGTTGGGTTAAAAATATAACCCAACATTTTTTAGAGTGTAGTTTGCTTTTTATGACAAGTGGTAAGCAGTAGTTAGTTTAAGAAGCTTCTTTTAAAAATATCACATCATGTTATTTGGTAATTTCAAAGTGATTATATCACAACAAATGTACTTGGATTGCCAAAAACCTTAAGATAAAAAAAATAAAGTCTGATTTGCATTTTGCCTACAAAATATTTACAGATTACAAAAATAAGCATAAAAGGACCACTGTCACATGAACATATAGATGCAGTAAAGTTGCAGATATCCTGGAAAGAATATTAGTACAGAACACTTTTGTTAGCAAAGAGCTTCAGGCAAATTTCATTTAAATGAGGAAGAGAGCTGAACACGTGAATGTTTAGTTTTCAAATAATAAACTTACTTTCAATTTTAAGTGAACTATGCACAGACCAGACATGGACTAATTATATAAAGGTTGATTGGATACAGGAATAAATAAAGGACAAATAAAGAAATAAGAGTTTATTAATAATGCATTTAACTATTTGCAAATAAGATTTCTATAGTCTAACCTCAACCTATAAACACACTTTTAAACCACATATGTTTAAGTGAAGGTCTTAGGAGGATTTAACGGTAGTTTGGTACAATCACTTGGTAACCGTTACATTTATTCACAGTTTGATGTTAAAAAAATATGATATGTCATAAGTAATAATGAAAACTGACATTTATATTAATATAAATGATGGACTGATGGAATCAAGAGAAATCAAGTGAGTCAGGAGTCACTATATGAGAGCCTCATCACTATATGAATCAACCCTTTGTTTTTCTCCAAAAACAGAAAACACAAATGAGATAAGATAACATCAAACGTTGACATCATGGTGAGTAGATTCTCATTTGCATTGACATAACAAATATACAGTTACAGCATACCAAAATAGCCAACAAATGAAAGTCAAGGGTTAAGAGCCCAACTCAAGGAAGCACTGATCACCATGAGGTTGACTTTTGTTAGCTGGGAACGTTCTTAAAACATTCTCTAATGGCCCACTATAAAAGTGTCAGCCAAATGAATAAATGTAAAAAGCTTAACCTCCATTTTTTTTGCCAGTGAGCAAATTCTCAAAGGCACTGTGCTGACAGGCCTGTAAAGTACCAGTGCAAACTTACTTCCAGGGTTTAAAAAACTGGACACTTTGACTGTTTTTAAAACATTTTCAAAAACTTAAATAACGTCTAAAGTAGGTTCTTATAACAAACTTTTGTTAGCTGGAAGTCAACCAGGCCTGTTTTTTTATAGTCATGCGTAAAATCTATATGTTTGTTGTTTTAAATATATCTATTTAAGAAATCCATCACATCATCTTTTATTCATGTGCTGACACACATCACAATATGCAAATAAGAGAACGCACACCTTACTTCTCATTTGACTTCTGTCATTTATTAATAAACAACTGTACAGTAGGTGAACATATATACAAATAAGAAGGATATAAAATATGAAAAGAAGTCTTTCTAGAGAAATACCCAAATGATGTGAGGTGTTAAAGATCAGATGTGATATAATAACATATAAACACAAACAGAGAGAGAAACAGCAGCAGATTCACCAGAGAAACACACACGAGATGAAAAGTAAGAACTATTTACATTCTCATTCATGTTAAAATCATTCTTTTCAAATTATTCTGTTTTATAAACATTGTGAATTTATCTGAAAATAACTTTTAACAAAACTTTATAAAGAAACTGAAGAGATACATTAAGAGATGGAAATGTTGACTTTTAACTTTATTGCCATTTATAAAACATGACAGACACTTAACAAACTTTTATGTCTCACAGATTTATTTGATACACATTTATCTATATATTTTGTGAATTCATTTATTTTGGTTACCAAAATTGTGAACACGTAGAAGAATTTTACCATCTGATGTTTTTAATGTGTTTCTTCTTCAGAAATGGCTCAGACTCTATATTTCAGTCTTCTTGTCATCGGTGAGTTTGTGTTTCTGGTTTTATGTTTTATTTATAATGTCATGAAAATTCACACCAGAATTATCTGTCTATCTATTAATAACTCTATTATATTATATTATTAGATTATAACTTCTATTATGGGACAAGAGGCATTTTTATTAAATATATCTTACTCCCAAGCAAATTTGTCCAAAAGATGTCTTTACTGCATCTTTCTAAAAGTGAAAGGTTTTTATACATCTATTTATGACGTCTTCTGAACGTCTAATATTGGGAATCGTATCTCTAGTTAAAAAAATTCAGTTATCAAGTGTAAATAAATGAATTGAGTGAATGCAAGTAAGATTTCAAGCAGCAAATGAAAAAATTATGAAATATTTTAAAACTATTATTATTATTATTTAAAACAGTTTTTTAATGTTAGAGTTTTTGTGATCTACAGTATGTATAGTGAAATACATTTGTTGTCACAAATAGCACAAAGATCCAGTGAGATCATATGATGGTAATGCTTTCTAAATAATGATGTAAACATTAGGAAATTAACTGTGTTGTGTTATTAATTTTGTGTTGTGGTCTGGGTTGGGAATCTTAATCCTCTTCTCAGAACATTTCCAGCAATCATTCAGAAAATAGACAGGAGACAAGACAGGGGTTTTACTGCTTAACACATACCACAAAAAAACAACTATTTATAAAACATCTTTCTGTCAATATAAATGTGATCTTGTTAAAATATTATTTCAAAAAGAATGGATTTCCTGAAACTCTAAGAGTCCAACTAATAGTGATGGTGAAATGAAGCTTTGTGAAGCATGGAGGCTTTCTTCTCAAGTGTATCATAAAATGATTTGTTACTAAAAAGTTTTTCAAAACAGTGCACACGAGCACAATCTTGTGGTATATTTTTAATGTTTCATGTAATACGTCACTTCACATCAATAAAAATAATCCGTTTTTTATGTGTTAGTGTTGATGTAGCACTTAGGGTTCATGAAATTTTTTAATCAGAATATGAAGCAGTCATGTGATTGTCTAAAAACAAAGCTTCAGACGTTGCTTGAAACCAGAGATGGGCATGAATCTCAAATACAAAATACTTAACCCTTAACATGCACAGGGCCCGTGGGTGGGTTAACACTTAATATTGGTTTTGTTGAAAGTAATTTAGTTGAAACTAAATCATGGTGATCAATGTTTCCTTGAGTTGGGCTCTTGACTTTTAAGAGTTAGATTTTTTTGTTGCATTGTAATTGTGTGCTTTTAAAGTACATGTGTTACAGTGATTCAAGCCAAGTGGTGTTGACTGTTATATTGTAGTTTTGACGAACTGATCTCATCTGGATTGATACTAAAAGAAACAAAATGTCAGGAAGTTTAATTGTATTTTGATGTTTAAAAATTTAGAAAATAAGCTGCAAATTTAAACTACAGCAGAGTTTAGAAACAAGACTTCTGTGCCATTATATCAAGAATCTGTATATGAATCTCAACAATGGTGACAATCAACAAGCGAAAACTTCATGCTGCAATGGATGCTGGGTAACATCATAGTACAAAACTCATTTATGAATCCCAGCATGCATTGCAGCATGAAGTTTTCGCTTGGTTTCTGTTAGCGCCTGCCTGCCGAAGTTCTGTCTCCTTTAATTTAATTGGCTGAAACGTCTGTCTTCTTCAGTTTGATTGGCTTAAGTTCTGCTTAGGCTCTGTAATTTGATTGGCTAGAATTATGTAAACTCTTAATTGGTCAACTTTTTGAAATTGATGAGCGCTTTTACCGCTGCTAGGCTAAGGCACAGAAATCACAACTATAACAAGTGGGGGAAAAAAAATGATATTATTTCTTTATATTCTAACAGTGGGCTGGCCCTCATTGAGCAGCGGCCCACCAGGAAAACTCCTGGTGCTCCAGATGGCCAGTCCGCCGCTGTATGTGATTGTTAGATTTTGGATTCCCCGCATATAATGTATAGCCTTGAGAGCCAGCAGGCTCTCCTAAGTAAAGAAGGGGTCATAGGGTGAGCGGACATTCTTTGTGTGTTGCTATAAGAAGATGGCTTTGGGATGCCTTGCTGGCACATACCTTATTTGGTCATACTATAGGACCCTGGACATATGATAACTTCTAAATGTATCCTTGTGCCATATAAAAGGCCATGCTTCTGAACAATAAAATGAGCTAAAAACCAGATTTACTCCTGACTCTGTTGGTTTCTTTTGCTCCCAGATCTGCAGAAGGCATCCTTACAACATCCAACATATGATTATTATTTGGTTTGAGAATAAGGTGTGATCCAAACATAGAAAGGAGTTTCAATGATAATTTGAAACTTAACAGTGATCAATTCTCTCATAGGGGAATGTAGAAGGCTGAGGACAACACCCAAAGAAGACTGGTCATACTGGGAATCCTAAACCGCACGCTCAACAGTGCCCCACTCTGACCAAACTAAATACAGCACTCACATGTGATCGTCACAGCAAACCAAAAGAATGAATAAGAGGCCAATACCATGTGACCAACTCCTTGGATAGTCCACAAAGTTAATTATATATATTAGGTTAATCTATATATCCTGCAAACCATTCATAGAACAGGAGAATACATTACATCCGTTGCTCAATACATAACTGGAAATACCAGAACAAAGAGATAAGCTGGGACGAAAGTCCTCCACTCAGGCCGAATGATACACAAAGCACATATTTGCGACAAAGCAGTTACTTCAAAACAAAATGGAAGAACAAAACAAGCACAAAACAAGACAAAAGTAAACAAAGTACGTAAGACAAAACAGCAGCATAGTACGGATCTGTCCGTGCCACCAAAAAGACCACTTTGGGAGTTATAAAAGGGCTGTGTCTCTCCGACCGCATTCAGACAACATACGGAGACAGCCGTTTAATAAGAACATATATATATATATATTCTTTGATATAAAACAGAAATTCTTAGTAGTTAGGGATAAAAGACTCGACATGTTCTTATAACTTAAACATCTTTTTAGTAGAAAAAGATTATGCATTATTTTGCATATAATGAAAAAAATTTGTCTAAACTTGTTACTAAAAATGTTTTTTGTTGACTGGAAATTTAGCTTTTTACAAACAAGAGCTTTGTGAGATTTGTGTAGAATATAGATTAGAAAGGAGAATAGAATTGATTTATATAAATTTTAAATAAAATTCTGATTTAAGTTATTACATGTTAAAACAATCATTGAACCAACTCAAGAATTTTACTGCATTTATTCGTTTATTTTTATAGTGCAAGTCTGACGTCTATTGAAATGTGATTTGATTGTAAAGCACCACCTCTAGCGCTCATCTCTGTTGAGATACTAACAGACTAAATTCAATAGTATTGATATTTATTCTATAAAGCTGCCTCCTGTTGTATCCGTCAGAATCTGCTTCTTCAATAGAAACATGCGACACAAGTCAAGGGTGTTATTTGTTGAATGCTTGGTCAACTTCTGGCTTTTCTCAAACACAAAACCTTCTCTAGATTGATTTAAAGCACAAAGCTTAAAAATGCCTTTGTTTAAATGCTGATCCTACCCTTATTGACAGTGTTTTACTAAAGACTGAAACTCTTTCTTTCATAGCTCTCTGTTCATTATCTGAATGCATTCAGCGCCGCTATCACTATATAAACATGATGAAGAACTGGACTGGAGCTCAGAGATACTGTAGAGAGACCTACACAGATCTGGCCACAGTCGACAACATGAATGATATGAAACAACTGATGAACACTGTGAATAATAATCATGTGTTTGTCTATATTGGACTGAAGAAAACAGGTGTTTATAAATGGAAATGGTCTCTGAGTGATCCTGTCAACTATCTGAACTGGGAAACTGAACCATCAGATAACAGAAATAATTGTACAGTTATGAGAAATGGAACATGGCGTCAGCAGAAGTGTGTTGAGAAAATGGGATTCATCTGCTACAATGGTGAGTTACAGCAAACCTTCACTTAACAAAACATCACCAGAAGACAACAGGATTAGACACCTGTGAGTAAACAAATGTTTGAACACAGTCAGTGTAACACAGTAACATCACTACATCTAATTCACTGCTCATCTCTAGCCTCACATGCATCAAAGAATGCGATTATCTGTGAATCACAGCCTTTTCTTCTCAGCTGTGGTGAGTTCTCTGAGTTTCATGCATTTATTTGCTGTCTAATGATTTAAATGCATATATCACAATGAAAAATAAAAGTATGTAAAACACAATTGTATGTAATGTTACTTAATATCAATAGATCAGGGAACCATTAAAGTCCTTTCAGCCAGTTATGGACGTACAGACAAACAGACCTGCTCTACTGGACAACCAGATAACACGATCTCAGATGTTCAGTGCACTCTGAATACATCTTTAAGTGTGATGACCAATCTGTAAGAACATTAAATATAATTAAAGAGCTAATAGATACTATCAGTTCATCTTTTATATATTGTTGCTGTTCTTTGTATTTATTGTCACAGATGTGATGGAAAAACAAATTGTTCTGGGGTTGTGGGAACTACACCTTTCACTGATCCTTGTTCTGGAACATACAAATATCTGAATGTGTCTTATGAGTGTGTTGAAGCGCCATCAAGTGAGTTTTACACCTAACTGATCTCTAACCCTCATAAAACATGAGTAATGTACATTTTGCTCGATTTTGCATTCATACAACAGTTTGACGACACAAGTGTTTATACACTGTAAAAAATGTTCCGTAGTTTTTACAGCAACCACAGCTGCCAGTAAAATTCCGTAAACAATACGGGAAAAGCACGTAAACAGTGATGAAGTTCAAGAACTTCAAGGCAAAAACTTCAAGCTGTGATTGAATTTATTTCATTTGAGTCTTCATCTTCTTGATAGTTCACCCAAAAATTAAAATTCTGTCATGAATTACTCACTCTTGAGTTGTTCCAAATCTGTATAAATGTCTTTGTTTGGTTAAACACAGAGAAAGATATTTGGATGAATGCTTGTGACCAAACAGTAGGTGGACCCCATTGACTACCTTAGTAGGAAAAATAACAATGATAGACAAAGGAGCTGTCCCACATTCTTCAAAATTAGGGGCAGTTGTGGCCTAATGGTTAGAGAGTCAGACTCGTAACTAGAAGGTTGCCGGTTCGATTCTCAGTACCG
The DNA here is from genome assembly GCA_026939265.1 of Oreonectes daqikongensis. Taxonomy (NCBI): domain Eukaryota; kingdom Metazoa; phylum Chordata; class Actinopteri; order Cypriniformes; family Nemacheilidae; genus Oreonectes; species Oreonectes daqikongensis. Next base: position 1,712,082 of record JAOTQM010000100.1, on the reverse strand, counting down.
GCAGGTAACAACTGACGTGCCCTTGAGCAAGGCACCTTACCCCCGTTTGCTCCCCGGGCGCTGCAGTGTTAGCTGCCCACTGCTCCTGGTGTATGTGTGTTCACGACTTGAAGTGTGTGTGTTCACTATTCACTGGTTGGGTTAAATGCAGAGGTCACATTTCGGGTATGGGTCACCATATCTGACAAAAAAATAGGTCACTAGGTCACTTTCATAAAATATCTCATTTTGGTTTTAACAAAATAAATTATAAAGTAATTTTTCCTACTGTGGTAGTCAATGGGGTCCAATACTGTTTGGTCACAAGCATTCATCCAAATGGGCATGGTCTAGTAGAGTCTCTATGTCAGAGATTTGTGCGGCGGCCAGCTGGGCTTCGCCGTCCACGTTTACCAGTTTTTATAGCTGAGATCAGGGGTCTCCAACCTTTTCGTGAGCGAGGGCTACCAGAACAGATAAAATAATCGAGAGGGCTACTTTAACTCAAAACTTTTGCTTTTAATCACCATATGTCAACAATAATCAAATCTCACAAGCATTTAAAATTATTTTATTTCAACAATCAAACTTGGAAATGAATGTACATTTTTATTCTTTCTGTAAATCACATTACACCTTCCCTGAATTACACACAGTTTTAAAAGTAATTTGCCACTGTTGCAACAACAAGTTTTCCATTTATCACAAGCATTTTATTTATTGATGATTTCTCACAAGATTTGTTTTAATTAACAATCAATTCTGGGAAATCTTAAACAAATACTAAAATATTATGTACATTTATTTTCTCTCTTAAAATCACATTACAGTTTTCACATTTCCTGAACATTTAAGTGACTTACAATTTCAAAAGTAATTTGCCACAGTTGCAACAAGTAGTTTTTGATTAATCACACGCATTTTAAATGATTGATGAATTCTCACAGAGATTTGATGTTTTTCATTTAACAATAAATCAGAAATATATACAGAAATATTTAATTATGTACATTTATTTTCTTTCTGTAAATTACTTTACACATGCAGTAGCAACAAGTCTTTCGTTTTATTTTGGCCATTTTAGCCATACTTGTAAAGGCAAAAGTTGTTCTTAAACAGCTTGTAATGGGATACTTGGCATTGCATCATGTCAACAAGTGCCCTATAATCAGGAGTATATCCTGAAACAGCAATTCTAATTGAATCATCCAGATGTGCATCTGTTAGACGTGTTCTGTTTTTGTTCTTATTGAAATTCATGTCTGAAAAAGCAGATTCACATAGGTGTGTTGAGCCAAAAAGACAGGCAACTTTCATGGCTGCAGTGCAAATATTACTGTACTTCTCTGGGTCAACAAGTTTCCAAACGTTTGCCGCCCCCTGATGGGCTTTGAGGTTAATGTCACTTTGCAGAGTCAAAATCTCCATCTCAGCTTCACTAAAATCAAGGTTAAATGCATCATTTAGTTTTCCAGAAATCCACACAATGTCAACTTGCATGAAAGGGTTTGAAATGAATGACACGCACGTTTCCAGCTTGTCAAAGTCATTGAATCTGTTCTCAAATTCTTGACCAAGCCTGGTCAAGCATTCAGAGTACTTATTTACAGCACTGTCAAAGACCCCAGATGCAGAAGCATTGTTATTTAGCATTGATTGCAAGGATGGAAAGTGCTGCAATTTCTTCCTCTGCAAATTTGAGAAGAAAAGGTTGATCTTGGCTTTGAATGCATTTACAGCACTTATCATGTCACTGATGGTCTTACCTTTACCTTGCAGTTCATAGTTCAAATAATTCAGCTTCCCAGTGATGTCAGTTAGGAAAGCCAAGTCCAAAAGCCACTCTGTGTTCTGAAGCAGAGAGGTGTCCTCCCCCCTGGATTCCATGAACACTTTAATTTCACACAAAAGTGATAAAAACCGCTGCAAAATCTTTCCCCTACTCAGCCAGCAGATTTCAGTGTGAAGTAACAGGTCATTATATTCGGCTGACAGCTCATCCAAAAGTAGCTTGAATGACCTGTGCTGTTTTGCTTTGGATCGGATGCTGTTAATGATTTTAACAACTGGAGTCATGACGTGATCAAATCCCGTCACTTTGGCACACAGTGCCTGCTGGTGGATTACGCAGTGATAATGTAAAAACTTGTGAAAATCTGGGTCCCCTCTGCATAGCGCAACAAAGCCTGCATGCCGGCCAGTCATCGCCGGAGCCCCGTCAGTTGTCACTAACACCAACTTTTTAAGTGGCACTTTCTTTTCAACTAAATAATTCTTCACTGCATCATACATGTCAGCACCCTTTGTTGTAGCTTTCATGGGCAGTAATGTCAGGAATTCCTCTTTCACAGAAAAATCACTAAAAACCATTCTGATGAAAACCACCAGCTGCACTGTACTACTAGAATCCACAGACTCGTCACACTGAATTGAGAACCATGTGCATGAATCCAAGTCTTTTTCCAGCTGTTCCGTTACGTTCTCGGACATAGCCGTGACTCGTCTCGCAATCGTGTTAGCCCCCAGCTGAACATCAGAAAGTGCAGACATGATTTCATTTTCATTCTTGTGACCCTTAAACAAAGTGTTCGCTAACACAGTCATTGCTCCCTTAACAATGTCACCATCCCAGAAAGATTTTTGTGTTTAGTCAAAAAACGAGCAACCCTGAATGAGGCTTCTGTTGCAGTTTGTGACTTTTTAGCAGGTTTGGTGAAAAGCTATTGTTGTCTCTTTAATGTACCTTTCAATTCAATAACTTTTTCTTTCCTCAGTAATGTACCTGGAAGATAGCTTACATTGAAGTTCTTGTGGGTTGTGGTAAAATGTCTCTCTGCGTTGTGCCTTTTTGTCGCTGCAATGCTAGCTCCACAGATGAGGCATACAGGTTTATCATTCACGTTTGTGAAGAGAAATTCTGTCTCCCAGTCTTCATTAAAATTATATGTATTTTTCTTCTTTGCACGACTTGCACTATCAGCCATACTTATTCATTTGTTAAGTAATCCGCATGCTAGTTGATTTCGCCTAGAAGGCATTCCCGCGATTTACAGAACAGCCGAGAAAACGTAATACGTTGACGTAGCCTACGTAAACGTCTATACAAATATTAAATGTTTTAATTAAATTTTATTTCATGTTCTATCGTTGTTTAAAAAGGTAACCTACATTAAATAAAAGAAGCCAAGCTATTTTTTTTTTAATAAAAAATATTAAAATTGAGGCTATTAATAGAATGTGCCTTCGCGGGCGACTCACAGACTGACTCCATGCGGGCAACCAGGTGCCCGCGGGCACCATGTTGGAGACCCCTGGCTTAGATGTTCCGGCCCTGCAGGCTCGGGTACTCTCTACTTAACAACACCAAGGGTGATTCTGGTTGGTTACTTGTTAGTTTGACCTTTTCGGTTCACAGGGCTTCCCTGCTCTCTCATTGTCCCCGGATTTTTCCTGTGACGAGACTCTTGTTATCGTTCTTGTCTGAAGCACGGCGAGATTTTACTGGTTCCCCATAATGTCTGCTACGCAGTACGAGTGAAGTATCGATAGAAGGCTCTATCGCCGTCATTGGCTTCGAACCAATCACTGTACGGTTTTACTACGTGATTCTAATAAAACTTCAGTCCTCGGAGAAAAAGGTACTCGTTCTCGTATCTCAGGGAACCGAGGTTTTGTTAGTAACCAAGTACGATTTACTTGAAAAAAGCTAGAAACAATTTTCAGGGATGCCCAGTAGGACTGGATTGGGAAACACTAAACTAGAAAACCTCAAGGCAGGTGTGTTGGATCTGGTTGGATCATGTTGTTCTCAGCGGTGCTGACAGGCCGGTGGTCAAGTACTCAAACCTCAGAACATGTCAAGGCCAATTTTAAAATAGACATTATCTTTATAAAACAAACGTAAATTCTTGGTTTCATATTTAACCATTTAAGCTTATGTGGGACAGGCAGCATTCGTGACCAATTGAAAAGACCTTTCGGCACGCTCGATTCTGCCAACCTGTATATAGCCCTGTCTCAAATGGTGAGCAGTTACCTTTTTAAATTGAAGGTTGGTTAAGCTGTTTTGACCTAATATCTTACTGGAAAAGATCAATGAATATTTAATTTCACATTAACAATATAGTGAATATAATGAATATTATTTTCCTGTTAAATACATACCATGTTAAGATCATTTAAACTGTTGAAAGAATTATCCTGATTAAATAATAGTTGAATTACTGAGTTTAATATATTACAGTCGTGGCCAAAAGTATTGGAAGTGACATAAATTGTTGTTTTGCAAAGTTTGCTGCTTCTGTACCCACATGTTTCTTTATTATACTGAAACACAATGATTACACATATCTTAAGTTTTAAAGGCATTTTTTTTTTTTTACATAAAATATACAAAGAGTCAATATTTACACTGTTGAACCTTGTTTTTCACAACCTCTGTAATTTACTCTAGCATGCTGGATACAATGTAAAATTATATGTGGATTCAACTAAACCTATTTTGTTTCAACCTGTGTAAAAACTAAAATAGTTTAGGTCAACGAGTTTCCATCCAATCAACTAATTTGGGTTTGAATATTAAAACATGTGTCTGCCTCATCACATCTCTGCTGCCATATTCACTTATGCTCAAAACTTTCAAAAGAAAAGTGTTTCTGTAGATTCACATCCAAAATGTTAAGAATGAAAGAAAATCATGAGACTTAAATGTTTGTTTTCTTCAACAGACAGCAGTAAAACATACATCATTGAGACTTCTAGTAAAACATGGAGAGAAGCTCAGAGTTTCTGCAGACAGTATCATACTGATCTGATCAATGTGAGGAACCAGACTGACAATAAACTGATCCAGAACATCATTAATAATACTGAGACATCTGTCTGGATTGGTCTGTTCAGAGACTCATGGGATTGGTCAGATAACAGTAGCTCCACCTTCAGATACTGGGACTCTGATCAACCTAATGTTGAGGGTTCTGAAAATTGTACAGCTGCCAATATGAATCATGAGGGAAAATGGCATGATGTACCTTGCAGTGACTCTCACACTTTTGTGTGTCATGAAGGTGAGTTAATAAAAGTCAAAATGTGTGTTTGATGACAGAAGTTTCTTCATTATGTTCATTCAGTGTTTGTGTCATAGTTTACAGTGACAGAACCCAGGCGCAGGCAGCAGGTGGCAGCAAAACACACTTTATTAAATAATAAACCCACGAGGGGGCAAACAGGACAAAAATAAGAACAGAACTCAAAATAACTAGAAACAAACAACACTCGAACAAACTGACTAATAAAACAGCCCACGAGGGGGCAAAACAGAAAACCAAAAACTAGAAGGACAAAACACGAGCACGGGAACAGGCAAGACAGGATTCACAAAAACTCACGAACTTTACAAATCTCACAAAAAACGTCACGAACTTTTCAAAACGAACCAGCACAGGACAATGAACACGAGGGCTTTAAATAGCGGAACAAACAAGGGATAATGACACAGGGTGCAGGTGTGAAGCATCAGAAACATTACCAGGGAAGACGCGCGACATGAAAACACGCGGCAAAAGGCGGAAGCGCCCGAGCCGCGTGTCTCCCCACAGAACGTAAACACAAAGACAAGATACTGACGCAATCCTGCCCACTAGATCATGAAAACTAGACATAAACAAGGAGGGCAGGATCGCGGAAGTATCCGGGGGGCGTGGTCATGACGCAAGACCGGAGAGCGCGTGACACGGGCGCACCACGCCCAGGCCACGCGCTTCCACGAGCAACAAACACAGAGACATGGCACTGTCATGGCCCCGCCCACAAGGCTCTAGGAATTTACAAGACAGATCGGGCAGAACCATGACAGTTTGTGTTTGATTTGTTTTCATGTTCAGTTTTTGTTGTGTGTTCAGATAAACTGATATTGATCCAGAAGAATGTGAGCTGGACTGAAGCTCTGAGATACTGCAGAGAGAATCATGTGGATCTGGTTTCAGTTGATTCACAGGAGATTCAGCTCATGGTGACTGAAGTTCTTCATGAAGCCTCGACTGCTGAGGTGTGGTTGGGGTTACGTCACTCTTGTGGACTGGACCTTTGGTTCTGGGTGAACGGAGACATTGTGTGTTATGAGAATTGGGCTCCAGGGAAGGAAACAGCAGTGGACAACTGTGAGCATGAAGTGAAATCTGGAGCCGTTCAGTCTGAGGGAAATCATCTTTGGATCAGCCTTCCTCCATCTAAACAACTCAACTTCATCTGCAGAAGAAAGGAGAAATAAACATATGTTATGTATTCAGTGATATTGGCCAGTGTTTCTCTCTTTCTGACTTTGTCTCTCTAGGTGACGGTGTATCCAAGTTGGATGGAGTTTCTGATTGGACCGTTCCGTTCCAGGTTTTGCTTTTAAGGGCCGTCTTAGCCATACGTTGAGGCCATACTTTTGGACCATATGGGTGCTCTTTGTGTTTGCCCAATTTTGGTTTTGAGGTATGACTTTGTTTATTTCTTTATTTAAGATGTTATTTGAGGATTATTAATATTCTGTTATGTTGCGTGTTTTTGAGTTTTAATGATTTTTCATCGTTTTTGATTTAAGGGAAGTAGGGAGTGTTGCCACCTTTATTTTGATGTAGTTCCTTTTCCTTTGTTTTGAGTTAGGGAGTTAGGTTAACTGGTTGTTTTTTTGTTTCTTTTATTTTGCTGATTAAGATGTTTAGGTTAATTAGTTGGGTTATTTATCAAAGTAGATTTATTTTGTTTGTTATTTTGGCAGGAACCACTTCTGAATTGAAGCCCTTATTTATTTGTGTTTTCTTTACAATAAATATTTTTCTTACAAAGGTTACAGTTGTGTGTACTTCCGTTTATGTTGCGATCAACCCTAGACTAGGTCGTAACACATAATACACAGATATATGTCTATCACCTCTTGATAAACAACCCTTTTTAATGATCAAGCATAGCATTAGTTCTATCCTATTTAAGTCGCCTTTCTTTGCTCCTTAACAGCTGCTAATAGTGCTGCACTCAAAATGGTTACCATCTTCTAGGATTATTGTTCTACAGCTTGCAAGTTGTTTGGATACTTGCAATATGCCGTTGCCGCTCATCCAGGTTCACAAAGGCCTACACCGCACCTCGTATTCATCACTCTGATGAGTTAGGAGTTCACGGAATGTTGCGAGTTGTTAGACCAGGTGTGCCCAAAGTCGGTCGTCGAGGGTCGGTGTCCTCCAGAGTTTTGTATTTTATTTCAAGTTTTCATTATTTGCTGTAATATTGCTTAAAATGTTTTGTTTTGCCAATGTAAACTAAAATTCCCTTATAATCTGAAAATGGTAATAGTTAAGTTTTGAATAATAGCTCATAAGTGATTTGTGTTATTACTGTGTGATATAGTAATGAGAGATATAGCTGCAGCTATATCAGACTTTTTCTGAATCAGACATGAAGAATCAGTGTATGAAACTCAACAAGGGTGACAATCAACAAAAGAAAACGTCATAGTACAAAACTCATTCATGTCTCCCAGCATGCATTGCAGTTGAACTGTTTAAACTGAATTAGTTTGATGATTGTCACCATAGTTGAGGTATGAGTGTTGATGTCTCAGTGTGTCATTAAGGTTTTGTCTTTTCACTTGTAACAGAACCTTTAAATATCATTTAAAGAACCTTCAACATCATTTTGTATTTCCACAATAGCCTTGCAAAAAGTACCCTACACCAAAGTCAACTTTTTATTGTTTTTGTCAATACGCAAATGTTTTTATAGAAACACTACTTTAAAATAAAATTATAAGTAACTTCATAAGAGTCAAGAACCCAACTAAAGCAAACACTGATCACAATAATGGTGGTTTGTTTAAATGTCAACATTTTTCAAACCTTAATAACAGGTGCAAAAGTGATATTGACTCAATGACATTGACAAATTAATACATTTTAACACTGATTCAATGGTTGCTTGCTATCAGGTTTCTAGTGATCATGAAGACATTGTTGAGCTTGTTCAGGTGTGTTTGATTTATTTGATTAGAGTTGGAGCAAAACTCTGGAGGACACCAGCCCTCCAGGACTGACTTTGGGCACCCCTGCATTAGGTGAATGTTTTAATTTTATGTTAAGAAATGTTCTCAATATAAAAGACTCAAATTAAGTAAATTCACTCAAACTTTAAGTTTTTGCCCTGAAGTTCTTAAACTGCATCGCTGTTTAGACGCTTTTCCCATATTTTTATGGAATTTTACTGGCAAACACAGCTGCCGGGATTTTTCCGTAAAAACTCCGGAACATTTTTACAGTGTAGGATAGAACATGATATTAAGTAAAGATCATGTTCCTTGAAGATATTTTGTAAATTTCCTACTGTAAATGCAATAAAATAGTTAACAAAAATGGTCAGAAAAACACATCTACAAACTTCACTCGATGCTGCCTCTCTTTGGGAATTGTCCACTTTAAGTTTGGTCTTTATGTAAAGCTTAGACTTCAGCTTTCAGGTTCATTTATTCCGCACAACATCATTCCAGCGGTAAGCCAAAAGAGAGTGTAAAAACAAACCTGTTTCTTCTTAGCGGCCTGCTACAGCACCTCTGATTATTAACTTGAAAGGCCATTTTCTCAATGTTTTTTTAATGCACCTTCAGATACCAGAGTTTAAAATAGTTACATCTCAATCATACGTCAACAGAAAGCTTATTTATTCAGCTTTCAGCTGATGTAAAGATCTCAATTTCAAAAAATGTTGAACCACATTAAAAAGTCTGTAAAAACATACGAACCACTTCAGGTGGATTTCTAAATGTATTTTATTGGACATATTTTTTTTTATCAAAAAACAAATAAACCAAATAACAAAGCATGAGTTACACTACAAACCCATAGCTCTAACATTTATTTTAGTCTATGACTAGTCTTAAACCCTGGCTGTTCCTAAAATGTTTTAGCACTAAAAATCACCTAATCTGTAAAAAGTCCTAAATGACCTAAATCCAGTATTGTCGAATTGTAAAATAGTTTTAAGGGGGATGGTGTGCTCAAATATTTGATGATTTACAGACAATTTTCATTATAAAATGTATATTATAATACTTTAAATATAATTATAAGTGTGATGGTGGTTTTACAGAGGGGATGCTTTTTGTCATTTTTTTCAACAAGGGGGATCCCATCCCCTTGCATCCCCCCCTCAAATCGAGCCCTGCCTAAATCAGATGTAAACAGTTTTGAAATATTTCTTGGAAATTAGCTTATAAAAAGTGTGGTCATTCAAGTCTGTTAAATTAAAAGGTTTACAAAAAGCAAACATGTAAGATGCTAAACATATGCATAATTTTAGCCTAAAAATTCACCTCTGATTGATGAAGTTTAATGAAAAATAGATTGCTGTGGATTTTAGCCCAGTGCAAAAAAACCAAAACAATGCAATAATTTCTCAGAATTTTCTTTAATTTATAAATTTAGACTAATAATTTCAATTAAATGAATTGTATTTTTTAATAATATTTAAATATTGTATTATTTGTGATTAAGTAATGATCAAGAATAAAAACAGCCTTGACTGTATTATGACTCATTTGAAAGAAGAAAAGTCATAAATAAACATTCTTATACATCATTTAATACACGTCTGACTAAATGTAGCACGTCAGAAAGTCTGAACAGTTATGTTGCATTTCTCAGCACCATCTACTCAGTCATGTTTTGGTGAACAAAAACATTTCCATCTGGCTGCAGTCTCCATGACAATCTTGTGTCTTTATTTATCCCATGATCCTTCAGTTTCTGCTTTATCTGAAAAACAGAATCAATGTGACTAAATACTGATGGTACACACATTTATGTTTACACTCCAAACAGGAACTATATTAAAGAAAACCTGTTCAGAGAAACTAAATAGCCACTTTTCCTGAAGGACTGAACCAAATGTAATACTTACTCCTTGAAAGACTGCGGAGTCATTTAGATTTTGGCCAGATTTGACTTCCACTTTCAGAATCTGTTTCTTTGAATCTGTTAAAACATTAAAAGGTGTTATAACTAGTGTAAATGTTGTTGTTTAGAAATGTGAAAGTACTGTGATAAAATAAACAGAAAGATTTACTGACACACTTACACATCAACACTCAACAATGGTGACAATCATCAAACTAATTATGAATGAGTTTTGTACTATGTTACCCAGCATGCATTGCAGCATGACGCTTTCTTTTGTTTATTATTACCATTGTTAAGGTTAAGATAGTGTCACATGTGAAACGTACGTGTCAAGCAGATGAAAGGAAGGGCATTTGAACAGAGCTGATCTCGTACTGTACCATCAGGACCAATAACTCCACAAGGTCGGTTGTTCTGGCCACCCACATGAGGTTGTCCAATCATCCAGTTAATTGAAGAAAAGTTTGCATTTGTTCCATATGACCACATCCATGTGTCCCTGTACAGACCAATCCATGTACTTTCAACTTGTGTATGTTGCATCACCTGGTCATTGTCAGTTTGACTTCGAATGATGGCCAGATCTGTGTAGTACTGTCTGCAGTATCTCTGAGCATCATACCAGGTCATCCACGTAGAGATGTGAACAAACCTGTTTGCTCCATTCTCTGTAATAAGGCGTGGAAAAAGTTGATTCCTATTTTACGTTAAACAATAGCGTTATAACAAAAACGGTTGATTTTTCATTGTTAATGGCATTGAATCAATATCACTTTTGCATCCGCAATTAATGTTGGAAAAAAAGTTACAATTTCAATAAACTACAATTATTGTAATCACAATTTGCTTTAGTATCAGACTATTATTACACAACACACTCAAAAAATGTACCAATAAATAGAAAACCAAACACCAAAATCCAAGAGAACAACTAAAGCAAACACTGATCACAACAATGGTGGTTTGTTGAAATGTTAATGTGTTTTTGACTAATTGTTGATGCAATAGTGATATTGATTCAATCCTTTTAACATTGATTCAATGGTTGCTTGCTGTCAGGGGTATCTGTTGTATATGTTTATATCTGTAAAAAACAGATACATATGTATTTTATGTTTGTTTTGTCTTTATTGTTCTGTATTGTAGTGTTTATGCTTATTAGTAACATAGTGATATAATTTATTACCATCGTAACAAATAAAGGGATATTGCTGAAGGCATGGGAAATCACTCCAATTGTACCAATACATTAAACCACATCCCTCTATTGCATTGAAGTTGTTTGGCTCTCCACTTCTCCACCTATTTAACATAATGTTCTCATCTTGATAAGACCATCGCCAGCTATTGATGTTATTGTACAGTCCAATCCAGGCTAATGAAGTCAATTCAAGTTGAACAGCATCTTGTATGTTTGTCCGGTCTTCATTGCTTTGAACAGTGGCCAGGTCAAGGTGATTCAGTCTGCAGTAAACTTGAGCCTTATCCCAGGTCTTCTGCTCTTTGATCAGAATATACTGACATGAGATGTTCCGAATGAACAGACACAGTCCTGTTGAGAGAAAAGTGTTGAGTGGAACAGTGTACAAAAATACTCATGTTAACTCTTTATTTATACTTGAAAACGCCTTTGTGTATTTGTAAATATTCTCTGTGTGATTGTAGATGTTTTACAACAACAAGCATAAAAGCTAAAATTGTTAATTATGGCTACCTAGAAATCAAAATTGTTGCGGCCCAAATACGCCCAGCGCCCTACATACACATACAAGTTCATTTGGCCTACATCTTAGATAGGAAGCATCATCTGAATCAATTATAAAAAAAATTCATTGTTAATACATTCAATGGCGCAACATTAACCTTTCTACCCACAAATGTTTTTTACTACATAAACATATTTATTTGATGTGGTTTTAACGACATCTTTGCACTACCAGAATCAAACACAACAACTGCAACTATGTAATGAGAATTTACAGATAAATATATTAAAATCTGTCTGTGGACAAAGATGTCGTCATGTTTCGTTTCTCTGTAGAGCAGTTTGTCCGTTTAGGCTACTGTAGAAACAACATGACGAATTCCATGTAAGGGGACTCGCGGTGTATGTAGATAGAAATAGCTTATTTTAAAATAATAAAAACACAACGCTTCATCGTGTAAGGTCTCTGAGAATATATTATATTACCTTTATCTGAGATTTAAATCACCTTTAAATGATTTTTTTTGGTCCTGTTTCACCCTGCCACTCCCAGTGATTGAATAACATTGTTAAGTGTTTATATAATTCACATTTATAGTGTTAAAATTTGACAAAGTAAAGCTTGAACTCAACTAACGTAATTACTAAAACAAATTTTCTGCAGTATTAAAGAGACAGTTCACCCCAAAATGAAAATTATTTACTCATTATCCCTTATTTACCCTCTCATTATCGTAACGACTAATATTACCCACAACTCACTGCTAGTAGGCGGACTTTATTGAAGCTCACTCCAGTAATAAAAATGACTGTTGAAATAACTGATGCGTCACTAAATTAATAAATATATTTTTAGAAAAATTAATTTTGATGTGTGTGATGGTTGGCCACAATGTTGTCTAGGCAACAACGGCCACTTCCGTTTCCTGTTAGTATGTCCCAGTGCGTGCATGTTGTTTTGCTACACACTAAAATGTATATACTTTTCCATAACAAAAACAGTACATACTTTTAATTTAGGGCATAATATAAGTAGGCGAATTGGGACACAGCACCTGTGTCCTGCAGAGTTTTGCAAACAAATCAAACACACCTGAACAAGCTCATCAACATCTTCAAGATCACTAGAAACCCTGACAGCAAGTAAACAATAAATCAATGTTAAAGTGTTGATTGGCAATGTTAATTGTTTGTTGACTTCAGCTCAGCATTCAACACTATCATTCCATCCAAGTTAATAGCCAAACTTGAAGACCTGGGCATTAACACCTCCCTATGCAATTGGATTATGGACTTTCTGACCAACAGACCACAGCAGGTGAGATCAGGCTCCATCTGCTCCACCACTATCACACTCAACACTGGTGTACCACAGGGCTGTGTGCTAAGCCCCTTCCTCTACTCCCTCTTCACCTCCGACTGCAAGCCTGTGAACGGATCTAACTCCATCATCAAGTTTGCGGACGACACTACGGTGATTGGTCTCATCAGCAACAACGATGAGACGGCCTACAGGAAGGAGATCCAGCACCTAGCCACATGGTGCAACAACAATAACCTGCTCCTTAACACCTCCAAGACAAAGGAGCTCATTGTGGACTTCAGGAAAGAGTCAAGAGGCACACATGACACCATCCACATCAATGGGATGGCTGTTGAACGTGTCTCCAGTTTCAAGTTCCTGGGGATCCACATCTCGGAGGACCTGTCCTGGACTACCAACACCTCCAGCCTGGTCAAGAAGGCTCACCAGCGCCTCTTCTTCCTGAGGACACTAAAGAAGAATCGGCTGTCCTCGGCTATCCTGGTGAACTTCTATCGCTGTGCAATAGAAAGCGTCCTGACCAACTGTGTCACAGTCTGGCATGGGAGCTGCTCTGTTGCAGAGCGCAAGGCACTGCAGCGGGTGGTGAAAACCGCCCAGCGCATCACAGGGACTCCACTTCCATCCATGGAGGACATCCAGAGGAAACGCTGTCTGCGTCGAGCTCGCAGCATTCTTAAGGACTCCTCTCATCCCGCTCACAGACTGTTTTCTCTCCTGCCCTCCGGCAGGCGTTTCAGGTGCCTCCGGACCAGGACCAGCAGACTAAAGAACAGCTTTTTTCCCAGAGCTGTCTCTTTATTGAACTCTGCCCCTCACTGATCCCACTGCCCCTCATTTACTACTACACTCTTCTCTCCCCCCTCATTGCACACCTGACTTCACTTGTTATTTGCACTAATGGACTGTCTATACATAACATTTATGTTCATTTGCACTACCAGACTGCCCATTTGCACTGCCAACTGTTCATTACAGTACCGACTGTTTACTGTTTACTATGCATCTTGCACTCCTACACTTTAACTGAAATATGCAATAACTTCTTCCATTGCACTGTTACTTCGATAGCTTCTGTCCATAATTTATTTGCACTACTCTATATTTATCGCACTGCTGCTCACCATAGCCTAACGTATTGTATACAGCCACCTGTAAATTTCTGTTTATAGTAAAAGCCATCTGTACATTATGTTCATAATACATATCCATCTGTAAATTTCTGTTTATAGTAAAAGCCATCTGTATATATGTTCATAGTATATATCCATCTGTAAATCTCTGTCTATAGCAATAGACATCTGTATATTATGTGCATAGTATATATCCATCTGTTAATTTCTGTTTATAGTAATAGCCATCTGTATATCATGATCATAGTATATATCCATCTGTAAATTTCTGTTTATAGTAAGAGACATCTGTAAATCATGGTCATAGTACATTTCCATCTGTAAATTACTTCTGTATATTTATTTATGTAACTTATGCAACCAATGTATATCCTGCACTTGCTGCTATTGCACTTCTGGTTAGACCCAAACTGCATTTCGTTGCCTTGTACTTGTACATGTGTAATGACAATAAAGTTGAATCTAATCTAATCTAATCTAATCTAATGGCTTTGCATCAGTATCACTTTTGCACCTGCAATTAATGTTAATATTTCAACAAAACAGGCATTTATTTTCATAACAGGTGTTTAAGAATAAAGTATAAGATTAGGGGTAGTAGAGAGGTCTTGTGCCAATTAGTTGGCATCTATTTAATCATTTTAATTCATCTGATAATTTTCACTATTATTATTGTATAATGTATAATGTACAACAATACTTTGTTTACCTTGCTGTGTCGAAACGGAATGTAGTGTAAAGACTCAGGTGAAAGGGATTTGCGGAAAATGCGGAATGGAGTTTAATTTGTATGGACTCTGAATAAGCCAAGTAGGGCTGGATATGAGGAAGCAGAAGTCAAAGCTGTAGCTAAAACATGAAATGAAGTTTAATTTATTAGGCATTCCTCATGGCGCTCTGCGCTAAATGAGTGATGCTAAAAGTGACTGGGTCCAATATCATTAATCTAAAAAAGTGAGTGGGTCCTGTCTCATCCACAAACAATGGTTTTGACACCCTTGAATTCAGGGCACATAATTTTATTTGCCTATACATTTGTAATGTATTGTATCAGTGTTACAGTATTTTTACTGTGCAATTTTGTATTTGATCTTAGTTTGATTTGATAGATTACAGCCATATTTTTAAAATGAGAGAACTTGGGCCAAGATCTCAAGAGAAAGCCCAGCAGGCACCTTGAAGTTGATAAAACATAAAATGTACATTAAACAAAACTTTAATTGACTTCAAATTGATGTTTGACTGACATTTTTGGCAATCCATGGGTTGAATCTAATCAATTAGACATGAAGAATCAATGTATGAAACTCAACAATGGTGACAATCAACAAAAGAAAAGAAAACTTTATTTTTGCTGCAGTGAACTATATGGAAATAAGGCTGAAACTTTCAAAATCTTTCTAAAAATTCACACTGACCTGAGAAAAAAATCAAAAGCAACATCCTTTCCTCGGTTGATAGATGTTCCTGTGAATACAGTGAAAAAAATTATGTCTATGGTGACAAACAGATAATGAAATAAAGGTGAGTACAAAAAAAGAAAAAAAAGAACCCCTTTTAAATGACAGTAATAAATCGCAATTTACCTGCAACAAGACACGTATTGACTTGCCTGGGTTCTTGAGAGTATTTCTGTCATACTGTACTCTCTACATTCTGGTTTTAATTCCTTATGCAAATTAGTTTACATCACCATTCATGCAAAGCCTGTCTGGAGAAAGCGATTTTGTTTACAATAGCAAGCACTTGATTCAAATGGCAAAATAAAGCATGGAAATACTTAATCTGGTAGGCACACGCAGTTTATACGATTTCTCTTTTTCTGTCAGTTTTTTGACAAATGGTCAATGCCAGCTGCAACTGTAGCAAAAGTTTAATAGTGTTAATGTCAGTTTGTAAATGTTTCAGATCACATTGTGGACTAAAATTCTGTTTTCAGAAGTATCTGGATTAGTGTAGTCTTAGCTATGAGTGTTATAGTTTTTTACTAAAATTAATGTGGATCAACACTACCATATAGAAATGCCCTTTTTTGTCTTAAGTAGTTGTTTGATATTACAAGCAAACACAAATAAACATTGCAATTGACACGTGTGCTGCCTGGACTGAGCATGTGTGCTATCCCATACTGTAAACAAAACCTAATGGAAATCACCCTTAGTATTTCCAAACTGATTTTACCTAAAAGCTATTGCATAAGGATTTGGGTGGGTTATAATTTTTTTTTACAGATTTATTAAATTAGACAAATGTTTGTCTTCTGTCATGACTGAATGCAGGTAACTTGCGATGTCCTTTTATGAGAAATAAAAATGATTGATGTGTTGTACTTGTAAACTCATTTACTTGATTTAAGTGTGTGTGTGTGTGTGTGTGTGTGCGTGTGTTCGTGTGCGCGCGTTACGTGTTACTTTCCCTACTATTTACATCATTTATGAGACTTTCCTGCCAGTGACAATGTTTGTTTCCAGCAATCCATGTTTTCACTGTACAGTAGGGGGTGCTGTTACCTATCTTTTAACAAACTAGTAGAACATCTTCAAATCAAAATAGGGCAAATACTGTACTATGCAAAATGTACAAATGTAAAGTACAATGTAATGTAAGTCGCTTTGGAAAAAAGCGTCTGCCAAATGCATAAATGTAAATGTCATTGAATAATCCTGTTGTGTTCGCTTTGGTATATCATTCACCCCAGCTAAATAAGGGTTTTCTCAATGAATTTGCGAATGAATGAAGTTCCTTGGGAATATTGTTTCTAACTATAATAGAATTTTAATTCTGGGAGATTTTACCATCCATGTGTGTTGTGACTCTTTTGGTTTTGACCAGAGTGTCTGGCCCGACTCACGTTCGGGGTCACACTTTAGATTTAATTTTATGTTTTGGTCTACCTGTACTGGACATTAATATTAATGATACGGCTATGTCAGACCATTTGCCAATATTGTTCTCTGTGCCCATTACTGACTCTACTCACAATGTTACACAGATACCACGGTTGTCGCGCATTTTTACTGAATATTCTAACAATTATTTTTCTGATCTATTCGTAAGGCTACGCGCCAATCAGGATATGGACACAAGTCATTTGGACTGATAAACATTTACAATTTTGCAATTCTAACTGTTCCTCTATATTAAATGTTGTAGCTCCCCTTAAGTTAAAGGAATCGAAACATAAGCCTTTGCCTTAGTTAAATGATATTACTCATTCTCTTAGACAGACATGTAGAAGAGCTGAACATAAGTGGAAGAAGGATAAATTACAAATTTCGTATGAAAAGAGTCTCTCTCTGCTTTTCAGCGAGCTGCGAATGCTGCTAAACGTATGTATGTTTCTGAGCTGATTTTATGTAATAGACATAGACCTAATGTTTTATTTTCAACAATTGACTTTTAATCCTACTATTAATCACTTCCCTGAAACTTCTGCTTCTCTTTGCAAAGACTTTGCTAGGTATTTTAGTGATAAGGTCTCTAAGATTAAATCTGCGCTGCCATCATCAGCATATTCTTTGGTTAATGTCCCTTCTTGCTCCGCCACATGGTCTGTTTTTGAGCCTATTTCTTTGGACTTACTTACAGAAATTGTTGCAAGTTTAAAACCTACTAGGTGCCCTCAGGATGTGCTGTGAAGTCTTTCATTCTATCAGCCCGGATTTGTTATCTGTCATTAACAAATTTATTTTCAATGGAACTGTACCTGACTGTCTTAAACATGCTTCAGTTTTTCCTCTTTTTAAAAAAACAAGCGTGGATCCCACAATTCTAAGTAATTTCCGTCCAATTTCAAATTGACCATTTCTTTCAAACATTTTGGAGAAAGTTGTTTCTAGCCAACTTCTGTCTTTTTCAACCAATAACTTTTTAAATTTCATTCTGGGTTTAAAGCTTATCATAGTACAGAATCGGCTCTTTTAAGAGTCATGAATGATATAATGCTTACTACGGATACTGGGCAGTCTATGGCCTTGGTCTTGCTAGACCTTAGCTCTGCCTTTGACTTAGTTGACCACGATATTCTTATGTCACGCTTAGAAGTGTGTTTGCTTGCGGAGTACAGTACTGCAATGGTTTCATTCATATTTAACTACGAGAAGTTTCTCTGTATGTCTTGGGCATCATTGCTCTTCCGAGTTTCAGCTAAGTTCTGGTGTTCCACAAGGCTCAATCCTTGGCCCAGTACTGTTTAACCATTATATGGTGCCTTTGAGTTCCATCTTAGATAAATATAGAGTATCTTTTCATTCATATGCTGGCGACACACACATTTATTTACCATTAAAACAGGATGATATTTGTGATCTTAAGTCTATTTTTGATTGCATGGCTGATTTAAAACTCTGGCTTTGCAAGCAACTTGAAGTTATTTTATTTGGTTCGAATGAACGCAGCACACATGATTTTGATCTCAACTCTTTGTCCCCTTATGATACCACCTGTGTTAGGAACCTTGGTGTCTTATTTGATGGCAGTCTTAAATTTGATAAGCAGATAAGTGTGGTGGTTAAATCTTGTTTTTATCAACTTCGTCTCCTTGCAAAGGTTAAGACATTTCTGTCTGTAAAGAACTTGGAAACTGCCTTGCATACATTTGTAACTTTGTAAACTCATTATTTCTCTTTGGCTTTTAATATTACATGATGATGTTCATTTTTGTTTTATTTGTTGTTTTATCCTTTTATTTTATTGTTTTTCTTTTTCTTTTCAACTTCGGTTGTTTTTAAATGTGCTTAATAAATAAACTTGTATTGTATTGTATTGTATAGATAGAGATGTACAGGGTATTAGCCCACCTGGAATCCAAAACCTTATGACAGTGATATAGGTACCTTCCTACAGTATATTCCATGGACAATGCAGAGATCTTGGATAACGTCAAAGAAACACTCCATGCTAAAGCTACTGCACACAAACGGGTAAGAAAATAGTGGAGAAAGTCCCAGTGTTGAGAGCAGTAAAACTGCAGATGTAAATGAAGGCACTTAAGTTGCAGCATCTAAGAGGGAGAGGCTAACAACTCACCGAGTTGTACCAAAACGATTGCATGCTAAAGCACAGCTGCATAAAAGGCACTACTCATAAAAGGTGGAAAGAGAGAGCAGACTTTTAAGCAGTTTAAACTATTATTTATTTATATGTGTTCTTCTGACTAAATAACTAAAATGTTGTATTATGTATGTCATGCCAGTAGTTGGCGATATACCATTTTGTAAAGAAATAGTAAGCACCTGCACATATACACATTTTTTAGGGGTGAATTTCGACAATCAAGATGACAAAAGCATTGAATATCAATTCAAATACAGTCCTGTAGTCCACCATTGTTGTTTTGGATGCCAAGTCGCAGATGCCGGTAGACTTGTGTAATGCTCATTACATCATTATTTTTATTATGTTTATGCAGAGACAACAATAGTATCATTTGTCAAGTAAAAGAATGGCCAAAATGCTTAAAACCTTTTCAGTTTTTAGTAAAAAAAAACATATGTAAATGCCCCTTAAACATAAACTACAATAAAATTAAACATTAAATCATGCATTTAAAATAATAGTTACATTCATTGACTAATTCACAGCAGCATAGAATATACATAATAGGCTGGTTTCCCATAACTTAAAACTAAAACAAATTACACTAATATATCAATTGGTTTGTCTCAAGATACACACCAGTAATTAGGAAACCACTTTAATGTAATATATAAACATACAAAATGAATGTTAAAAATAATTAATGTAACCACCTATTTATTCATTACAAGCACTACTTTCTTAAAGGAATAGTTCACATTAAAATGTTATGATTATTTACTCACTCTTTGGTTGTTCCAAATCTGTATACATTTCTTTGTTTGGTTGAACACAGAAAGATATTTAGAATTTGACTACCCATTGACTACCATAGTAGGAAAAATTAAAATGGTATTAAAAAGTAATTATAAAGTAAACTATTTTTCTAAGTAGCACAAGACAATTTGTAGTAATAGCCAAAAATCATTAGCATGAAGTAAAGATCATGTTCCATAAATATATTTTGTAAATTTCCTACCGTAAATATATCAAAACGTTATTTTTGTGAGTGGCTGCAGCAAAAATCGCTAACAAAAATGGCTGGAAATACACCTACAAACAACACTTGCTGCTGCTGCTCTTTGAGAATTTCAGCTTTCAGGTTCATCTATTCTCTACAACGTCATTACAGTGGTAAGCCAATAGAGAGAGTAAAAAAAACCCTGTTCATTCTTAGCAGCGCCCTGTTACAGCACCTCTGATTAACAACTTTAAAGGCAATTTTCTCAATGTTTTGATTTTTAAATAGTTATATCTCGACCAAATATTGTCCTATGCTAACAAAACATATATCAATAGAAAGCTTATTTATTCAGGTGATGTAAAAATTTCAATTTTGAAAAACATACCCATAAGACTGGTTTTGTTGTCCAGCCGCACTGTACGATTTTAAGTTTACTAATAATAGTAGTATTTAAACTATAAAAGATGTTAACAACTTTGTGGGGACTTAAAGATCATTAGGAATTTGTCAAGTATGTATGTCCTCAGAAGCTTCTTGAAGATTGTAGTGGTCTCAGCAGATCATTCCACCTGAGAGAAACAGAAACAGTGTTTTAAATGAACTGATGCCTTATTGTGAGGAAACAGTTAGGTGTCACACATTTAATACTCCCATCATCTAGAATCAGATTGAGCAATAAGAGCAGTTCATGTAAAGTAAGGGATATAATCCATGTCTAGTTGTGACCTGCAGTGTAAATGTGTCCTGATACTCAATTTTTAATGCTCTGCTTTGCATCGTGTGGTTCTTTCCTCCGCATCGTGAATTAAAATCCTTTAATGCACAACTGATGATTATCCTGCTTGTACCATGGTCATTTGCCAAGTTAAAGCTGTTATTGATGTTTGCAGTGCAAATTTTTATTAAACGTTTATCAGAGTATTTTCATCAGTTATGACTCAAGCACTCCTTTAAATCCCACAACAGCATTGTTACCCCCCCATTGCTTAAAGAAGCAATGTAGAGCTTTTAGTGACATCTAGCGGTGAGGTTGGGAATTACAACCAATGGCTCACTCCACCGCTCACCCCTCCCTTTCGGAGCACTACGGTGGCTGACACAGGTATTATGCTTAATATTATATTTCAACTAAATAAAAAAAAATGCTAGTAACTGTCATATATTACAAGAATTGCACAGATTTTCTAACGTTCCACAGCAACATCTCAGTCATGTTTTGGTGTGAAAACTTTTCCATCTGGCTGCAGTCTCCAAGTCAATCTTGTTTCCATTTCTAGCCCATAATCCTTCAGTTTCTGCTTTATCTGAAAAACATGATTCATTCTTGTTAACTGGATGCCCAATTGCAATTGGTTGACTATATCTGATTATTTTTACGACCAGCGTACATCATTATTTTAAAGTGAACCTATCCGATATCTATGTCATCTAGTTGTTTATTCAGTGTCTTTCTTCTCTTAGAAGAGTATCTCTATGTATTGCCTTTAAGGACTTTATGTGACATTGTAATGGCTTGTCCACCAAATTTCCAATAATATCTCGGAACAAGAAGCATCATACTTTCCAGCCACAGACTAAACACTTTTACGATGCTGTTCACTTTATTTAAACAATTCATTTTGTTTTAACGCCATTAGGTTTTATGTTCAAACACAATTGCATTGTGTTAAACTGACAGTTATGTTTTGGCTCGTCGTACTTTTTGGCCACAGACTAAGCCCCGCTTGCATCGTATGTGTAAGTTGCTGTTACTGTCAGCAAATAAATAAACAGAAAATCATGTGGTGCTTTTAACCATTACACAAATAGTAAAAAAAAAATATATATTAATGCAGTCTTTGCCTAAACTCTAAGGGGTTGGTTTCCCAGACAGGGATTAGTTTAAGCCTGGACTAGGCCTTAGTTTACTTGGGAAATTTAAGTAGTTTTTACAAACATACCTTACTAAAAACATTACTTGTGTGCATTTTGAAACAACACAAAGGCACTGATGTATTTTGAGACATATCAGTGCAAGTTGTTTTCAGTTTGGATAGCTCTTACATTTCTTTTAGTCTAGGATTAGTCTAAACCCTGTCTGGAAAACCACCCCTAAGTGGTCAAGAGAGATGTTTGGGTGGGCTAAGCTAGATCCAGCTCCGCACTAAAGTACAGGAGTTTTAGCTTCAACAATCATTTAATACTCACCCGCTGTAAGATGGTCTCCATAACAGCAGAGACATTTTGATTAGAAGGAAATTTCACATCCACTCTCACAATCTGTCTAGTCGAATCTGTTAGAACATTACAGAGTGTATTTCTTTCTGCCTCCTGGAAATTTACATTAATGAACTATTAAGAATTCTTCTGTAGCCAAGTTAATCCTAAACCAAGTGCAGATTATTCCAATTACAATTGTGTTTCCATTAAATTTAATATATTTGGTGTTTATATATTCATGGAGGAAAATATTCTGAGGACCATAAAATTTTGGTGAAAATTCAAATTGGGCCTATCAAAAATGCTGGCACTGACAGGCAACTTTTTTTTAAATGCTGCCACGGAAAGAGTTGAGTAGCTCAGAATCACACATGAATCTTACAAGTCGAGCAGATGAAAGGAAAGTTCCACGAACAAAGCCGATCATCTATCGCGCTACCAGGAGTTATAGTGCCACAAGTTTCGGTCATCCATGCTATATCAGGTTGTCCCATAAGCCATTTAATAGAGGAAGTGTTGGTATTTGTTCCGTCTGACCACTTCCACGTGTCCCTGTACAGACCAATCCATACATTATTACTCTGTGACATTGGCAACAGCTGACTGTTCTCAGTTTGATTCCAAATGATGGCCAGATCTGTGTAATGCTGTCTGCAGTAGCTCTGAGCATCATGCCAGGTCATCCAGTTATCAGTGACAGACACAAATCTGTTTGCTCCGTTTTCTGTAATACAATGTGACACCAAATTATTTAATAAAATCCTGTTACTTCCTGTTACTTTACAGTGCAGAAGTTTGACTGGTTTAGAAGTATTAATCATAAAAACGATTGTACGAATTCTCTTAGACTTTTAGGCCATTTCCCAAAATCAATCCCATCATAACTCAAGTAGTACCTGAAAATCACTGTAGATTTATATGTGCTCCAAAGTGATCATGACTACCTATCTATCCCAGCTAATTGGATTCAAAACATTGAATCTAATTTTAGTAATTTGAATTTGCCTAGGATAAGCCAAAAACATTTTAGAATCTCAGGGACGCATTCTGCTATCAGTATTTATGAGTGAATATGTATTGTTTGTATGAATTCAATAGTGAGCATGCCGAACTGCAAGGCTGTCTCTGCAATGTTTTTGTGTATTCATACAAAACTTGGTAAACCAATAGATTTGTGGGCTCAGTACTTTGTCACCAAATTTGTCCATGTGCAGTCTTTTTTCTGTCTATTGTTATATTTACAATTTACATTTTAAAACTTAGCATTTATCAAATTTACTGTAAATGAAATTTGGCATACAACATCTAGACTCTCAAGACAAAAATTTGAAACGTTAAAAAAAAATACATCTTGGAAAACAAGATGGTATGTACTGATTTTAATACAGGGTGTACAAAAGATTGAGGACAGCCTATTTAGGATGACGAATACAAGAAAACACATACAAAATTAATGTCAAAAATAATTAATTAAATATTTTTTATTTTGTGTTTTAAGTACTCTTAGCTGTTTTAAATTATTTTGATCAGTTGAAGAGTTTGGTTCCAAAACGCTATAAATCCTTTTTTTTTTAGTTAGCTACAATGTTTTTAATTATTGTGGCTTGAATCATTTCATTCATTCATCATGAGAGACATATTCCTTTTGAGCCCTTAGAGTTAGGGTTGACCCTTAAATTGCTGCTTGCAGCTATATTTCAGTGTTTAATTGATGTTTAAACTTAAATCTTGATTTATTCTGAATATGTCAACATTTATTATTACCTAAAAGTACTTAAACCTAATGTTACAGCAATGTGTCCAGGTTAACCATTTCAAACATATGTTAAGTCAAAACTTCACAAAATGGCATGCACGACAAGTGATGTATTTTGCTTACATCTTAACGTGACTATATAAGCTCAAAATATTAATAGTTTTTACTTAGGATTTGGATTATTATTATTATTCAAATTGTGTATGACTTGAGATGTACACTGATCCGCATGGCTTAAATAAATTTTTTTGTGTAAACTTAATGGAATATCAACCTATATTGATGTGTGTTGCTATTATTTCTTACCATTATAACAAATAAAAGGATATAAATTGCTGCATAGTGAATCTTGCCATACGCCACTCTGCATTGCAACACACTCGTCTTTCCCATGGCTGTTGTCTGGTTGCCCAGATTTCCAATTTTCAAATGTAATTTTCTCATCTCGATAAGACCATCGCCAACTATACAGATCATTGTAGAGTCCAATATATGTCCTAGAAGTCAAAGTAACTGTTTTTTGTAGATTTGTCCAGTCTTCAGTGCTTTCAACAGTGGCTAGATCAATGTGATTCTGTCTGCAGTAAACTTGTGCTTCATCCCAGATCTTCTGCTCCTGGATCAGAACATATTGACGTGACATGCCCTGGATGAAGAGACCTGTTGACAGTAAAAAGGCTGTGTTGTAATTATTTTTCTATGCCATGAAACTCTTTTTGCAAAAACATGCAGTTATTACTACTACAATGACTAAACATATTTTCAATGTTTTAATTTGTCTTTACTTCAAAGAAAAACAACAAAATAGATTTATTGATTTATGAACTTTATTTTTTTCAGTTTCTTTGAACAGTGAATGAAATCATTTCATTGACTGAAAATGAGACTCCAATCCTTTTGATAACCATGACCATTACCCATCATCCTCAGATGTGTCTGATCTGTTCTTCTGTGAAGTCGATTTATGTTCACCCAAGTCAGGGTTTTCAGTTGCTAGGGCTCAAGATACAGCTTTGCTTTCAGCATGGTCCACTGGTCTGAAATAACTTCAGGGGATGAAAGGACTGGGGAAAACTGGTCAACCAAGCACTCAATTTCCATCTTTTATCAATTTATCTCCAAAATCTGAAATAAACAATAGGGTCTTGTGTTCTGTGCCAAAATTGAGAACAAACCTGCTACATTCTCCCTTGACTCTGGACAATTATTGAAGTTGGAAGTTACACCCCACAACATATGTTTTAAAAAAAATTTCGATGACAGACAGCACTGTTTAAGACCCAGTCATTACAGCAGCGCCATCTGTGGTTATCGCCACCAGTTTTTTCGCCCAGAAAAATGACCTCCTTGACAGCATTTGTAATGTTTTCTGCATCTGCCCTTTCCACTGCCTTTTTTCCTATAATCATAGACTCCACACTGCATACCACGCATGTTCAAACATAGACCATCTCCTCTTCACTAACAGAGCTGTCTCAGTCATGATTGCAATGAATTTTGCAATTTCTCTTTTATTTTTCTTCTCTCTGTCTCATAGACATAACAAAGTAATACTTTAGCTTCTTTTGCATTTTAGTATGTATTCCCCACAACAATGTTTTTGTGTTCATCCAATCTGGAATAAAGAAAAAAACACTAAGGATTAGTTTTTTTATTAAAATACGTTTTTTTATTAACATTGGTTAATGCATTAGCTGATTTGAACTGGCAATGAACATATTTTTAAATTTACAAATCTATTAATGTTAGTAAATAAACAAACAGTTATGCATTGTTTATTGGTCATATTAGTTCACAGTGCAATCGCTGTTAGTAAACAAAATAATTTCTTATCATATATTAGTAAATTGTCAAAAATTTAGTTATTCACATATACTTATGTTTTCAGTTTTTCAACCTTAAAGAGTAAATAGCTTCTGATTTTTTAAGGGTCTACTTTGGTTTATGGAGTGTCTGACAACAGGTAAGTTTTGGTGTAAGTCTAAGGTAAAAGTTGTAAGTTTCGTGTTCGGGTCGGTACACACACAGCCCCACCCATCCCTTGCTTGCGGAAGAGTGCGATATGGTTTCCAAACAACATTTTTGCCTTCACCGGTTCCATCAGCTTAGTAAACAAAGTCACGTGTATCGCCCACGGGGAAACTTAAACAACGACATTATTTGCAACACTGGTAACAGACAATTGCGCTTTTCAACCACATGGGTGAACCCATGAGCAAATGTTCTCTAGTGTTGCTTTAAATGTGTACAGTTTGGGACTTTTTTTTAAAGAAAATCAAATTTTAATTTGGTTCTATAAGGTTCTATCTGTAAACCAATCAGCACTTTGAATCAGGTTAAGTTTTATTTGTCATGTGGCTGGGCTTCTCAGTGACAGCGAGAAATATCAGAGGAAACGGTGCAATGCAAATCAATGTTTAAAAGAAATCTCAAGGTTGACAGTTTTATTGATACTCAAATAACTTATTGCAGCTCAAATAACAGTATTTTTTTTGTTTTGTTTTAGGTTTTGTTGAGCAGATTTTGTTTTAATATTTACAGACACAACACTATCCGCCAGGTCTATGGTTCCTAATTCATGTGTTTACATACACTTTCATGATGCATTTAATGCCCTAAATCTTACAATATTATTGTATAATTTTTACAATATGTTATTTAAGCTATACTCATATCTCTAGAAAGTATGTTTCTTCTGTCCCATCTTTTGTGAATAAAACATTTAAAGCATAAAAGGCCGTGCTAATTGCTTTAACTTGAACAAGAAAAAAACATCCTAAAATAGAAATAAGTGTCATAAAAACCATGTCACATTATTACACTTCATGTTTTAACAAAAATTAAATTAACAAAACTTAACAAAAAAGTAAATTATATGTATTGTTTGAAAATGAATTGCTTTAATAAATGTTTTGAAGAAAGAACCTTATAATTATTAACAGAAAATGATTTTCAGAATAAGAAGGTTCTATCTGCGTTTGACCTGTTCCAAAAATCCCCATTTACAAATTTCAGAAAATGTTGATATTGTACATATAGAATACATTTAGGGTCTCTGTTTTTTTCATGTATGAAATATATTTGTTTGTCATATAATATGCTATATGACATGCAAAAACTTTGAAGCTCAATATCTCAAAACTACTCACAATGCAGATAGAACCTTATAATTCCAACGACAAAATGTTAATGTTACCTTGATGATAAGATGATCAATAAATTCTGTAAAAGTAGTATTGTACTGCCCATTGTTAATTCATGTTCATTAAAAGCCAAATATGACTGCAACGATCATATTATTTTCTATCATTCTAAAATGTATAAAAACGTATATGACCATACAGTATATTGTGTACACCGATCTAACTAGATTTATTTAATAAATAATACTCACTCGCACATCCAAAGTTGGATAGGGGCTTTCCCTTTTTCCCAAGGGCATGCACTGTGCGAAACATATTCTTCATCTTGGTAGCTTTCTGCTCCTGAAGTGTGGTCAGAGCCTTGACACAGTTTTAGTGGTACCAGGGGCCTCATTTATAAAATGTTGTGTAGAAACCGTCCTAAATTTGATTTTACGATCATTTCTCAAAGTGCGTATGTGTGATTCATAGAACGAACTTACGCACAGAAAACGAAAAAATCTCTTTCAGATGTAAAATCTATACATCGCAAATGATCTTGAAAGTTTCATACCATAACTGACATATAAAACAGCACCTGTCAACGTTCAAATACTATACGAGTGGCAAGAACGGCTTAAAATTCCAAAAACCTGCAGCACTCGGAAAAGCAAAAGTGCTTACGTCTGCTTGGACCCTGATGTGGCGCTAAGCACTTTTCCACATCAAAGATTGTTTTTATAAATATGAACGTTGCTGTGGATTGCACAAGCTACGACCAAATCCGTGCACGCTTTATAAATGAGGCCCCAGGACTTTTCGTGTTCTTTAACATTTTCGAGTTACATTTTTTGTGGCTAAAACAAACTGTTTTTTTTAGATTCTTGTCCTTTGCATGTTTTTGGCAAACGGCGCAGGCCATTGTGTTAGTCGCAGTATCAAACACAAGCATCTCTTTGATCCATCGTCAGTGAAACGCCATCTCTCGCTAAAACACAGAGATTAGTCATGCCTTTCTGATGTTTTCTCATCATGTTTCTGTTTTGGTGGGTTGTGTCGCCACATTCTCGGGTTGTGAAGAATAAAGAAGGTAAATTAATTTTCCGAATAAAGCAGCAATTTCTTCTCAGGTCAAAGTTATTAGACCACGCCGAGAAAAAAGCCAACCAATCGCTGCTCTGACTTGCTTACATTGGATACAGCGAATTTCTACAAAAACTGGCTGTTGTTCTCACTACAACAGCCATTGTATTGTTATAATTCATAAACATTTTACCCGCCAACTGCCGACTGACACTGTTATACTTGCCAACATATATACAGTGTTGGCAAGTTACTTCCGAAATGTAATAAATTATATATAAATATATTTTTGTATATATTATACTAAATAATAATAATATTATATATAAAAATATTACACACTGCATATATTTGTGTGTGTGTGTGTGTAACTTTGCAACTACTAGTACATTACCAGTCTGTAGAATATTAGTAGACTGTCTCTTTTATCTGCTAACACATTACTATGATAGTCCCTTAATAAATTCTAGTGACTATAACCTTAACCTAATAGTCTAATGAGAATTAATTCACATGTAGACTATTGAGTTAGTTGGCATGTATTTGCAAAGTTGTAAAATGCCAAAACAATTGTTTTGCAAATTCTAGTCAAAAGGCGGCTAGTTTGAAGATGCTAAAATATAACAGCTTAATTTTAAATGCTTTCACAACATTCCTAAAGTTACAATTGTGCTACTCCACAGTTTTGATGAGATTATTTTAAAATGTGATAACAACAAAAGGGTAAATTTAAAGGAATAGTTCACTTTAGAATTAAAATTGTATGATTTTTCCCTCGAGTTGCTCAAAATCTGTATACATTTCTTTGTTTGGTTGAACACAGAGAAATATATTTGTATGAATGCTTGTAACCAAACAGGTTTGGGCCCCATTGACTACTTGTTAAGTTTCAAATTATCATTGAAACTCCTTTCTATGTTTTGATCACACTTTTATTCTCAAACCAAATAATAATCATAAGTTGGATGTTGTGAGGATGCCTTCTGCATATCTGGGAGCAAAAGAAACCAAGAAACAGAGTCAGGAGGAAATCTGGTTCTTAGCTCATTTTATTGTTCAGAAGCATGGCTTTTTATATGGCACAAGAAAACATCTGGAAGTTATCATATGTCCAGGGTCCTATAGTATGACCAAATAAGGTATGTGCCAACAAGGCATCCCTAAGGCCATCTTCTTACAACAACAAACAAAGAATGTCCGCTCACCCTAAGACTCTTACTTATCTCTCTCTGTGTTCAACCAAACAAAGAAATGTATACAGCTTTGGAACAACTCAAGTAAATAATCACACAATTTAAATTCTAAAGTGAACTATTCCTTTAAATTGAGATTTTACATCATGTGAAAGCTGAATAAATAGGATAGGACAATATTTAACTAAATCTAAAACTCTGGGTTGTTTTATGTGATGTGATCCAGAGTCATTTATATGTTGATCATCCAAATAACAATATTTTTAACAATATTATATTTTTAACAATATTAAAGATCTAGCATATTTAAACTTTTATACACAAAAATACAAAGAATCTGTCCAAAAACTGACCTGCGAATAAAAGCAGTTGAAACATTATTTCCATTGGTGATGGATTTCCCTGTAAAAAAAATAATAATAAAAAATTAACTTAAACACATAAACTTAACACAAAATGTACTTATTTGAATCAAAGTAAGAAAATTACCTGCAACAACAGATGAGAATTGATAGGTACTGATGTCTTAAGTGTCTGGGTTGTCTTAAGCCTATTCTCTAATATTGTACTCTACACTCAAGTCTTTATTTCTTTTGCAAATCTTTTTGCATTAACATTCATGCAAAACTGATTATGGAAACATTTTGACTTGGAGGCACACAGATGTCTTCAGAAGGTCATGGCACTTAAGAGCTCAAAAAAAGGGAAATCTTTAAGTGTGCCTATAAACAATGTTATTATGGTATTATGGCTAACTGGGTAAATGTATAATTGGCACTTTTCTAGTTTACTAGTCAGTGTTTCATAGAAACACACGCTATAGAAATAAAACACACTCAAAAAAAGGATTTTTTTTTTTAAAGCTGTTCACTTTACATAAACAAATCACTTTCATTTAGCATGATTGTGTAGGTTTCTAGCTCAAACTTGCACTTAAAAAAAGAAGCTCTTTGGTTGAACATGATTCAATCATGGACAGTGGTTCCACATGTTTGAATCATGTTTTCTTAACACGAGATTAACATGTAAAAAGAACATGACTGAATCAAGTAAACCCAACAAGATAAAACAACTGAATACTAAAAACTCTAATGTCCTGATAGCAACATTGAATCAATGTTAACAATTATTTATTTTGGTAATGATAATGACATTGAAGCAAAATAACGTTTGCACTTACAACTTTTTTCCAATTTCATCAAACCATTATTGTGATCAGTGTTTGCTTTAGTTGGGACCTTGATTCTTGACATTTGTTAAGTCAATTTCTCTCTTCTGTCCCTGTTTGCAAATGTGTTTAATGAAAGCATATGTAAAGCATCAAGAAAGTGCTGTTCTATAAGAGAACACTTAGAGATGTTTCCTTTTTCTGGTATGTTGTAAAGATGTTAGTATTTGATAAGTCATGGTCACAAATGCAAAATTTCTGAGACAAAATTGCTTAATTTTGTTGACACATTTAGACATCAACACTCGTCATACAAACCTCAACAATGGTGACAATCATCAAACTAATTCAGATAAACAGATCAACTGCAATGCAATCTTGTTGTTTCTGTGTCCATCAGTGATTCTGTTTGTTATCACTTCATCATCTCATTAACTCCAACATTCAGTGTCACATTTACCTCCTTGTAGTATGCACACTAAGCAGTGTTCACTTCATCTGGGCTAACCCATGTGGGGCCTACATGGAACCCGCGGACAAAACGGGCTAAAACCCACTTAGGCAGCCCACATCAAACCCATCTGGGCCCCACATGACTGTTCTGGCTGGGATGACCGCAAACCCCTTGTTCACACTGAAGAACAATGGAGGACTGATGATTCCATCTGAAGGCACAGTGAAGGTGGTCAGATCAGCTGAGCGGTTTATTCGCCAGTCATCCTCTGGGAAAGCTGTCAAAGTCTCCCTGATCAGTCAATTTGTGCGAGCTGAGATTGGTTCTGAGGATGTGTTTCTTCTCAAGTGGCAACATTGTGGAAACACGGTTTGGAATTGACAACCATAATTTTTCTCTCTTGTTATTAGTTGTGTCTGTCTTCCACAAATTAAGGATGCACCACATTGCCAAAATGAACACTCTTACACTACAGCATGGCAACTCAAGAAAAAAGCTGTGCAAAGTGGTTTTGTTTAAAAGGTTTTAACTCTGACTTTTAGCGCTCTGCAACCCTACAAAGGATTAAAGATTGTAGATGATTGATAGATATTATATAGCCTTTAATTTTATTATTTTACCAAATTATTATTATGCTATTCATTACTCACTATTTAACTTTTTATTGTCTATTATCATATTGCAATTGATACTTCACATAATATTTAGAATTCTATATTTAATATTTAATTCTAATGTATTATTATAATTAGTACTATTATTAGTAGTATTATACAATTTACTATTATCAATCTATAACTGTTGTGCTATTATTGTGGTACTATTCACTACACAATATTTGTTTTATTGTTATTTTCTGTGTTCTGCAATTTATTTATTCAGTGTATATGTAGTTATACTATGTACATATTCGCATTTCATTTTTTATACTGAATTACAAATATATTTGGTGCGCTGTTGTTATAGCCCACCATAGAGGATCCATCAGTTATTATCTGTTTTTGGAGTATATCTGTAAAAATAAAGAAAGGAGCTTGCCAGTGTGATATGTATTTGCGTGTTTGTTTTCTCAAATATGATAATTATTACTTACAGTGCACATTACTATTTTCTGAGTAATTTAAAAAGAACAAATTATCTTCTGACCTGAGGATCAATAAAAGCAAAAACTGAAATAAAACACTGAAAAGCCTTTTCTTCTGTGAAAATAATATATTTTATTTGTTGTGAAATGAATTACATTATGTTTGGGATGCCAACACAAATCTGAACCAACAAGTAAAAAAGCTACAAATATTCATGACAAGTGTAAACTCTCGGAATTCCCTGTTAAATAAATAGTACAACAAGATTAGGTAGAAAACTATTGAGATTTTACGTAACTGGAGATATTATTGGACACCAGGTAAGTCATAAAGCATTTAGCAGTTGATAAATATAAACGGTTTAACCCGCAGCTCTACCATTTAGCTGCATTTGATTCCAGTGAACTCTTGCCCTCACCAATATGGCGGCGCCGTTGACGTATCACAGCAGCAGAGCGAAGCGGCCAATGAGGCGTCTAGGTACATATATATATGGACAAGGGGGTGGGCTCATTTTACTGCAACCAATCAGTGTCACAGGAACTTCATTAAGCTACGAAGCCACGCCCATAGCAACAAAACATGTTAACTTAGCAACCATTTAACAAGACCTATATCTATGCATCAGAACATGCATCAGTTTTGCCACGCAAGCACCACTTCACATTTTCTTCAGAAAATTTACCTTTCTAGTTAGTAGTTTACTATCTCATATTCTTCACTACAGACTGTCAACCAATAGCAAAGGCATAACTTTCTACTTTATCTACTTTCTGATCTCTCAAAGTGTCTGTACCTGTTTACTTTGATTATATGAAAAACAGAGGACTGTGGTTTCAGCTAAATGTCTTTTTTATTGTTCTACCGATCATAGAACTATTTTTCTGTCACCAACATATCGGATGGCATGAGGGCGAGTAAATAATTCAATTATTTCAATTCAATAATTCAAAGCAATTTTTCGGTTTTAGGTGAAATATCCCTTTAAGATATGTTATTTTGTGTGCTGTGGAAATGTTATTTTTGGAAAGCATTTCTACACGTTATTATTAATCAAAACTAACAACACCTGCTCTATGTTTTAGAACCACAGACACCACAGTTGAATGTTTTGCAAAGGAGGCCTGAAAATCTTTAAAAAGAGTGGCAACTTGCATAGCATTTGCATAGCAAGCATGCATGCGAGAATGTCTGGTATGATGAGCCAAGCTATAACAAATACATACCATGGCATTGTATTACATGCCATTTCCCATGCAACATTCATTCTTGCATCATAGCCAGATGCCCCACACTCATTTATCTTGACCTTTAGCTTACAGCCACAAACACATATGTCCTCATTCACGTGAATCTTTTTTCTGTTCTTCAAAGAGTTAACATGTCATCATGCTTATGAAAACACAACTTTAAGTTGTTTCTGTGAATGTGAGCTTTATACATTCCAGTTTACTACTGTATTCAGTTATCATATAGCAGTTGGTGTTTATTAAGTGATTTTTAAACAACAAATTTTCAATCTGGTGGTGTTGCACTTCTATTGATTGTCAAAAAACAAATGTACATATTCATTTTTGTTCAAATAAAAAATTAAATAAAAAATGTTTCAAATGTCTTCATTTTGTTTTTTACATTCTGACAAATGAAAAATAACTGCAATTGTGACACAAGAAGCTGATGGTGCAATTTAAAGGATTCCAGCTACCAAACATTGGTGGTCCTGTGGGGTAGGTTAGCACATCTTGCATGTGGTGTATCAGATTCTGCGCATCCAGGTCATCCAAGATACCTAGCATTTCTATTTTTGTTCTAGTTTGTTCCCTAGTTTGTAGAAAAGCTCTATTTCATCATGTTGTTTAGGTGGTGCTATTGGTGTTACTAAAACGTCTACAAGCATTTATTTGTGTGTTTGGACTTTTTGGGTTGTTCTTTTCTGGGTCTTCCTCCACCATGATGATTGTTTACTCAGACCTGAGACTGCCGGCCAACCACTGCCACCGCGAGTCTGCTATGATGTATGTTGTGACTTATTGTTCTGCAGTTGGTGAGTATTAGTTGCATAGAGTGCAACATCTGTGGGCTTACGCATCCACCACTCCGCTTTCAACCAGATCCCACAGCAAGTCGGCCTGGAACACTGGCAGGAGGGACATAGTTTGTAGCATTTACCACTCCATTTATGTTTAAAACAAGCAAAGAAATCTGCAAATGTTTTGAGAAAAATTAACTTAAGAAAAAAGTCGAACTAAATTTAAGTTTATTTTTGTAACCCCATTGACAGATTGTTTTGCATACTTTAAACATAAATTCCCCTAATTCTTATATTTTCTTTCTTAAAACAAGCCTAAGGGCCAGGTTTACTAACAGTTTGCAGCAGCGCAAACGGCTCTTATGGCATAAAAAAACTACTGTCTGTATTTACTAAAGACACGCAGTGAGAATTGGCGCTAAAAAAAGGTGTGAACACAGCTGTTTTTGCGACTGACCTTACTGCATATGCATTTGTAGGAGTATCCTCTTCAGACGCAAACTTCATGGGAGAAGAGTATTTAAATAATTCACGCAACGGGATTTATTAAGGTTTGCGCTTGTCATTTCATTTTATTTTGTCACTTTATTAAATGCCCCAAAAGAGCATGTCTTAAACCCCATGTCTTAAAGATTGCGTTGTTTATTATGGGAATAAGACATTGCGTTTGTGTTTTTAAAGTGCGCCTTGTTAGTAAATCACCCGCCAAAATTTCCACAACCATAAGTGCTTTTTTAAATTGCGCGCTTGCTCTATTTTGCCGTTTTGTAAATCTGGCCCCAAGTACACTATATTGCCAAAGGTATTGGGTCACCCTATCTATTAAACAGGTTGGATGAGTTTTTGGCTCAAAGTCTGCATTTTTTAGATTAAATTAGATTAGATTAGATTAGATTCAACTTTATTGTCATTACACATGTACAAGTACAAGGCAACGAAATGCAGTTTAGGTCTAACCAGAAGTGCAATAGCAGCAAGTGCAGGATATACAGTGGTTGCATAAATTACATAAATAAATATTACAGAAGTAATTTACAGATGGAAATGTACTATGACCATGATTTACAGATGTCTCTAACTATAGACAGAAATTAACAGATGGATATATACTATGAACATAATATACAAATGTCTATTACTATAGACAGAGATTTACAGATGGATATATACTATGAACATAATATACAGATGGCTATTACTATAAACTGAGATTTACAGATGGATATGTATTATGAACATAATGTACAGATGGCTATTACTATAAACAGAAATTTACAGGTGGATGTATACAATAAGTTAGGCTATGGTGAGCAGCAGTGCGATGAATATAGAGTAGTGCAAATAAATTATGGACAGAAGCTATCTAAGTAACAGTGCAGTGGAAGAAGTTATTGCATATTTCAGTTAAAGTGTAGGAGTGCAAGATGCATAGTAAACAGTCGGTACTGTAAATGAACAGTTGGCAGTGCAAATGAGCAGTCTGGTAGTGCAAATGAACATAAATGTTATGTATAGAGAGTCCATTAGTGCAAATAACAAGTGAAGTCAGGTGTGCAATGGGGGGGGGGGAGAAGAGTGTAGTAGTATATGAGGGGCAGTGGGATCAGTGAGGGGCAGAGTTCAATAAAGAGACAGCTCTGGGAAAAAAGCTGTTCTTTAATCTGCTAGTCCTGGTCCGGAGGCACCTGAAACGCCTGCCGGAGGGCAAGAGAGAAAACAGTCTGTGAGCGGGATGAGAGGAGTCCTTAAGAATGCTGCGAGCTCGACGCAGACAGCGTTTCCTCTGGATGTCCTCCATGGATGGAAGTGGAGTCCCTGTGATGCGCTGGGCGGTTTTCACCACCCGCTGCAGTGCCTTGCGCTCTGCAACAGAGCAGCTCCCATGCCAGACTGTGACACAGTTGGTCAGGATGCTTTCTATTGCACAGCGATAGAAGTTCACCAGGATAGCCGAGGACAGCCGATTCTTCTTTAGTGTCCTCAGGAAGAAGAGGCGCTGGTGAGCCTTCTTGACCAGGCTGGAGGTGTTGGTAGTCCAGGACAGGTCTTCCGAGATGTGGATCCCCAGGAACTTGAAACTGGAGACACGTTCAACAGCCATCCCATTGATGTGGATGGTGTCATGTGTGCCTCTTGACTCTTTCCTGAAGTCCACAATGAGCTCCTTTGTCTTGGAGGTGTTAAGGAGCAGGTTAGTGCTGTTGCACCATGAGGCTAGGTGCTGGATCTCCTCCCTGTAGGCCGTCTCATCGTTGTTGCTGATGAGACCAATCACCGTAGTGTCGTCCGCAAACTTGATGGAGTTAGATCCGTTCACAGGCTTGCAGTCGGAGGTGAAGAGGGAGTAGAGGAAGGGGCTTAGCACACAGCCCTGTGGTACACCAGTGTTGAGTGTGATAGTGGTGGAGCAGAAGGAGCCTGATCTCACCTGCTGTGGTCTGTTGGTCAGAAAGTCCATAATCCAATTGCATAGGGAGGTGTTAATGCCCAGGTCTTCATTTAAAGTCACACCAAGTGTGTTTAGTTGGGTTCAGGACTTGGTTTTATGCAGACCAGTCAAGTTCTTCCACACTGACTGAATCAATGATTTCTTTCTGAATCTTGTCTCATACACAGAGACATTGTCATGATGGGATAGAAAAAGGCTCTTCCCAAACTGTTGCTATTAAATTAGAAGCACACAGTTCCAGAGAATATCATGATATGCTGCAACATTAAGATTTGTACTCATGGAAATTACTAAAGTCATCAAACCTGCTTATTAGATAGAGTGACCCAATACTTTTATAGTATATATATAGTGTATCTAAGGTCACTTTTCT
This sequence comes from Oreonectes daqikongensis, assembly GCA_026939265.1. NCBI lineage: Eukaryota > Metazoa > Chordata > Actinopteri > Cypriniformes > Nemacheilidae > Oreonectes > Oreonectes daqikongensis. Next base: position 1,675,061 of record JAOTQM010000100.1, on the reverse strand, counting down.
TGTCACGAAAATGTATCTTGATTTATGAAGTTTAGATATTTTTACTAGAAAACTAGACAAAAAAATGCTTAGTAAGAATGTTATTATTTTGCAGTGTAGTGGAGTGTTTTTTGGAGCGAGAGAAAACCACGACGCTCTGCCTCTTGCAAATTCTAAGTTTTACTGCTCCACTCCAAAAATTACGTAATGCTGGCGGTGACCATCTCCGGCCCTTCAGAAATTGGTCCATACATCCCACCTATGCCATATTGTTTCACATTTGGACGATTTTGAAACGCATGCTCAGAACAAGGTCACTGGCTAAAGCATCCTGGCAACACATTACATTTTGTAATAACTTTTTAATGTGTGTAAACGTACGTTTTGTTTGAGGTTATTTTGTTTAAATAGGAACTAAAATAGTTTTATCCTTACAAGGACAGATGTTTCTAACTCAATGTGACAAGCTGTCAAAATAAAAATAAAAAACAGTGTTAGCAATTGGGTTTTGTAATTTTGTACTTTCAATACAACCTTCACTTGGATGATATCTCACAACAGTATTTGAAGGAAAGCCAGGCAACTTCTCCTACTTGTATTGAATGGAAGACATTAATAATGTTACAGAAAGGATGCAGTGTTCTGACTTGTGAAGATTGCAGATTTACAGACAAACAGAAAGGGAGAACAAGAATGAAGTCACTAAATGTACACATCTGATAGCCGAGGTCAAAAAAACACCTCATTAAACTCATTACATCAATATTAGGCCTATTATGCCAATGAGTCTGTATGTTGCTTAGCAAACGTTTAAAACAGTTATGAGAAGTGTATTGATTTGTGGAAAAATGTATTATATTTGTTATAAATAAATTATTGTTTTACATTTCTGTGTGTTTCTTATTGATTTCTTAACATGTAGGCCTACATTTAGTTTTTGACAAGAAATAAGCCATGTGAAGCTGTTAAGTTATTGTAGAAAAGTCAGTGGTTTTAGGCTTTTCTTCACATCCATATGACGCGTTTAACATTTTCACACAAACCTACAGCTTCACATGGCTTATTGCTTTTTATCTACAGTCTAATTAATAAACAACCATCGTCAGGGCAAATGTTGCAGCTTTTTCATAATTCCGTTACATTGTTGGACAGTTATACAGCCTTGTATTTGTTAAAACAAGTATTTGTTTAACATCTGTCTTTTAATGACTACAGTGCAGTATGTTCTTAATTTTTCAGGTATATTTTGTAAACATAAGCTACTGTAATAATTCAACAAATTTATGGGTCCTAAGTCCTATGTCTGTGTCTGCATTTACCTACTGTATCTTGAACTAGCACACACAACTCTCTACACGCACCCAACTAAAAATCAAAATTCAATCATTTCTAATTGTTTATTTACAATAACAATTTTTTATATAGTTTTCTGGCCTAAATTATTATTAAAACACTTAATAGAGCTCAGGAACCTACGTCATTGTAAGGCTGATGTCACGTTTCCGAGCTCTATATAAAACAGCAATATATATATTGTAATATATCAATGTGGTTCGCAATACATGTCTCAATTAGGCTATTGTTATCATATAGGCTAAAATCATATAAAAAAGTCACATACAAAAAGCACTTGAATCAAACATTATTATTCATCATATTAGCTTATACAAAACTGCAGTAATATTGTATTAATACTCGCGTGCAAGGTCCACGAGCGAACCAGAGGATATTTAAAGTGGTGTCCATGGCAACGGGACATATATCTGGACAACAAACTGACCGGACCGCAACAGATCATTTTTGAGGTAAGTAGCCTACTTTTACTTAACCAAAATAATTAAATTACTTTGAAAACATGGAAAAAAACATCCATTTATTAAGGTAATAACACAATTAAATAACAAAGACAAGGTATTAACTTTACAGACAATGGGTTTTCGTATTTCTCCCTTCTGTCAATGCCGTCATACTGACATATGTGTGGTGATTTATAAAACAAAGAAATAAATAATTACCTCTTTACCATATTTCCCTATAAATGTTATTAAATTCAGGGACTTTTGCAAGCAAATAAAATGTACTGTACAGACCATTTCTTTTGGTCTTTTTATTGCGACCATTAATTTCGTAACATCTAACTTATGTGACGTCATTCAGGCTAAGTGAGCTCGAGCATCAAGTTCAAGTTGCTTTATTGGCATGACATTAAGCCGCCTCTCTCCGAGCTGCAGCATCCATCACAATTAAGTCGTGGGCAGTCGTGGCCCAGTGGTTAGAGAGTTGGACTCATGTTGGACTCATGACCAGAAGGTTGCTGGTTCGATTCTCAGGGCTGGCGGGTAACGGCTGAGGTGCCCTTGAGCAAGGCACCTAACCCCCACTTGCTTACTATACAAAAATGTACAAATGTATAGTACAATGTAATGTAAGTCGCTTTGGATAAAAGCGTCTGCCAAATGCATAAATGTAAATGTAAAATTAAAAAAACAACTCAAATACCAAAATGTTTCTTTTGCTTACTTCTGTTTACTGTTTAGCGTGTTGCCAAAATGTCTCCCACTTTGGATAAAAGAGTCTGTCAAATAAATGTAAATGTAACGTAATGACTTGCGCTCGCATAGCGTCTGCAGTTGCTAAGCAACCGGGCCGCGCTTGATTAGGACGAGGAGGTATTTGTGCTACTCTGCGCACTAACTCGGTAAAGGATTTATTAATGGATCTCTGTACAACTATGATCAACTGTTCCTCCATCTTGAGTTCATACAGAATGATACAATGTTTACATGATACACTGTTGCTATGCATAGGGTGACGCTGATTGGTTCGTTCTTGTCACATGATAACAAACACATCCACAACCGGATGTGATGAAACTCAGGATTCAAACTTTACTTCTACTTGCACTAGTAACAAACAAGAATAAACAAAGTACATAATATAGTCTAAGGAAAACATAAGTATGTATAAATAAAATACATTAATGGTGCAAAATTCATAATTAAATTAAGTAGAACGATTTAATTTAATTCATAGAACAGTCAGTAAAGTTAGTCGGTATTAATAAATTCATATGAAATACATCAATAAAAGGGGAAATGTTCATTATTAGTGTAGAGCAGTATATTTAAAACCAAATTAATAATAAATATATTATAAAATACATTTATGAGGACAAAAAATATTTTAGGAAAACATGGATAAATAATAAACAACATGGATGAATGTAAAAAACAAATCTGTATAAATAAATTCATAGGAAATACATCAATGGGTGAAAACATATGGATATAACACTGTACTGTTTTACAGGAATCATTCATAATGAGTGAGGAAAAGAAAGATCAAGACAATATCTCCGATCATGGAGAGCTGCCAAACTCAAAAAAAGTTGTCACTACTTAAAGAAATTAGCTGTTTGCACTATTCAGATGAAAATTTGAGTCTAATGATTATGTTAAGAGGAGACAACTCAGTATGTTACGTTTTTGTTAGGGAGGGGAGGGGCTTATTGGTGTTGATGGTGAGCAGCAGAGAGGTTTCATCGTGGCTAATTGTGTGCGCTGTTTTCGAAAAAGCAAATCGGTGAGTGTATACAAAGTTTTTTTTTCTGTAGATACCTTTTTTGACAAATGTGATAATCCAAAATGCGGGCCGATGTTCAACTCAAAAAAGTGAATGTAGTGTTAATATGCTGGTCGACGTCATTTTGTTAGCCTGTTCACAGTTTAGCTAGTCATGTTAAGTTACACGTGCTTGTTGCTAACGCTAACGTATTTATCCAAGTTAATAGTTAAAAAATTATTTTTTTAACGTAACTTAAACTGTAACTTAAACTGAAGTAGGTTAAACTGTTTAAAAGGCGAGGTCATTAGAAGATAGTTATTAGATAGTGGAATTGTATCTGCAACTGATTTTCTGTGACTTTTTCTTTGTTTACAGGTTTGGAGATGCAGTGTAAATGTAAGTTTTGTGAATTTATTTGTGAATTTTACTTTTGTTATTTTAGCTAGGTAACATTGATCTTTATTTCACTCTCCAACAGACTGAAGACCCAACTGATATAAGGTCAGAGGGCCCGATTGTCCTTTGTGACAACCCCACAGAGCACAGACTTCTTCAAAGCATGCTTTGTAAGTAAAATTGTCTTATATATCCTAAAAGAACGATGACAACATAATCCTTTTATTGCTTTGGTTGCCGGTTCGATTCTCAGTATCGGCAGGTAACAACTGACGTGTCCTTGAGCAAGGCACCTTACCCCCGTTTGCTCCCCGGGTGCTGCAGTGTTAGCTGCCCACTGCCTCGGTGTATGTGTGTTCATGACTTGAAGTGTGTGTGTTCACTATTCACTGGTTGGGTTAAATGCAGAGGTCACATTTTGGGTATGGGTCACCATAAAATAGGTCACTTTTTTTATTAATTGATAGTCCCTGTATTTGATATAATGTGCATATAGAGCTTACAGAGTAGATTTTTCAACTTCTTTGTAACATTGTCATCATTTACCCTCATGTCAATCAAAATCCATAAGACTAAAATATTTATCTTCAGAACACAAATTAATTAATGTATTTTTATTGAAACCTAAGACTTTTATGTCCCCTGGTATCCTCAACTTAAAGGCTTAAAAAGGTCATAAAGGTCTATCAGCAGACAATTTTCAGCTCCACCCATCAATGATCTCACATCGCACATACACACAGCAGACCATCTTCTCTCCTCTTTCTCTCCTCTTAAAGAGGATGATGTCTCTAAACTTCTGCTCTCTACTCACCCAACCACCTGCCCGTTAGACCCCATCCCCTCACATCTACTACAAGCCATCTCACCCACACTCCTACCATCGCTCACTCATATCATCAACACATCTCTTAATACAGGAATTTTCCCCACTGCATTCAATCAGGCCCGGGTAACCCCGCTGCTTAAGAAACCCACACATGACACTTCCCTACTGGAGAATTATAGACCCATTTCTCTCCTTCCGTTCATAGCTAAAGCACTTGAACGGGTTGTTTTCAATCAGGTGTCTACCTTCCTCACCCAAAACAACAGGCTGGACACCAACCAGTCAGGCTTTAAGAGCGGTCACTCAACCGAAACTGCCCTACTAACAGTTACAGAAGCCCTAAGGAGGGCAAGAGCTGAGTCCAAATCATCTGTTCTCATTCTCTTAGACCTTTCTGCAGCCTTCGACACGGTTAACCATCACATTCTTCTGTCTACCCTATCGTCACTGGGCATCACTGGAACTTCACTCTCCTGGTTTAAATCCTACCTCGCAGATAGGTCCTTCAAGGTAGCTTGGGGAGGTGAAGTGTCCAAATCACACCAACTAGTCACCGGGGTCCCACAAGGATCGGTTCTTGGACCTCTGCTCTTCTCCATATACACCACATCACTGGGTTCCATCATACAAGCACATGGATTCTCCTACCATTGTTATGCTGATGACACTCAACTTCACCTCTCATTTCATCCAGACGATTCCACGCTAGCCACACGAGTCTCCGACTGCCTGGCTGACATCTCTTCTTGGATGAAAGATCATCACCTGCAACTCAACCTGGCCAAGACTGAGCTTCTCGTCCTTCCTGCCACCCCGTCAGAACAGCCCCAGCTTACCATCCAACTTGGTCCATCTAAGATAACCCCATCGACTTCAGTCAGGAATCTTGGGGTAATCATGGATGATCAGCTGACTTTTAAGGATCACGTTACTAAAACAACTCGGTCATGCAGGTTTGCATTGTACAACATTAGAAAGATCAGACCGTTCTTAACAGAACATGCAACACAGCTTCTCGTCCAGGCACTTGTCATTTCTAGACTGGATTATTGTAATGCTCTTCTGGCCGGTCTCCCAGCCTGTGCCTTCAAACCTCTGCAAATGATCCAGAATGCTGCTGCACGCCTGGTCTTCAATGAGCCCAAGAGAGCACATGTCACACCTCTGCTCATCTCTCTACACTGGCTCCCAGTAGCGGCACGCATTAAGTTCAAGGCACTGGTGCTTGCTTACAGAACAGCCACTAACACAGCACCCATCTACCTCAACTCTCTCTTACAGACCTACATCCCCTCCAGAAGTCTGCGGTCTGAAAACGAGCGGCGCCTCATTGTTCCTTCACAGAGAGGCATGAGATCCATCTCAAGGACATTTTCTTTCTCCGTTCCCGGCTGGTGGAATGATCTTCCTGTTTCCATCAGGACTGCTGGATCAATTTCACAATTCAAAAAACAGCTGAAGACCCACCTCTTCCATGAGCACTTAACTGTCTCATAAAAAATAAAAAAAATAAAAATAAAAAGAATTTTCATTTTACCCCTATTTTTCCTTTTCTAATGTTCTCTATATACTTGCTTATACTATCTTGACGTTGTATTTGAAACCTTGTATTACTAGCACCTCTCGTGAATATTGCTTACTTAGACGAATCGCTTGCTGTTTTCCTCAATTGTAAGTCGCTTTGGATAAAAGCGTCTGCCAAATGAATAAATGTAAATGTAAATGTAAATAAAGGCAACATGAAATAAATTAATATGAATCAAGGGTTTTTTTAAGCTTTTGGGGGGGGGGAAATGGCTTTTTGTGACTTTGAATGAAGGGACAGAAACAGTAGGGTTTTTTAGTCTCATGCGTTTGGAGCGACATGAAGGTAAATAAGTAAATTATAATTTTTGTAATATCATGTAACTGTGTCTTTACAAAACTATTTGTTTAACATTATTGAAATGCTGTTTTTAGGACTGTGTTGCCATCTTCTCTACTTCGGTAAATATCGTCATTGAGGGCAAAGTCGTGATGGAAGTAATTAAAGACCTGCCAAAAGCTATGTGCATTCTATTTGGACTTGCATATGCACTCCATCTTACCTACCCTAAATCAATGAAGAACACATTCCAATTCAAAAGGTTCTCCTCATGCTGGGCAACAGTGACTTAAAACCAAGACTACAAATATTACACAATCAACTTACAATTTGATTGGGACAAAGGCTCTGAGAAACTACCATCTGAATCCCTGACTGTTTATTGTTCTCAAGATGCACAATGAAAGCATGTTGTTGAATACTGTGTGTTCATGTTTCTCCAAAAAAAATTAGTAAGCAAAGAAGTTGAGAATGCTGAACTGATACCAGTTTAACACCTGCTGTCAACAATAAACAGATGATATTATGAAACATTGTTATAGTTTTATTTCTTACAAAATTAAACATTAAAATGTAAGCAGTGTTTTTTATTACAATACATTACTTAAATATATCCCTTTAAAGTAATTTGTTAATATTGATAATATATTTTTTGTTTAACAAGTTAATTTATAAAACGTACACTCAAAAACATTTTATAATGTGAAATAATGATTTTTAGTAAAGATAACTAATTCAAACCCAATTTGTCTACTGCACCCACTAAAGCTTCTATGTTAATGCAACTTAACTTGTTTAGTTTTATCCCGTGTAAAAACTAAAACAATTTAGTGCAATGGGTTTCCACGCAATTTTCTAGTAAAATCCACTACTTTGGGTTAAGAGTGTGTCCACAGAGGCATCATGTTCTTCTGAAGACAGTGACTGGGAGGATGATTTTGTGGAAGATTTTGAGGAGATAAATGACACATCTGAGCCAGAAGACAAAGCATCACTGGCAACAGATTTGGCTACCTGGGCATCCCAGTTTCGAATAAAAAACAATGCTGTTGACCATTTGTTAAATATCCAAATATCCATTTGTTGGATATCGATCCTGTTGTTGGTTTCCCCACGACACTAACATGTGGAAACAAGCGACCAAGTGATCTTCATTTTCTGGATGATGTTGTTGCAGACCTGAAAGACCTCTTGTCTAAGGGCATTGAATGCGGAGGTAAAAAGTACAGTGTAAATGTTCTCTGCTTTGTCTGTGATGCTCCAGCTAAAGCTTTGGATCGTGGCACAAAGCTGTGCTCTGGATATTACGGCTGTGATAAATGTGACCAGAAAGGCGAATGGTTCAACAGAGTCACCTTTCAGGACACAGACAACCTCAATCTTCGGACAGATTCATCATTTAGAAGCCAACTGAAGCCCCAGCATCACAACAACATTTCACCACTGATTCAGATCCCCATTCATATGATCAAGAACTTCCCAATTGATTATATGCATCAGTCATGCCTGGGAGTGATGAAAAAGCTACTACTTAGTTGGACCAGTGGAGCAAGAGGTGTCAGGCTTTCCATTACACAAAAACAGGAGGTGAGCAATAGGCTTCTTCATCTCGCAAACCTCGAAGCCTGGACGAGCTGGAAAGGTGGAAGGCAACAGAATTTCGTCAGTTCATGCTCTATACTGGCAAGCTGGTACTAAAAGGAATTCTAGGGGATGACATGTATCAACATTTCCTTACCTTCAGCATGGCCATGTGCTTGTTAGTATCTCTAACACTAGTCAAGAGGCATTCAGAGTATGCACAAAGCCTGCTGCACTACTTTGTCTGCAGAGGAAGAGAGATCTATGGCGAGGTGTTTTTAGTGTACAACGTCCACTCTATGCTCCACATCACTGACGATGCTGTCCAATTCAACAGCCTTGACAACTGCAGTGCATTTAAATTTGAAACATACATGTTCACCATGAAGAGGATGGTACGAACACACCCTTTGAAGCAAATTGCCAAGAGATTAGATGAAGGAAAGTCATCTGTCCTCCAAAATTACAAAGAGAGAGAAACAATGAATGTCAGGGACAAAGCATTCTTGGTGCAAGAGAACGGCTGTGAGGTTACAGACAAAATGGAGAAAAATGGAAAAGTGCTTTGTAGGGTTTATTATAACCCTGCACCACTGTTTATGGAGCCATGCCACTCTTTTCTTGTGGGAGTATACAACTACAAGAAAAATCAAACATCAATGAGATGGATCCCTAATGAAAACATCGGAAAAAGAGCCATAAGAATTAGCCATGGAGACACAGTGACATTCATGGCTATCTTGCATCAACACTAACTTCCTTAACATTGTCTAATGTATGATTTTTTACATTTAAAACGTAGGGATGAAACGGTTACCGGTTTTCAAGGTTACAATGGTAATATTAAATAATCCACCAAAATCAGCAACAGTGTATCAAGGGGTGCATCGGTTTTGTTTATTACGTCAGGAGTACAAAATCAACACATAAAATCTGTTATGGACATTTGGAATAGAAAAATGTGAGACATACATAAACATTCACACCTGATCCATTTTACTTGTGATAACTGGGCTTACCAGCATCCATTATAACTTTTAGTCCAACAATGTGCACATCTGGGGAATATAGATACTTGTAAACCATGTTTAATTAAAACGTTATTTTTTTGCACAATTTACTCACCTAAGGTTGTTTAAAACCTGACCTAGACAACCGTGAAAATTTTGATCACTACAATGGATTAGAAATGTTCATACCGTTTCATCCCTAAAAACAACATTCTAGAACAGTGTGTGGAATAAATGACATTGTTTTTTTTTCTTTTTCTTTAGCATGTACTACATTGTAGAATTTACAGAGGAGTCATCTGTTGGGATTGTAGCAGAATGCTGGGTTTATGAAGAAGATTGGGTATAACGTTCCACAGTTCGACTCCACATTAATAATAAAATCTTGATCATGAACCTAAATTGACTTATGTAAACAAAATTCAGATTTTTGTCCCCTTCAAAATGCAGCAACAATACAGTTATTGGCCACCCAACAACCCAACAAAACGGGGGAAGAAAGAAGAACTTCCTGATCATGAAACTTGGCTGACAAGGAAAATACGTGTTTTTGCACAAACTGGTAAGAATTCAATCATAACAGGATTTATTTAGCACCTAAAAAACTAGATAGTAATAGCATTTTTATTTTGTTTCCATGCCTAGATCATTTCGAGAGAGCACTTGGAGATGGAGCAGAACTGTGGAGAACAATTCTGCTGTGGAATGTGATGTATGTAACAGTTCAAAGAGATCAAAAAAGAGACCCAGCAGGTTTGAGGACAGCAGTGATGGTATGAAACTTATAACGATCACAGCAATGTCTGAAAATTTATATTATTCATATTAACAAGGTGTCTCTTGTTGGACTTCTGTTTAGATGAGTATGGAAATGCTACCCTTGTGCCTGCTGTGAAGAGGAATCGACAAGGTTTGCTTTCAAATCTTGTTTATGACACCAGTGGCCATTAATTGAACTGCAGCCTGTCAGTCTGGATACCTTAATACTGCACATATCTTTTAGATCCCTTTCCTCGTCTCAAGGCAACAGTAAGCACTGCAAGAAAAAGACCAGACAAAGGTGTATTATTTTCCAGTCACCTCTTGAGGCACATATAATTATTATTAGGGCACATCAATATATTTTAGATTAAATGTACATGTAGAATAAAACTCTGCCTGATAACACATTTGCAATTAATCCAGGGATGCAGAACTATTGAGATGAACAAACTCAGAGCTGCAATGTTTCAAGTTGATAAATCCAACCCAGTTTAATGTGGGTTAATCCGTTTCATTGCACTGGTTATCTTTTTCTCTCAACTCAAGTATAACCCTAAATCCATAATAATAAATTGTGTGTGCACAGTCAGATAAATAAGCCAATAGCATTTAAAATCAAATAAATATGATTATAATAACATATTAACTAGCTTTTATTCATAACCTTAACATATGCAAGTAATGCAATTGTGGAAACACTTGTAATAATAGGAATAAAGACAAGTCAAATATACTAAAAAGGTCATATTAAAAATACAAAATCATGGGGACAGTTGCATAAACTGCTTAGACTAGTCTTACAAGTAAGCTAATGTCTTTAGGTCCACTACATGCAACATTTTGTTTTTGAAACTGGCCCCTGTAGTTTTTAAATAAGCCCAAAGGACTTCATGAGCTGGATCAAGTGTGTTTAATTCTATAATTGAGTTCTGCACCCCTGCACAAAAAAGTAAACCTGTCACCTGTGTATGATTATATACACTTAAGACTGATTTGATTTGGAAATGATAAAACGTGCTTAAAAATATCACAATGTTGACTTGCCAAATAATTATGCACACATTGTAATAAATTGCTGATACTAAACTTCATCCCTCAAAACAACTAATTTTCTGTTTTAACAGTAGAAGCAGCCAAACTTCCCATACCACCCCAGCTGCAATCAAGTACATTTCATAAACAGTTATTTTCAACAAATATAGTACATTAAGAAATGTAGTTTTGGGGTATGCAATATTGAACACAATATTTTCTGAGATTCTTTTTATACTAAAATGGAGGAAAATGTTTTTGCTACTTATCATTTGTTTCTGTACTGGTGCCATGGCCAATTTAAGGGATTTAAACTTTCATAGTCTTCTCGGAAACTCCTATTCTTCTTGTTTTCAATTTCTTTTTATAAAAAAGCCAAATTGCAGAAATGAGAAGAAATGTGTATGCAGTGAGCAAGCATGAGAGGCAAATATATTGTTTGAGAAAAAGTACAATAACACACCCCTGAGTACAATTACTAGTAATTTCTTTAACTTACCTTTCCTTACAAACGTAAGCATCTAATGTCTTTACGGATACTTCCCACCACCTCAGCTGTGTCCCTTCAGTTCCTCCATCAGACAATTTTCTAGAAGGTATAATCAAATCGTTGAAACAAATATGAGTATGTTGCCTTCATCTGTGATGGTAACAGTTGTGCATTCATCTTGCTTGCAGATGTCGATAAACCTATCAGATCTTCCTTGACAGCAGCTACACAGCTACACAGGAAATGAATAGTAAATATGTAGGACATAAAAATGACTGAAAACAAATTAGTTCTGTAAGAATCATCAGCCTTATAGGCTTGAATCTTAATGATCACGTATCATCCTGTGGTTTGTTACAAAAAGCTAGCAGAACAAACTCTGCTACAGGACAGATACAATCTAGACAAAAGCAATCAAATCAACTATCATAAATCTAGTTTAGTCCAAGTGTTATTGTTTGCATCCTGTAAGACTACAAAGAACAATCACAAAAAATATATCACCATAGCCTGATTTGCAGTCACGATCACCACCTACTAATAAGGTGGTTAAGCTTTGATAATGTAATGTTTAAATGAATACCTCCCCTTTTTTAAAACATATTTATTGTGAGGTAATTGTTGTAATTTGAACTCTCAATACAAAAAAAAATAACTCAAATAGAAGTCTACCTACTTGACAAAACTTTTGTTTTACCTTTTTAGTGGAGAGTCAGTCATGGGCAAGGACATCCAGGGATGCTTCAATGCCAAAAGAACTTAAAGGTAAAAGACACAACAAGAGACCAAATTTAAATGCAATAATAAATGAGTATACCATTGTATTTACCTACAATACCTTAAAGAGTTATGCGCAATTTTTACTTCTGCGTCAGACCTACACCATAGCCTAAGCAGAGCCGCTTTTTTATATTTATAGGGACAATGTCTCAACAATTTAAAAGGGACAATGTAAGGGTAATTATAATTTCAGGATGAATGTTTCTGTTATTATTTTACAGGTAAAAGCTAATTTCCTCAACCTGTGAATTACTGAAAAACTTCTTACTTGCAGAAATACTGCAGGTGCTGCTTCAAAAAGTAGACAGTTTGGCAGCATCCCAGAGAGAAGAAAGAGAGACTTTAGAACTTACTACTGCCCAAAGCAAAGAGGAGCTGGATGACCTGGACAACCGCCTTCAAGATAGCGAATTTCAAAAGAAAGTGGTGGGTGCCATTTCAATTCAGATGGAAATGTGAACATAGAGTGTTCAGATGCAAAACCCTCTAAATCCATCAGAAGACTTTTTGTTTAAATGAGCATTATTCATCAGGCTCCTACACTTACTTTCATTAATACCAGATATTTCAGACCGGGCATAGTGGGATATTTAGCAGGTTTTGAAGCTAAATTATTTGAGTAATGTATACTAGTATGTGTGGACAACATCATAATCTAATTTTTGACAAGAGGTGGCTTATAGAGGGTTTTGCATCTGAACTCTTAATATGCAACACCATAATATCTTCTCTTTGCAGATTTCACATCTCTATTAACATTTCTAAAAGCAATAAAGCAAGAATGAAACATATTTTATATTTTCCTTTTAACTCAAATTAATTTAGAAAATGGTCATACATGTTAAAACGTCTATGATAGATCATTTGTGACCATTTATGTGAAAGCCCTTCAGAAGTAGAGCTGCACAATATATCGAAATATCGCACATGGACATATCGCACGCAATATGCATATCGCGATGGTTTGCAATAAATGAGCTATTTCGAAAAGTTATGTATGGTCAAAGTTTTAGGTTGACGCGGATAGTATAGTGATCTATCTCGCACGCGGATGTTAGTTGGGATTTGCGTGCGCGCGCTCTTACGTTGGTGAATTTTTTTATTTTTTATTTTGTTTGTTTACATTGTTTACAAAATGTCAGATTTGTTTTATGCAACAGTAAAACATGGCTGTTCACTTTCAGAAGTTATAGTGATGCTTTCTTTTTCCTAAAATAATGTGAAACATGTTAGTTATATCATTTTTAAAATATATTTTAATACAATTTAAATTGATTTGAGAAAAAGTAATATTGTATCGCATATCACATTATTTTGCATGCTATCGCATTTCCCCTCAATACCGTGATTATTAAATAAAAGATTAAAACTACTAACTGTTAGTATTACTATTTATTTATTGTATTCTGGAATTATTATTTTTTTTGGGACTATCTGTGGGAGGGGACGTTATTGGGGTAGATTAATACAGACAGTTTCTTATATGTGCCGGCTTTACCTACATGATGTATTGTTTTGTACTGTTGTTAAAAATGCTAATAAAAGAGATTTGAAATAGAAATTATGTCACTTGTTTTGTTGAACGAAAGCTATGTTTATGCAAAAAGTCGGCAGGTGCTTTTGTTTTTTAAAAAGTCGCTAAATCTAGTAACAAAGTAACTGCGCTGGCAACACCAGCTGCATCAAAAATAAGTATTTAGTATAAATATAAAAAGTAAGTATAAATAATATATTGTTCTGATCTGTCTACAAAAATGTGAGAACCCTTGCAGTCGGTCTTGATTGTCTGGAGACACTTCGATCAAAGACAAGATTTCTCTGTCTATCCACCAATCCATCTGTCTTTCAATCTCAATTTCTATAAAGCGTTGGAGCAGTAAAGAAATGAAACTCTTGGTCATTATGTTTATAAGCAAATAAATAATAATAAATTCATTTTCACAGATAAAAAATAAAAGAAAAAGGGAAAGAAGTGAGGAGAGGTTTGAACACATTTTTTTTTTTACAGTTTTTCTCCATTGCTTTGGTACATCACATGAATCATAACATATGCAATTAATGAACGAAAGGCTGTTGGACCAGACGGCATCCCCGGTCGCGTACTTGGAGCATGTACTGAGCAACTCGCTGGGGTCTTTACGGATATTTTCGACCTGTCCCTCGCCCAAGCAGCTGTGCCAACATGCTTTAAAGGTAGGCTACTTCCATTGTGCCAGTGCCGAAACACTCTAGCCCAACGTGCCTGAACGACTACAGTCCTGTAGCACTCACACCTACTGTTATAAAGTGCTTTGAGCGGCTGGTCCTGGCAACAGAACAAAATAAATTATAAAGTAATTTTTCCTACTATGGTAGTCAATGGGGTCCACCTACTGTTTGGTCACAAGAATTCTTTCAAATATCTTTCTCTGTGTTTATCAGAACAAAGAAAAGTAAACAGATTTGGAGCAATTCAAAGGTGACTAAATGATGATAGAATTTTTATTTTAGATTGAACTATCCCTTTAATATTTATTTGCATTACTGTTCTGCTTAGTTTAATTTATTATTTGTACATATCCATCAGTAGATTCTGTTTATAGTACATACCCACTTGTAAAGTAGCTATAATCATAATATTGCTCTATCCTGTATTAATGCACAACTGTATATCCTACACTTATTGCACTTCTGGTTAGACCTAAACTACATTTTGTTTACATGTGTAATGACAATAAAGTTGAATGTAATCTAAAAAAAGAAATCTATGAAAAAAGAATGAATAATTTCTGTTCTCTCTCTCTCTCTCTCTCTCTCTCTCTCACACACACACACACACACACACGAGAAATAGTGCCATTGTTATGGAGAGTAAAAATGTATAAGAGGCCGTTTATACGAGATCGTTTTCAAATGAAAACTCAAAACTTTGGCCGTTCTTTTACATGGAAATTGTGTTTTGGGGGACCGAAAACGCAAGCTTTTGAAAACTGGTCTCAAAATGTTTTTGAATGTCAGATTAAAAACATATTCTTTTAATATAATCAACTTTACTATGATATAGAATTTTTGTATAATCCAGTTTCCATCCATTTTGTCATTCAACCCATCCTTGGATAATGGGTTTACGTTTTAAATGTGCTAAAAAAAACTTTTCTTGAAAAAGAATCATATCAAAGCTCTCATATTTAATGAAAACCCGTCATGTGTCTTGAGTTTACCGCATACAACGGAACTAGAAGCTTTTAGGGTGAATGACCGCTGAAACCCCCTAAAATGTTTCTATTGGTCATCTTAAAATTTGACGTGGTGGAGTGAGAGAGAGAGAGAGAGAGAGAGAGAGAGAGAGAGAGAGAGAGAGAGAGAGAGAGAGAGAGAGAGAGAGAGTTTCCCGCCACCGCCTCGCGTTTGAACGTGACCCTCTCCCACGTGATTCAGTGTCCTTTTTCACTTCCCGCTCTTTTTAGATTTACTAATTTTGATGTAATACTCTAAAGAGGATAAACGCGACTTCCGCCCATACTGTGAGTGATCGCGTCACAAAGCCCTTCAAATGAGTTCGTAGAGAGAAGTTATTGCTTGTATTCGCTTTACATGCTGATAAAGTAACGACAATAAAATCTGACGACGAAGCTCAACTCTTTGTGTGAACACGTGGGTGGCTCTTAAAAGAGCCGTTGGGTTTTTAATGGGATCCAGAAAAGTCGCGATTAACCTCCGAAGCCGTACAGAGTGCGTCCCTGTCTCTTCAGCGCGTACACGACATCCATGGCGGTGACGGTCTTTCTCTTGGCGTGTTCGGTGTAGGTGACGGCGTCACGGATGACGTTTTCCAGAAACACCTTCAACACACCGCGAGTCTCCTCGTAGATGAGACCGGAGATACGCTTCACTCCACCGCGGCGAGCGAGACGACGGATGGCGGGCTTAGTGATGCCCTGGATGTTATCACGCAAAACCTTACGATGACGCTTAGCGCCTCCTTTACCGAGTCCTTTACCACCTTTACCTCTTCCAGACATGATGCTCAAATATACAACAAAGTTGTGTGAAAGGACGCTACGGCGGAGAACATTTACACGTGCCTACAGGACCTGATAGAAACACACGCAGGAGGGCGGAGTCTGTGGCAGCACGTCATGCATAATTTTTCTCGCAGCTCTGCCTTCCAAAGCTAATTTCGACAGAATGGTATGAAGATTTTCAAAGACGCTAAATTCTGTTAAACTTGAGATATATATATACACACACACTATAATTAGTATAAAAAATATATAAAGTCAGGTTCTATTAAGCAATAGAAAACATGAACTGTGATGTCTAAAACGTGTTACTTTCGTTCTTATTGTGAAAAATATACAGCCGTTACTTTTCTTGGATTTAGTGGTTATGAAGGGAATCGAATTGGTCAAAACTGCGTCTTTATGGTTTGATTGTGTCAGTGTTATCTGGATAATTAGGCGCAATACTGAAAAATAATACAGGATTTTGGATTGAGGCCCGAAAGTACAACAGCAGCCCCATAACGGCACGCAGCTGAAGGTTAATAAACTTGGGATTGTTAAAGCGGTTTTGTTTTCATCTTGGACACATTGACATGATCAAATCTCAGAATCACTATATGGATTATTCGTGTGGGGTAAAGCAGAAAATTGTGTCGTTCAGATGATGTGGTGGCTCTTAAAAGAGCCGTTGAGTTGATGTTGTCGTCGACGCGGTACTTAAGCGCGCTCTCCGCGGATGCGGCGGGCCAGCTGGATGTCTTTGGGCATGATGGTGACTCTCTTGGCGTGGATGGCGCACAGGTTCGTGTCCTCGAACAGACCGACCAGATAAGCCTCGCTGGCCTCCTGCAGGGCCATGACGGCGGAGCTCTGGAAGCGCAGATCCGTCTTGAAGTCCTGAGCGATCTCTCTCACGAGACGCTGGAAAGGCAGTTTGCGGATGAGCAGCTCGGTGGACTTCTGATAACGGCGGATCTCTCTCAGAGCCACGGTACCGGGCCTGTAACGATGAGGCTTCTTTACGCCGCCGGTGGCCGGGGCGCTCTTACGAGCCGCCTTGGTGGCGAGTTGCTTCCTCGGGGCTTTGCCACCGGTGGACTTACGAGCGGTCTGTTTGGTTCTTGCCATCACTGCTGCTAAGTACGGAGTGTGCTACAGCGCTCGCGAAGCCCGCTTTTAAAGACGAGAAAGCGCAGTAAGTCAAGGGGAACACGGACATGCGATTGGCTGACACGTGACGTCGCTCCTGACAGAGGGCCAATGGACGCGCGATATACGTTCAAATGAAAGTGGCGGGAGATTGCGTTTCCTTTGTTCAGCTCACACGTACGTGCGCGAATCACACAAAACGACAGCATCACACATTTTAATGTGATCAGAAACAGTTTTCATTAGTAACAATATAAAAAGTTCAACTCGATCCCTAACGTTATATCGTAAATTCATACACATGGCTCGGTTTAAAGCATTTGATGTAATTTCTCTAGTAACTTTACAACAACGGTTTGTTTAGAGAAATCAACGTGCGTGATTTCATAACTTCAACAAATAAAAAATAAAGTCACATCGCTCTCTTATTGATGAAGTGGGTGGCTCTTAAAAGAGCCTTTGGGTTGACAGAAGACGAACTCTCGCCCGTTTACTTGCCCTTAGCGGGCTTCTCTGTCTTCTTAGGCAGCAGCACGGCCTGGATGTTGGGCAGCACGCCGCCCTGAGCGATGGTCACTCCACCCAGAAGCTTGTTCAGCTCCTCGTCGTTGCGCACCGCCAGCTGGAGGTGACGGGGGATGATGCGAGTTTTCTTGTTGTCCCGAGCGGCGTTACCGGCCAACTCCAGGATCTCGGCCGTGAGATACTCGAGCACGGCGGCCAGATACACGGGAGCGCCGGCACCGACCCGTTCAGCGTAGTTGCCTTTACGGAGGAGCCTGTGGACACGGCCCACGGGGAACTGGAGTCCAGCCCTGGAAGAACGAGTCTTAGCCTTGGCTCTCGCCTTGCCGCCGGTTTTGCCTCTGCCGCTCATTTTCTACAAATACGTTTACACAGCGCAGGTGAAAAGTATGAAATCTTCGTCTGCAATCCCCAGTATTTAAGCCCGTCTGTCAGTCGCCTATTGGTTGGAGCCTGTAAAGCTTTTCCACCAATCGGTTAACTTCCCTCCAAACTCAAAGCCCAACCCCGCCATCCCCTCCTTTCCGCCCGCCTCACATTACAGATGCATTGGCTCACATTAGCTACTAAATAGACACCCATATTACATTTCAGTTAAATTAATTAAAAACAAATCTAAAATAAAGCAGCTGTTACTAAATGATTGACAGAATATTAAAGAAATAGTTGAGGAAAGAAGTGTCCATAAACTGATATTCTCATACTCTGTAACGTTTTTTAAAGACAACGTTAAACACACACAAATATATTTACATTAACTTTATTTTATGTAAAGAAACACATCTACTAGTACTTGTTAAATAGCTAACAAGTTAACAAATTTAAGTCGTCTTGCGGCTTGTTTAAAATGAATATAAAGGAAATTTGTTAATGCAAGTGTTTTTAAGAAAATCATGTTTGACATCTTGAAAGCAAGATTTCCTGAGAATCACTCAATTGTTTTGTCATTTCTAATGTGGATTGGAATTTCTCTCTCAGGAAAACTTAAAGGGACACTTCACTATTTTTGGAAATAGGCTCATTCTCTTACTCCCCCAGAGTTAATAAGTTGAGTTTTACCTTTTTGGAATCTATTCAGCCGATCTCCAGGTCTGGCGATAACACTTTTAGCATAGATCATTGAATCCAATTAGACCAGTAACATTGCATTAAAAAATGACCAAAGAGTTTCAATATGTTTCCTATTTAAAACTTGACTCTTCTGTAGTTATATCATGTGCTAAGACCGGCGAAAAATGAAAATGATTTTCTAGGCCGATATGATTAGGAACTATACTCCCATTCCTGCATAGTAATCAAGGAACATGGCCACAACATGCTGCCGTAACATGGCCACAGCAGGCGCAGTGATAGTTCCTAATCATATCGGCCTCGAAAATCGCAACTTTTGATTTTATGCCGAACTTAACACACAATATAACTACAGAAGGGTCAAGTTTTAAATATAAAAACATTGAAACTCTTTGGTCGTTTTTGAACGTGATGCTTCTGGTCTAATTGGATTCAATGATCTATGCTAAAAGTGTTATCGCCAGACCTGGAGATCGGCTGAATAGATTCCAAAAAGGTAAAACTCAACTTATTAACTCTGGGGGAGTAAGAGAATGAGCCTATTTCCAAAAATAGTGGAATGTTCCTTTAATATCCTTGCGGCAAATTTGGATTGCGAAATTGTAAACAGCCGTGCATCATGGGATAGATACCCATGCCTAAAACCTTCTGAGGGTCTAAATTTAAATCAGACATTATATTTAAGAAAACAAATGGTACATTTATTTGTTATTGAATGAATGGCTATGATACAGTGACTTATTGGCTTAATTGGTCACTCCCCAAATATTGTATGTGAATTATAAATACATTACAAAACAATGTAAAAGATCATATTAGACAACTCTATGTCTCTTCTATACAAATCAAACTTAATTATATCCCATTTTAGTGTGTTTGCTATAGCTTTATGGGATTCCATTATGGTAAAATGTTGGTACAAGGCAACATAATTTTATTAATTTCCTGTTGTATATTTCATTATATATAATTTATAACTTTATTTCCCAATAAAGGTGGCTCAATTTTTTTTTAAATACAACACAAATGTATGTCTGTACTCTCAACAGCTCTAGAAAATTGCTTTATGCCAAAGGTTTTATACTGGATGCTTACATTTTTTTATCTATATTCATTCCCCTCTTTTATTGTTTATTCAGTCTGGATACAACAAAATGACACATGAAGAAAACAAAGAGCTTTGTGACATTCACACAGAAACATGAGATTGTTGGTGTGTTTTAATCTGATCAAAACAACTGCTGAATGCAACACTTCACAAGTCCCTGAATCACATTCATTTTACTCCAATCATTCATTACATGGATGTTAAATGAACAGAAAACGCGTTTAATATTTCATTAAAGTTTATACATTTAAATTAAATGAAATTCACACACGGGTTTTCTCTCGAGGTCGATGTTGGTCGTGTATTTACTCTTACAGAGCCACAATAAACTCTTCACTGTTGTGTAGTTTAGTTTCTGAATAAAGCTCTGGGTCTCTGCTCTGTGTTCAGATTGTTTTTACCCCGTCAAACTATTTTAAAACTCCGTTTTTATTTCGAAATGTCACAGGAGAAAACACAAACGTTTGTGGGTCACAGACGCGCGCAGACGCTGAGCTAGGCGGGTTGAGTCTATATGGTTCTCATGTAGTGTATAAGAGCGCAGCGCCGTTCAGTCGCTCTTCATAACTGATCAGCTTCAGTGTTTGTCAGTTCAGATTTAACAGAGAAATGGCAGAAACCGCTCCAGCTCCGGCAGCCGCTCCGGCGAAAGCGCCCAAGAAGAAACCAGCAGCCAAAGCAAAGAAATCGGGTCCCGGCGTGAGTGAACTCATCGTTAAAGCCGTTTCCGCATCCAAGGAGAGAAGCGGCGTGTCTCTGGCCGCCCTGAAGAAAGCTCTCGCCGCCAGCGGATACGACGTGGAGAAGAACAACTCCCGCGTCAAACTTGCCATCAAGAGTCTCGTGACTAAAGCCACACTGGTGCAGACTAAAGGCACCGGCGCTTCCGGTTCATTTAAACTGAACAAGAAACCAACCGAGACCAAGAAACCAGTGAAGAAAGCCGCTCCTAAAGCGAAGAAGCCCGCAGCCAAGAAGCCCGTCGCTGCTAAGAAGCCCAAGACCGCAGCGGCAAAGAAGACCGTCGCTAAGAAATCTCCGAAGAAGGTGAAGAAACCCGCAGCCACCGCCGCTAAGAAGACAACAAAGAGCCCCAAGAAGGCAAAGAAGCCCGCGACTCCTAAGAAAGCCGCCAAGAGCCCGAAAAAAGCCAAGACTGCCAAACCCAAGACAGCGAAACCTAAAGCAGCAGCGAAGCCTAAGAAAGCCGCTGCTAAGAAGAAGTAAATTCATCCGTTAATGTGTTAAACTCAAACGGCTCTTTTAAGAGCCACCCACCACCTCAAGAAAGAGCGACTTTACATTAGAACTCATAACTGAACACATGATTGACAGCCAGAGCGCGTTCAGATGTTCTTGTGTTTAATCATCGAGTGAACTAAAGATTTATGACACTTTGATTTCATGATGAGTGTAAAAATGCTTAAAGTTCTTCAAATTAGACTTTAACCTCAAACCGGTTTTAAATCATAACAACTAAAGCAATTCTTTCAATTTGTTTTATTACAATACAATCTAAATTAATGTATATGTGCGCCAGCAACTAATATGAGACAGAAAACTGAAACTCAGATCATTTAAATGCATGTGCACATCTCTGCTCGAGTGTTTAAAGAATGAAACCATTTTCTAAAGGAGAGATTTAGTGATTCATTTATTTGTTCGAGGTGGTAAATGTTTATTATCAAGACATAAATAAGAGTTTACAAGGGCCTTTACAGATTATAAAAATACTCCAAATGTTAGAATAAGCTTTGGGATGATTTAAAAATATATACCCTAATTTTAATTTAATCAAATGCTATTCTATAATACATAATCTACGAGGCGGGCAGAAAGAGTGGGGTTGAGCTTTGAGTTTGGAGGGAAGTTGACCGATTGGTGGAAGAACTTTACAGACTCCAACCAATAGGCGACTGACAGACGGGCTTAAATACTGGAAGCGGCAGCGAAACGGTTCATACTTTTCGCTTTCATTGTGTGAAGAAAATGAGCGGCAGAGGCAAAACCGGCGGCAAGGCGAGAGCCAAGGCTAAGACTCGCTCGTCGAGGGCTGGACTTCAGTTTCCCGTGGGCCGTGTCCACAGGCTTCTCCGTAAAGGCAACTACGCTGAACGGGTCGGTGCCGGCGCTCCCGTGTATCTGGCCGCCGTGCTCGAGTATCTCACGGCCGAGATCCTGGAGTTGGCCGGTAACGCCGCTCGGGACAACAAGAAGACTCGCATCATCCCCCGTCATCTCCAGCTGGCGGTGCGCAACGACGAGGAGCTGAACAAGCTTCTGGGTGGAGTGACCATCGCTCAAGGCGGCGTGCTGCCCAACATCCAGGCCGTGCTGCTGCCTAAGAAGACAGAGAAGCCTGCTAAGGGCAAGTAAACGGGCGAGAGTTCGTCTTCTGTCAAACCAAAGGCTCTTTTAAGAGCCACCCACTTCATCAATAAGAGAGCGATGTGACTTAATTTTCTTATTCGTAAAGTAATAAAAACACGCACGTTGATTTCTCCCCAAACAAACCGTTGTTGTAAAAGAGAAATGTCGTAATCCATGCTCTAAACAGAACCGTATGAAGATGTAATGCTCCCATGCAGGTGCAGCTTGACGCTCGGTGTGTGGTGCGGACGTGCTGCTTAACCCTTGCAGTATCAATGAAAACATACATTATTTTTTTATCAAATGCCAAAATCAGAACTTATTACTTTGGTAGCTACATAAAGACAATAAAAAGGGGTAACTACCAACAGACCCTGTCACCAGTCCGTGCACGCTGTTATCAAGTCTTAAATGTTTCAGTCGTCCGTTACTGATATACTGAGAATGCTACAATACAATACTACATGATAAGAGGTACAGATTGGTTTGTAATTCATACAGAGGTCAGCGTATTTGGACAGTGACACTTTTTGACTCTACATTGTATCTGAAGGTGTATTTACACAAAGAAAGCTATTGGAAGAATGTCAGTAACCCTACTATGCCAGTAAATAACGCATGAGATCTGTTTGGTTACTGACATTCTTCCAAATATCTTCCTTTGTGTTTAGTGGCTCTGTATCAACATTGCATTTTCCCACAACATCTGATACAATGGAGGCTATCCTTTCCCACTATGCTATATAAGAAAATGTTTTGTTGAATGCCGAATACCATCTCCCTGTTTATACTATATAACAAAACGGTTTGTTAAATGTTGTTGGTTGCGATAATGTTAGCATTAGTTTATATTTTCTGAATAGATGCATATGTGATTTTTTTAATTAATTAAGTGTGACTTTAATATAGTAAAAGTGTAGTAATTATGTTTTGGGCAGATTGATAACATTTATATAACCACATTTTTGCTATAAAAGTAAAGGATTAACTGCGTTTGCTGTGATAGCTACGGGTTACCACAGTTAACTTGGAGTCACCATCAACTGTTTGACTATATTAACTGATTTATTGTATCTCCATCATTCCCCAATAAAAAAAGGTACAATAAATATAGTAAGTATAGTAAACAATTAACATTACAAGTGAATATTTACCTAAAACAGCTGCATTACGTTGAGCGTTACGTGAATCACGTGACCGCGTGGCGGCGAGATCAAAGCGTGTCGTAACTCTCATATTCAACGGCTCTGGTGGAAGCTGAACAAAGGAAACGCAAACTCCCGCCACTTTCATTTGAACGCATATCGCGCGGCTCGATTGGCCCTCTGTCAGGAGCAACGTCACACGTCAGCCAATCGCATGTCCGTATGCCCTCGACGTACTGCGCGTTCTCGTCTTTAAAAGCGGGCTTTGCGAGCGCTGTAGCACACTCCGTACTAAACAGCAGTGATGGCAAGAACCAAGCAGACCGCTCGTAAGTCAACCGGTGGCAAAGCCCCGAGGAAGCAACTCGCCACCAAGGCGGCTCGTAAGAGCGCCCCGGCCACCGGCGGCGTAAAGAAGCCTCATCGTTACAGGCCCGGTACCGTGGCTCTGAGAGAGATCCGCCGTTATCAGAAGTCCACCGAGCTGCTCATCCGCAAGCTGCCTTTCCAGCGTCTCGTGAGAGAGATCGCTCAGGACTTCAAGACGGATCTGCGCTTCCAGAGCTCCGCCGTCATGGCCCTGCAGGAGGCCAGCGAGGCTTATCTGGTCGGTCTGTTCGAGGACACGAACCTGTGCGCCATTCACGCCAAGAGAGTCACCATCATGCCCAAAGACATCCAGCTGGCCCGCCGCATCCGCGGAGAGCGCGCTTAAGTCACGTGTTGACGACAACATCCCAACGGCTCTTTTAAGAGCCACCACATCACCTGAACGACACAATTTTCTGCTTTACCCCACACGATTAATCCATATAGTATTTGATAAGAATATCAATACAGCCAAGATGAAAACAAAACTGCTTAATTTGTTACAAACACCATTTATTAACCAGCTGCGTGCTGTTGTGCTTTCGGGCCTCAATCCAAAATCGTATTATTTTTACGTATTGCGCCTAATCATCCAGATAACACCGACACAACTAAATCAATAAAGACGCAGTTTTAACCAATTCAATTCCCCTCATAACCACTTAAATCCAACAGAGGTCATGTGCTGGGCGGCTGTATAGTTTTCACAATAAAAACGAAAATAACACGTTTTAGACATTACAGTTTGTTTTCCACTGCTTAACATCGCTGTCACTGACTTTATTTAACAGAATTTAGCGTCTTTAAAACCCTAATACCCTTGTGTCGAAATTATATACAGCGATTTACTGAAGGCTTTGGAGGGCAGAGCTGCGAGGAAAAATATGCATCACGTGCAACAGGCTCCACCTTCGTGCGTGTGTTTCTACTAGGTCCTGTGGGCGCATGTAAAAGTCTTCCGCCGTGGCGTCAGTTCACACAACTCTCTTGAATATTTGAGCATAATGTCTGGAAGAGGTAAAGGCGGTAAAGGACTCGGTAAAGGAGGCGCTAAGCGTCATCGTAAGGTTTTGCGCGATAACATCCAGGGCATCACTAAACCCGCCATCCGTCGTCTCGCTCGCCGCGGTGGAGTGAAGCGTATCTCCGGTCTCA
Source organism: Oreonectes daqikongensis (assembly GCA_026939265.1). Lineage (NCBI taxonomy): Eukaryota > Metazoa > Chordata > Actinopteri > Cypriniformes > Nemacheilidae > Oreonectes > Oreonectes daqikongensis. The sequence continues at coordinate 1,649,899 of JAOTQM010000100.1, read as the reverse complement.
TCTACGAGGAGACTCGCGGTGTGTTGAAAGTGTTTCTGGAGAACGTCATCCGTGACGCCGTCACCTACACCGAACACGCCAAGAGAAAGACCGTCACCGCCATGGACGTCGTGTACGCGCTGAAGAGACAGGGACGCACTCTGTACGGTTTCGGAGGTTAAACGCGACTTTTTTTCTGGATCCCCTTAAAAACCCAACGGCTCTTTTAAGAGCCACCCACGTGTTCACACAAAGAGTTGAGCTTTCAGTAGAACTTAATCGTTTTAAACGTCAGATTTTATGGTCGTTACTTTATCTGCATGTAAAGTGAATATAAGCAATAACTTCGCTCAACGAAACAAACTAATTTGAAGGGACTGGTGACACGATCACTCACAGTATGTGCGAAAGGCGCGTTTATACTCTTAAGCCGCCTTTTCACTGCGCCTCACTTAATTTTAAAGTCTATGATCACATGCTAATGTATTATGTGAATAAGCATTGTGAAATGACATCAATTAACTCTTTCTCCGCCATGACCAAATTCTCTGTTCTTTATTTTGATATGTTGCAGGTTTAGGTATGCTAGCCAGAGTTCTTTAAAAATAATGAAAAATACCGGCACTGGTTGCCAACTTTTAATAAACAAATAATAAAACCACTGGTGGGAAAAGTGTTAAAAGTAATATCTAACATGAATGTGACTTAGACAGTTACGTAATGTCATTAAACTTAACAGTGGATGAGTGCAAGAAAAAGTGGAGGGATCTCTGTGATGTTTATCTGTAATTTGATATATTTTTTGATATATGTTTATTCTATGTTATCTGTATGCACCTATAGGGTCTGAGAGTAACACAATGTCAATCCTCCATTTGTATGTACTGTACATGTGGCAGAATTGACAATAAAGCTGACATTGACTTTGTCAGGGAAAGGACAGAGAAAAAGAAAAGGCGAGCAGCTGCCACCCAGAAACGTCTTTGGCGTTACTACAACATTATGTCTTTCCTCCTATTTATTTCTTCTCAGCTGACGTCTGGGAACATGGAGGAGGAGAGGAGTGAAGGGAGAAGAGATGAATCATGGATGAATGTCAGGTGCAAGATATACAGGGAGGGAAAGGACATTGTAGATAGACACAGTGTAGAAATGAGTTGAGAAAGTAAGATGGGGAGTCTAGTAGAGGACAGTAGAGAAGGAGAGCAGAAAAAGGGAGAGTGGGAAAGATTTCGGCCAGCTACAACAACGCAGAAGAAGAATAGCAGCAGCATCAAACGTCGTCTTTTGAGCGCAAAATCATTGAGGCAATAGAAAACTCTAACTGTCCCACTAATGCAGGAGCAGATGATCCTGACATGCAGTTCCTGGTGTGAGGAATTTTTGGCACCTTGACGCATGATGTCGTGCACGCAGCGGTTGGTTCCATCTGTAATTGGTGCAGCGGGGTGAGTTGTTGCATGCGTTTCTCTGCAGAAGGTTGTGGAGGACATGTTGCTGTCACACAGGCCTCGATGTTGTGAGGGTATTGAAACATGACCCTGCAGTACATCCTGAACCTTGATGCTGATGCATTTTCAACAACCAGCCTGGCCCGGGACAGACGGTAATGCGTTGGCATCTTTGCAGGTTCTTTCCTGGATAGGGCCGCAGAAGATGGCGACGCAGTGGGAACGCTTCATCCACTACAAAAGCATAAGGATGTGGGCCTAGATGTTCAGCACCTGGTACTATCGGCCGTCGTGTGCAGTGAAAAGGCGGCTTTAGAGCATTACATCAAAATAAAGTTCACATTATAACGATAACTATATTTGCGTCCACACCAGCGGACGATAACGTTTTGTTTATTCTAAGCTCGCGCTGCAGTCAAGATGGATATTGACGATCTGCTGCTACTGTACGTTTCACAAAGAAACAAAAAAGGAAAAAATAGACGCGTATGGGTACATGAAATTCTTCAAAAATAAGAGAAGTTGGGTGAAGGTGTCACCCTGTTGAGGGAACTTTTGTCTTTCGAGGACATATTTTATTCTTTCGCATGAATCAGTATCAATTTCAAGGCATTCTTGACATCTTGGAAGAAGACATCAACATGAGCCAAACTTTCAGAAATCCGATCAGCGCCAGAGACCGTTTGACAGTTTGTCTGAGGCACAAGATAACAAGATTTTTAACAGGGGTGGTACTAGGGCTGGGCTCTTGTTTCCAGCCGCATCAGTGCACCCAAATCCTCCATTATTGCAGTGTCAACTGCAGATGAAGCAGTACTGGAACTGGTGGATTTTTCCCTGGTTCTGCTGCTCTCTTCTGCCCTTTTTGCTCTAGCTCATCTTTATCTCTTGCCTCCTCTACATCCTCTGCTTCATCTGATAGGTTACTTGATGTTCTCTGAAAGGTTTTAAAACAACTCCTTATTAGCGTAAAGTACAAAAACTCACTCCCTGTATTGAAGATGTGGTATCATTAATTCCAGGATCCCAACATATTTGTATGGCTTCTGGAATTTAGCTGCATCTCCACTTTTGGTGTCTTTCTGTTATTTTTGATAGTTATTGTTATAATGAATGACCCTTAAGTGGTGAGGTGTATTTTCCAAATATGATTGGCTGCAGGAAACTGACTGGGACCACATTTAACAAAGTAAATATTAAGTCAAACAAAATACCAAGAGCGTCCCATCAAATAATTCTTTCTGTTCCTTCAAAATAATGCAAAGAAGACAAACAATTATTTTTGTTATGTGTTTTTCATTCTGCCAGTCTTTCACATCGCATTTGTGTCTCTCCTGAGTTTTGATTTTGTTGAAATTCAACAGACACTGGACTGAAATGACCACAATACATCTAGAAATGCTGGTTTGAAATGAAAAGTCGGAGTGGTCTCTTCATTTTTTTCCACGGCTGTATTTTGGGAAACTATTTATACAGAGCAGAATATTTTCCCCCTAAATCCTATTGGTTGACTTTTATTATGAAATGCTGGTTTTACATTGTGTTTTGTTCATTTGTAATATTATTTTGCTCATCATAACAAGTGTCTGTTTCAAACTTTTTGAAATTACATTGATCTTTATGATTGTCTCATCCCATGTCTAATTTTCATGGAGCACCGAGGAGGTAAAACATTTACTTATTTGCATAAGACTGCATTTTGAGAGTTATTTTGTGTTGTTTTATGTGTTTTCAGTCAAGAGAAACAGTTGTTAGTGTTTAATGTTCATTTATCTTTGAGATTTAGAGGAGTTTTATATATTTTTCAGTTTTGTGGTTACCATTGTTTTGTTAATTGTATTTAGCATTAACTAATATGTATGTTGAGAACGTGAAATAGAAAATATTAACTTAAACATAAAATCACATTTATTTAACAAACATAAATTGAGAAAATTGAACATAAATACATTTTGCTGCTGAGTAAACATAACTTTATTATGTGCAACCAATGTACACCATTTGAAAAATGAAAATTCTGATCTTACACACTTCAACAAACCAGTGACAAGTGAAACCATTTTGCAATGTTTACCACTAAATAGCACAAAAGGACAGTTTACATCATGGTCAAGACTGACTGTGGTTTCTAAAATACACTTTATTTAGCAAAATCCAGATCAAACTATGTAATAAAGTAATATGACACCAAGCATTATAACATGGCATTATTCAATCTCAACTCGTATCATTTTATCATCGAAAATTGAACAAATTCTGTTGAAAACCACAGGTCTGTATTATTAACCTATAGGTGCCCACTAGCAAGGGCTTTCAGTCCCCCAAAAATCACATTTAATATTTTACATGACATCAGTGCTGTATGTGTGTTTATTGATTTCCTTTTTATTCAACATTTGGAATGCAGTATTAAGTGATTATATTACATGTTCGCTCCCACTGTCATCCTCTACAATATTATTTGTATTATTTTAGTAGCTAGTATTTTGCTTGGGCAGTTGACACTTGGCTTCTGTTACTGCAAGATTATAAACATGCTTGCTATCTGGGAACAAGAAACCAATTCAGTATTTTTATAAAGACCTCAGCAAGAAAATGGATCTAGATTGTATTCTTTAAATGAATGAATACACCTATATGAACGACAGTAGCTGATTGGTGATGAAATATGTGCTTATGCTGAAAAAAAACAATCAAAGTATTTTTGTAAAGTAATAAATACTTCATATCAGTCAAATTCAATAATCCACAGAAAACAAATAACATTTAATAATCCCCATGTTAAACAGTACACCAGACTCCCCTATACAACTAAACAGTTGGTTGGCGCCTTCTAATGGCTGGAATGGAACAAAGAAAATGGCGTCCGCCAATGTCTTGGTTTACACAGTTTGGATGGAGAAATGAACCAGTGTGTAAGTATAACTGCTTGATTGTGTAAATGGATAAAATATATATACCAAGAAATAAACCTTAACATGATAACTTGTCATGATAACTTGTTGTAGTGTTTATTTTTTACCACACTCTTTCATGAATGCGTACCATAAGCTGATTAAACATTTTACTTAGAAGTCAACAACCAGTATTACATCCCAGACAGCATTAAACAACAACACATTGATGGAAACATTTCTGCAGTAACTGATGTAAAATACGCACATAACAGAGATGTATGTAATGTTTGTGTCGTAGCCATAGACTGTTAAAAAGTTGAACAGCGCGGCGTCATTTCCTTCCATTGTTTTCTGTTTTAAAAGCATCAAATTACTAGCTAAAGTCAAACAAAAACGAACAATTGAACATATAACAGTGTGATAACAACTACCTTAAATGAACCAAACAATCTTTTGGAATATTGTTTTGTAAGTGTAATTAATTTTTTTATTTTGACTCAAGTCCCATTCGTTTACATGGAGAAGGCGGGGTTTATGACCTATACGGCAGCAAGCCACCAGGGGCGATCTAAGAGCCGCCAGCTTCACTTTTCAGGATGTGTGATGCACACCCGGTCGTAGCATGTGTAAGTCCAGCTTAAGACAAGAGTCCATTTCAAAATAAAAGTCTCTCGTCACAGGATCTCTATGACAGGGACCTTGGAGTCAAAAAAGTTAAGAACTCCTTCTCTAAATGTATGTTAACTGGAATTTTACATTGTGTCAAATGTGTGCATCCGATTTAGTGTTCATGACAGAATTAAATTAAATGTACTATTTTTAATATTAAAGACATTACAATTGTCTTTACACACTTATTTTCTATTGTATCCAAAATATGCACACAAAAACAATTGGCACACCACAGCTCCAAAAAATTTAATTAATACAACATTTATTTACTAAAAGTAAATGTGGGTGTGTTGTGTGGCACTACAGTGTGAGATTAAAGCAGTGTTATGACTGTAATATTATTAAAAATTAACTAAATATTATTATATAAGAATACATATACATATTGGGACATTCAAATTGGCTTAAACCACAGACTTACTTTCCCCTTGGAAATTGCAGCAACCAATCTGTATATAATCTTTAATATCTATTTTAAATTAAATGACAATCTGTGTCTTCAAATCCTCTTTGACTTATTATATAGCCGCTGTGGTTGTCACCTCTGTTTTTGTAGCCCCTTTAAAAATATTTCTTTCCAGAGATTCCAGCTTTGTTAGTGGACATAAGACAAATTCTAAACAAGAATAATATTACAGATGTATGTGTGTTATAGAAACTTAGGGCGAAAGTGCATCTGTCACATCATCTGAAGTGAGTAGTTTTACAATTGGTACATTCTGAGTAGATTCAAAAACATAACATGTAACATTATGTTGTTTGTGGTTTTTCTACAAACATTAAGGTGAAACTTGGAACAACCGCTGTCTCAGCTCCGTGTTGGGCGACTGCAAAAGCTCAATCGACAGCCAGTTGGATGGCACGAGTGCTTCTGATGGGCCTCTTCAGTGTGGATGTTCTGCTCAAGTCCAACCTCACTGGAGGGATCAATAAGGGAAGGAAGATAGTTTTTTGATCTACATGAAACAGATGTTGGTTTGTGGGGTGGGTGATTTGTGGGGTGGGTGATTTTTTTGTCACAATAAATTACTTTGTCTGTGGTAGAGTCAAATATACTTTCCCACTAGAAATGGCTCAAACTGAAAAAAGCTATTACACTGCTTCTGAAACCTCGGGAATCGTAGACTGCATATTAAATTAGTATATGTCTGTCAAAATAAATAACCAGCAATAAATATAAAAGAAAAGATCCAGGTTGCATGGTGCTGTGCAGGCCGTCGATGTTGGGAGCATTTATTCAAAAGTATCTCCAGCAATCCAGAGCTAAATTTAGGGATTCTAGACATAGACTGTAGATCCAAGGTCCATATGAAACAAAACAATGCTCCATGAAGTCAGCCAAACAAAACTAATAAATTAGGAAAATTCCAGAAGGCAGTAACTAGAGTTCAAGAAGTCCAGTGTAAAATGAACCAGTGTATATAAATTCCTTTATCAAGTCCAAAGTCCTCCAGGGTTTAAAGGCTTGGCTTATTATTGCTTTTCCAATGCAAATCTCCAATGTCTCCCAAATTCTCCATCATCCAATGATGCTGCAAAAGTTGGCCGATTCTCTGCGCTGTATGCAAGACACCAGTGAATCCAAAACTGGCATTCTGCAACATAAGATTATAGTTCTTTAGTACCAAATCTTAGTACCTTTACTGTAAGATAAGGTAAGCATATCACCTTTAGAGATGGGTTTAGTAAAACTTGAAGTGATGTCTGCATCCTTCTTGAAGGGAATGTTCTTACATACCATGATAAAAAAAGCATGCCCAGCGACCACACAGTGAGCGGACAGGCATTGTAACGCTGGTCCACTCGGGAGACCAGCAGGAACCTTGATGTTGAAAAGACGCCAAACTAAATTTTAACTGACGTCAATAAACAGGTCAAAAATGCAAATCAGAATGACATCAAACTTTTACATCCAAAAAACTGGTCAATGCACCTATGTTGTTTTTTTGTATTTCAACAAACCACCGTTATTGTGATCAGTGTTTACTTGACTCTTGTTTTTTGGCAATCCATGTCTTAAAGTACATTTGTGGTATTATAATCACTTTGAAATTACCAAAATAATTTTGTGTTGCTCACACTTGGCATTCAAAGCAAACTACTTCATCTGAACCAAATCTTCTTTTTCTATAGCAAAACAAATGCGTTTTTATTAAAAACACGATTGCAAAATTGTGTGTGTGTTTCGGTGGTCGAAAGGACATCAGTATGTGAACGTCAATTGGAAATCACATTTTTTGACATTAGTCTGATTTGCATTTTTGACCTGTTTTTTAATGTCAATTTGAAGTCACTCTAAGCTTTATTTGTACACACAACATTAGATTAGATTAGATTAGATTCAACTTTATTGTCATTACACATGTACAAGTACAAGGCAACGAAATGCAGTTTAGGTCTAACCAGAAGTGCAATAGCAGCAAGTGCAGGATATACAGCGGTTGCATAAGTTACATAAATAAATCAATATTACAGAAGTAATTTACAGATGGATATGTACTATGACCATGATTTACAGATGTCTATTGCTATAAACAGAGATTTACAGATGGATATATACTATGAACATAATATACAGATGTCTATTGCTATAAACAGAGATTTACAGATGGATATATACTATGAACATAATATACAGATGACTATTACTATAAACTGAGATTTACAGATGGATATATACTATGAACATAATATACAGATGGCTATTACTAAAAACAGAGATTTACAGATGGATATATACTATGAACATAATATACAGATGTCTATTACTATAAACAGAAATTAACAGATGGATATGTACTATGAACATAATATACAGATGGCTATTACTAAAAACAGAGATTTACAGATGGATATGTACTATAAACATAATGTACAGATGTCTATTACTATAAACAGACATTTACAGGTGGCTGTATACAATAAGTTAGGCTATGGTGAGCAGCAGTGCGATGGATATAGAGTAGTGCAAATAAATTATGGACAGAAGCTAAGTAACAGTGCAATGGAGGAAGTTAAAATTAAAATTGATCTGAAATTCATCTGCTGGTTGCTTCGTTCGACTGAGCTTCTTCCAGATGTGTTTTATCTATATGTTTTATTAACCAACAGATGGCGCTGTTTTCAACACTCTTAAAGCTCATGGGAATGTCTCTGTGCTTCATTTGAGGCTTTATTTCCCATCACACCTGACCTGATGCCTATTGCACAAAACTAGATGAACAACCTCCGGCTGCCAGAGTAAGTTTCTGTACGATTCACTTTTTCTGTTGAAGATGAAGTATTTATAAAGAAATTTAATAGGTTTACAAAAAGATCAAATGAAAACATGTATGCTTCATTACTTTTAAAAGCTTTATATACTGAAGCTTGTAAGTATTTTGTGTTTGAAATACTAATTTAGGCTTAAGATTCAATAAAGATTACATAAAAAGGAAAAGGCGTTTTAAGATGCTTTATTTGTCAGAAGAGCATGCTGATCTTTATTAGTCATAATACAAACACATGTAACCCAACCAACTGCATATATCAGTAATAAATGTTAAATATTGATAACAAACTCTTTTAAGACTATTAACTGACAGTGGAGGGCTGCATTATTATTTCTTAAAGCTTTATTAGTAATATCCATACGTGGCACAAGGATGATCTTGCCTTAAAATGATGTGTGTACTGTGCCTCGGTCAATTCTGTTTCTTTGCAGATATGGCATCACTGTCACTTCTGGCCCTTTTACGAGGGTTTCGGTACTCTGGCGATTTAATTAGTTTAAAAAAATTGTCTTCAGCATCCTTAGATGACTGTTGGCCACTAAAACAGTCACCATCAAAGATCTTAATAGAAGGTTTTGAGTATTTGCTGTACAGTTCACTGAGCTCTGATTCATGTCTGAAACACTCATGAGCTCAATGCTGAATTCTGGCTTGTTTTCTCCTAAATAGCCAAAGGAAAAAGACTTTTTATCATCTTTGTGATGTTTATAACAGACAGCTGTCCAGATGTGAGAGGGAACTGTGACCCGTCTTAACTCTCGGCTGTCCTCACAGTCGCTTTCTTGTGGTATTTTCTTATTACCGTATTAGTTTCTTATTATTATTTCTTATTAGTACAGTACCTGTGATGATGTAAGCCATCGCTTTTAAATGTTTCTTTTAAAAAAGCATGTAAATAACCCTCCCAGTTCCTCCAGTGAATGCGGTTGAAGCAAGCGTCCATCGGTGCAGCGTTGGTCAGAGTAAATGTCGCCATACGAGCATCATCGGTGCAATGAAGACCGTTGGGGTTCAAATCCTGTGTGCTCATAATCAGAGCTGAGAGCTTGATTTACTTTATATGTTTCAACAAAGACTTTGGCTTTTCTCTCAGGCATCATGTGATCAGGTTTAGAAATCTACAAAAGAAATATTACTTTACCACAGTTTGCTTGATATGCACAAGATTCTTTTTTAAGAGAACATTTGAGATGTTGCTGTATTAGTGAGTTCAATCAACCTAACTCATTTTCTATTCATGTTTTACATATGTATTAGCAATAACAACACAATTAAAAATGTAAATAACTCAAAACCATATATAATTTATTACCAAAACAGAATTTTGTTTTTTATATATTTTGTTAAATAGTAAGACCTACTGTTGTGGCATGATTATCTCTTAGGTTTTTCATCTTCTTTTTGTGAGCATTGAGAATCAAATATATAGGCACTGTAAAGAGGAATTTTGTGATAAGTCGAATACAGAGTAGCAAAAAACAAAGGTTTATTTTCCATCTTCTGACAAATTCTCCCGGCATTCTGATCCATTACTTGCGGTTCCTTGTTGTTGTAGAAAAATTGTTGAAATTTGTTTATATCATCAGCTGTTGTGACCACTTTTGCCTGAGCGTTAAAAGCTCTCAGCGCAGTGCAGGTGAGCCGGAAAATCAGAAACATGATCCAGTTGAAATGTTTCATACGACGTAGCATGTCTGCTTAACCTTTGTATGGTGTTCGGGTCTGTGGGACCCATTTTCATTTTTTATCAAAAGAAAAATTATATTATGAATTATTTTTTCAGACTCAGACTCATTGGCCTTGGCTCATTTTCTGTGAAGAACATATATCCGAACATATTTTCAATGACCACACACTGTACACCCCCCCTGCACATTTATATTACATACAGAATGTTCGGGTCCCAGGGCTAATAAAAGTGTGGAAATTGTCGGTCCTGTGTACCTGGGACCTGTCACTCTGTCCTCATCCTGTCTGGGCCTGCTGTTAGTGTGTGTGTGTGTGTGTGTGTGTGTGTGTGTGAGTGAGAGTGTGTGAGTGACTATGTGAGAGTGTAAGTGTGAGTTTCTTGCCCAAGATATGAGCCACCCCGCATGGCTGCCAATGTGATAAGGATGCAACCAGGGCCAACACAGATGGCAGTTACTCGTGTGCAGGACATCAAGTCTTCTTTTGAGCTTTTCATGTCATGGTACACAGAGGGAGACCCAGATGCAGAGATGGTAAGCACACAGTTTATTTAAACAGGAGAACACACACACAAAAGTCAGAAACCGCCGGGAATGTTACGTCCGGGGAGAGAAGGAGATACACAATCCAGCGGGGAGAGCGCTCGACCCGCGACCCACCAGGGGAGATACCACTTCCAACGCCACGCGAATAAATCCAGCGGGGAGTCCCCTCGACCCGCAACCCACAAGGGGAGCAAAACGCTGGCCAAAACCAGGAGGAATAATCCGGCGGGGAGTCCTCTCGACCCGCAACCCACGAAGGGAGAAACAAATCCTGGTTGACCAGTCAAGGAGGGCGGGGAGTCCTCTCGACCCGCAACCCACGAAGGGAGAAGAGAGATCCGGCTTGACAGACGGGAAGTGGTGGTGTGCGTGTTGAACACCGGTGTCCGGGCGCCAGCGGGAAGCTACGGTAGCAACTAGAGGGTGAGATGGCAGAACAAGGCAAACAAAACAAGGAAAACCAGCTAGACTTGGTAGCACTGAACTTGACAAGACAAGACAGGGAGATCGGGTACAACCGCGATATGCAAAAAACAATATAACGATCCGACAAGGACGAGAGAACGAGAGGGGAATATAAAGGAAAAGCTAACAAGGCTAACTAGAAGCAGGTGGGGGGCGATAAACGAGCAGGCTAAACAACGAGATGACCTACAGGTGCGAGGGTGAAACAGAGGTGAGAAGAGAGAGAGACCAGATAGGGAGACACGGAGGGGAGGGGCGAGTGACGCAGACACCAAACACGAGGCGCGCTGTCAACGCAACCCACGTGTTCGACACAAAACAAAACACACAGGCATGACACGGGACAGAGAGACCGAGGACATGACATTTCATCCCAGATTCCATCCAGAAAATTATTCTGGATTGCACTAATTTAGAAGGAACACGTGTTTTTGGAGAGAGGTGGAAGGAGATGGACCAAACCCATTTACAGGCCTACTTTGGGGTTCTTATCCTTGCTGGAGTTTTCAGGTCCAGGGGAATCAACAGAATCCCTGTGGGATGCAGAAACTGGCAGATAACTTTTTCGTGCAACAATGTCTCTGGAAAACTTCCACATAATGTCCAGGATTATCCGCTTTGATAACCGAGACGACAGACCAGCTCGATGGCAGAGAGACAAGCTAGCTGCCATCAGGACAGTGTGGGACAAGTGGGTGCACCGCCTCCCCCTGTTTTACAACCCTGGGCATAATGTCACTATTGATGAGCAGCTGATGCCATTTAGGGGCCGCTGCCCCTTTAGGCAGTATATACCATCTAAATCTGCAAAATATGGTATAAAGATCTGGGCTGCCTGTGATGCCACTTCCTCATATGCGTGGAATTTACAAGTCTACACAGGGAAACCTGATGGAGGAGCCCCTGAGAAAAATCAAGGAATGAGAATTGTCCTGGACATGACTCAGGGACTCAGTGGACACAACATCACTTGCGACAATTTTTTTTTACCTCGCACAAGCTGGGACAGGAGCTCCTAAAGAGGAAGCTGACCATGGTGGGAACGATGCAGAAAAACAAGTCTGAGCTCCCACCCCAACTGCTGACTACAAAGAACAGGCCTGCCAAGTCTTCCAAGTTTGTGTACACGGCTGACACATCCCTGGTGTCCTATGTGCCAAAGAAAGGCAAGAATGTGGTACTCATGAGTACACTGCACAAGGATGGGAGAATCTGTGGCAAGGAGCATCAAAAAACAGAGATCATTATGGATTATAATGCCACAAAAGGAGGGGTGGACAACATGGACAAGCTGGTGACTGCCTACAGCTGCAAAAGGAGGACCCTACGCTGGCCACTGGTGATATTCTTTGACATATTGGACATCTCAGCATACAATGCCTTTGTCATCTGGATGGCACTGAATCTAGAGTGGAACAGAGGGAAGCTCCAGAGGAGACGCCTCTTTCTCGAGGAACTGGGAAAGGCACTGGTGAGACCTCAAATCCAGAGACGACAACATGTTCCAAGAACCCCAGCCTCTGCGGCCATCATGAGGAGGATTCAGGAGGAGAATGTTGGTGCCCCATCCACCCGACGTACAGAACCACCATCTGCAAAGCCTGAAGTAACTGTGTGATGCTGTTGCATATGTCTGTCACTCATGCCTTGCGAGAGGGAGAAGTGTTAGTAAAATTCCTGATCTTTTCATTATTATAGGTTGCGGCCAGCAGCAACAAAAAGAAGCGCTGTGAAGTGTGTGGACCCAAGATGGACAGAAAAACACAATATACATGCATCAAGTGCAAGAACTACATATGCAACACACACACAGTAAAACTCTGCCCATCATGTGTTGTATAGGCTGGTATGAAAAGGCAATGTGTTCAGTGGGGCTGATGTGTCTAGACTGACATGGTTACTGTATGTGTTCAGCTTGTGTTGTGTAAACTGACCTGAATGAGTTAAATTTTAAATAAAGTTCAAATAAATAAACATCAATAGTTTTGAAAAACTTTGCTTCCTTTTTTTCCACTCATAACTTGATTAAATTTGATTTATTTTTTTTGATTACATTTTTTTTTTAAAACAAACAAAAAACGAGTAGCACTTTAATTAAAAAATGTGATGTAATAAAGGTAAAGGGCAAATATTAACCATATATGCTGTTTATATTGCTTGTAATTGGGATGAAGTAAACATCTGTAGAGTATTTTAACATAAAATATTTGATTGTGTTGAATTAAAAACCCAAAGATGCAGCGGGTCCACCAGACCCACGAAGACTGGCTGAGTAACAAAAATACGAACACCACACAAGGGTTAAATACACATTTTTTTGTGTAGTTTTGTGTATTTAAGCAGATAGTGTAAACTCTCAACAGCCTGTATTTAAAAAGTATTTACTGAGAGCAGTTATGAAGTGACTAGAAATAATTTCAGGTTTTGATTAGTGAAAGTGTAGAATATTGAGAAGAAAAAGCAAACATCGCTGCCACAGTGAACACTCATCAGACAAATCATCAATTATCAAACTAATTCAGATAAACTAGGGCGGCACAATTAATCGAAAAAAAGATTACAATTACGAGTGAAACAATTACATAATCGCCAAAAGCCTCAATTACAGCTGTCCATTTATACTAATTTCCGTGTGTTTGGGCACCGGATACAGTGGCGAATCAGAGAATTCATATGTTGACGTGTCCTTTAGCTATTCGTTTTGGATTTGACAACATAATTATTTATTTACATTATATTATTTAGTTTGGGATGTTTATAGAAAAAGTATGGCATGCCGCTGCATCACAGAAAGTTATAATACATTTCAAATCTTGTAAAAAGTAAAATCTATTAATCGACAGTAATAATCGCAATTACAATATCTAGGTGAATAATCGACAATTACGATTTTTGTCATAATCGTGCACCCTAAGATAAACATCAACTGCAATGCATGCTGGGAGTCATGAATGTAGTTTTGTACTATGATGTTACCCAGCATGCATTGCAGCATGAAGCTTTCTTTTGTTGATTGTCACCATTGTTGAGTTTCATACACTGATTCTTCATGTCTTTGTGTCTCTTGTTGAAATTTTTGAGTATTTTTTTATTGGTTTTTCTAACAACAATAACTTTATATAATACTGCATTTTCCATAAGATTCTACAGAATGATTAAACACAACCATATGACAATTCAAATTTGATTTTAACACCATTTAGAAACTCTATCTCTGAGACACATTATATTTCTGCTTTGTTTTGCTCACCAAACATACATTAACACCTTGTTAGATCGGTCAAAGAAAATTTAACATCAAATTATAAGAGTCAAGATCTCAACTAAATCAAACACTGATAACAAGAATTGTGTTTTTTCATGGTGTTTTCTATCTGTGTTACAAATGAAAAGTGAATCAAATTACCTTAAAATATTAAAGTAATCTTTACCTGAGATTTTCTAATTAAAGTTACAGATCATTGTGTTTAACTTTTACATGACAGCAACACTAGTTAGTTTCTCAACCTTAAAATAATGTCTCTAAAATTATTTCAGTGGTAGAACAACTCTTAACTGGACGAATTTTACTGTCGTTGCTGCCTAAGCAGCCTCCTATTGGCTGTAACTGCACTTTCAAGTTAATCCTCTGCCTGCAGAAGAGTGCCACATGGTGTCCAAACAACGTTCGCCGGTTCCATCAGCTTATGCTGAGTTCACACTGCACGATTTTACAAAAAAAGATTACAATCCTGGTAGTTGTTATGTTCTTACTAATAATAATAATAATAATACATGAAGGATTGTCAAAATGTATCAATTACTTTGTTCATATTTTATAGTTATAAGCATGATGTGAAAAAACGGAAGAAGTAAGCTATTCAATCCATGTTTATTTATTTAGCATTTTTATTCTTTCTTTGCATGAGGTGAAAAAAGCGGAACATGTAGGCAATCAGTTAGGCTACTAATAAATTCCTTTGGTAGGCTATTAATTATTATGTTAAATCTGTTTTCTATTCAATTGTTTTATTTGTTTGTGATGGACTTTACTGTACAGTATAAATCTGTTATATCGGTTAAATTTGGCGGAGTGATATGTAACTGTAATTCGGTCGACAGATTTGGAACTACTTCATATGTGTGCGTTTAACTGAAAGTTATTGCACACCCGTAAAACGTTCCTCAGCCAATCAGAATGAAGCATTCAACAGCCCCGTGGTATAATTGGAATTAATTAACATGAGTGCTATTTGGCATGTTGATCCTACATAAATGGCTCTAGCCTAAAAGATTCATAAAAACTGGTCTAGAAAAGATACATCCTCCTTTGAGAAGCTCCATAGGGAAAATGCATACCTCATTTAGCACTGAGCAAATCCAATATGGATTGAAACATCTGACCTTTTGCATATTTTGTCATGGTCTGTGCTTACCTAGAATTGCTCTGTAACTGCATGTCATCTCCAGAGCCATCTTGTCTTTTCTCCCTTTTCCCTTCATGTTAAAATGGGCCATGAGACAGTTACTGAAGAGCCTGAAGGAATTTTAATTACAAGTTTAAGTCAAAATTGAATTTGATCATTGAATATGGGCTTAAAGGAATAGTTCACCAAAAAATGAAAATGATCCCACAATTTACTCATCCTTAAGCCATGCTAGGTGTATATGCCTTTCTTTCAGAAGAACACAATCTGATTTTAAACAATAACCTGGCTTTCCTTACATTTGTAATGGCAGTAAATGGTGCCCGAGTTTTTGAATGTGGAAGCACAGAAGATTGAGCCAAACAAAATGGCATTCCCAAATTAGAAGTCTTTAAAAAAACAAATGTTGTAAGAAAAGAGGATCTTGAATTTTTGGCCTAGCACTATTTGTTTGAACTGGAGTACACCGATCAGAAACTCTGGGAGATGGAGGAGAATGCACATCAGAAAGAAGAAAGGCATGACTTGTTTGGTGAGTAAAAAGTATGTCTGGTAGTCCTCAAGCAAATAAATTAATGTATTGTATACATCACATAAAGGATAATCCAAAAATTGTGGATTGATCAATCGGACACCAATCCAAAATTTCATGAATTCAGAACTGATCTTGACTTTGCAGCATGTATGATTTAATGCATAATGCAGTTTAGCACTACTCTATTAGGTAAATACTTTGTCAGCATTCAAAGCATATCACAGCAATAAAGCAAACCCTCACACATATGTGAGTCCCTGAAGGCGGGGTGACCGATCTCTGAAAACGCTTCCGAAAACTGAGTTGGGCCGAGTACTAAAACAAACTTGTAGCTAAACAGCAGTAAGGGCCGTGTCCGCTTATTGATGGAGGGAAGCATGTTTGAGAGCGGAGCAGGAAGAGGCGTGTTCCTGTTTCGTAGTAGTGCGTTTTGTTGTCGATTTCAAATAACAACAGCCGTTTTCAGAGATCGGTCACCCCACCTTTAAAGTAGAAAAACACAATGGTAATCCATACACCCCAGATAGGGCTGCCAACCGTTCCGTATAATACGGAATCGTCCCGTATTTAAGACTTCAAAGCAGCGTTCCGTATTAAACCTATACGGAATGCAGTTTGTTCCGTACTACGCTACAAATATAAAGGCAAATATAAATGTACAGTTTGTAATGTGCCGGCAGTGTGTGTATTGTTACTAAATTATAGACAGAATTAGTGTACGTGTGGGTGGGGTGCGAGCGCGCGGCTCTTTACAGAACAGAAAAAAGCGCATGCTGGAGACGCGCACGCACATATCAGATGCGCGGTATCAAATTAAACTCCTAATAGCTGTCAGAAGTCGGATTTATAGCATTCGTCTTGACATTATAACAGATTTACTCTGATCATAAATTTTCCATATAATAACATAAATATAAATTATGACCATATTAAATTGACCAGGTTATCTGAAGACCATGCATCACGTTCTCCATATGGGATTCATTGATGACGTGTCTGGAAAGTTAGCAAAAAAAAGAAGAAATGTAATGTTGCCAAGACGTCCTCAGAACGTGGTCACAAAGTAATGTCACGGTGACCAAATGAAGACGAACTGGCAACGTTGTCAGAACTGTGTTTGCTGGATGTAATGTGTGGGACATTTTAAAATTACATTATAATTTGTTTAAGAATTAAATTATACATAAATAGGTCAAGTAAAACAAATATGTTTATATCTAATATTCATTTCAATATTTCTAAAAGGCAAAAAAAGTTATTTTGTCACATACTAGAGTTGTATTGAACAAATATTTTGAGCGTCCCTTATTTTTATTTAAAGAACCAAGATTGTCCCTTATTTTCCTTTGCTGAAGTTGGCAACCCTAACCCCAGACGAATGAATTCAGAAGTGATACTATAAAAAATAGAAATATTTTATATTTTAATCAGCTCTTTCAGCCAGCTGTCAGCAACAAAATTCAGAAGCATAATGCGTGCTGTGAAACTCATATGAGAAGTGATACATAACACCATTACTTTTCACACGAGTTTTTAAAATGCTGACATTTACATACAACAGGATGCTGGAAAAGATGGTTTACAGTTTATAGTAAACATTAAAAGGCAAACAGATGCCTATTGGTTCACTTCTTGAAAAAGTGTTCATAAGATTTCTGAAGTCCTATGGATCACCATTGTGTTTTGTTTTTTTAAGCATTAACTTTGAGGAAGCCATCCACATGCATTAACTCAAAGAGATGGATTATTCTTCACTATATTGTGTTTTACAAAAGAAAGTAATGAGGCTGAAAATTGTGGCAAGGGGCAAGCTGAAAGACAAAATGGAAAAAAAGGGTTTTGTGACCTTTTAAAAATAAAAATTAGTGATCATATCAGCCTCAAATTTCCTGATCAGTGTACTACTAACATAATGAAACATACCGGTCAAGGACTTTGTGGACGCAGTCTTTTACATCCTTTCCTCAAATTCTCGAAAGTTGCAGAACCTGTTGAAAGTCCATGACAAAATTTATTTTTGCTGAAATACCACAGAGGAAAAGTAAAAGTGTACTTTATTGCTATACTAATAACAATATTATACAGTGCGTTTGTTCTGCATGAGCACAGTAAACAAACAATGCATTTAAGTAAATGATTAAATAACGTTTCACAAAATAAATAATTTAATGCACATCTAGCCATGAATTATTCTGGCTGGCTCACTTTTGCCAAGGCGTCTGACCTCCATGTGAATCTTAATTAATTTGTTCAGGACTTTTTTCTGAAATTCTGAAATAAAAGAGAATCATTTATTAGGACTGCATGATTTTTTGGGGGGATTCTTGGTTACTAATGTAACTGTCACAGTTCTGTTCTATTTTCTATGTTTATTCTGTCATTGTTTCCTTGGTTATTGTTTTAATTCTCTGTTTACCTACTAAGTTCCCAATCAGTTTCCTTAGTAGTTCATTTGCTCCACACCCGTTTCTGTTTACCCTGTGTTTTCCTTAGTTCCTGGTCCGTTATTGTTTGTATGTAGATTGTAGGGCTGTGCAATAATCGTAATCGATTTTCAATTTCTATTTTTGCTTCCAACAATTATGAAAACAACATAATCGGTAAAACAATTATTGTGCCACATTCACTTGTCAAGAATTGTCTTATGGGTTTTTTGTCTTATTGACTTGAATCTGTGCATTTATACTTTATTTTATATTTTTTATTGTTGTAAGTTTCTCAAATGTGTATTTGAAAAATGTTTTTTTATACTAGTTTGCTTGAACAATGTGTCTTGTTCAGTTCAGTTCGGGTGCTTTTGACACTGACTGAAACACTTACTTGTTGTGGACATTGGGAACATATCTGTTGACTTCTGAGACACTGCATCTCTAGTACCTGTATTAAAAAACACATGTTTAGAATAACTCCATCGGATCTGGGGCATAATACAGAAAGAATCCTGTCTCATCTGTTATGTAACCTACAGAACAACATTTCCTGTTATCTTATCCTAACTACTTATTACAGATGCATCCTAGCTCTACAAATTTCTTAATATTGGTATAACCACACACTGGTGTCCTAACTTCAAACCTTTCCGAAATCCAACTGCAACCGATAACCTGCCCACTCCAAGAAAACATTCCGTGCAAAAAAGAACACTACATAACACTATATATGCCTTGTCAACCAAAGTTAATAAGGATTACGTTTACTTCCTTAACGCTAAATAATGATGACAATATAAAGTTATATAAATGAAGAAATTTCCCAGCTGGGAAAACAATTCAACAGGAAAATGCTTTAAAACATGGCAAATACAGTAAAAGTGAATTAGTAAATATGACAAAAATGTCCAAACAGCCAGAAACTAAAATTTGTCAAATGTTGCAAACGGTAGCAAAAGTGATTTTTTTTACCCTCGGAAACACACGTACAGTATAAGATTTAAAATAATGAATGCAACATGCTAACTTTTTGTGTAGATATACACACTCATCTCACTGACTATGAATTGCAAAGCATTTTTGTCAATCCTTGGGGCCTTTTGACAACTCACTATGCCTTGGGCTGATGTTGTGTCTGGAACTGCTGTCATCCCTGTATCTGTTGCTGTCGTTCCTTTAAAAAGTGGCTGATTTAATGAAATTAAATACTCACTGGATGTGGACATTTCTCTCTCTTGAGACCCAGGGCTTAACTCAACTGGATCAAACAAGGCTGAAATTTCAATGTTTGAAACATGAAAATAAACCTGTAACTGCTTTTCATGCTATGCATATATAAGAAATCACTTTTGAATTTAATAAATTGTGATAAATTTGTAATAATAGATGGTCAATACTCAAAAGTTGAATTTTTAGCTGCCTCATTCAGAATTGAATTTAGCTTTTTTGGTACAACAGGAAAGAGGGTCAAATTGTTACGTACAAAGATACAATTAAAAAGCAAGTGTATCCATATCCAACATTATGAATGTATAATGAATATAATGCAATCATACGAAATAGTTACCCATCATGCTCTCCTCCTCCAACTCATCAGAGTCTGTTACAGTTTTTCTCAGTCGCTTTGGTACATTTCTCAGATCAGAATTGAAATTCTCAAAACTACCTGTTCAATCCTCACATCATTGTGTCACTTGTGCACATCAAAAGAGCAGTTTCTCATTTCTTTGAACAAGTTGCAAATGCTTTGGTACATCCATGCAAATGATTATGTACAATTATCTGCTGTTTCCTACATTATCAATTGCTTATGTCATGTTGATCAAAATGTGTTATAATGGGTCTCTGTTGAATAGTCTTAGCCCCCACAACATTTAGGCATTCGTTCATAGCATAAGTCTTTACATGCAAAATGGTTAAACAAGTTGTCATAATATGTCAAGCATATTTCTATACATTTCCATTAGACTTTTTTTCTAAATCTGTCCTGAATTGATAAATTGCTCTCAAGTGAATGTTGATTTTCACTAGGGGAAAAGTGAAGGGGAAAGTGTGAAGTGTTAGATCACAGGACATGTACAAATATTGTACTCTAGTTACACATTCAGCATTTGTTTGCTACTGTAAAAACATTTTGAAACCTCTCCAGAGCAAACATTTCTGTAAATGTAAGAAACCTAGTGTTGCCACAATTTATAATTGATAGTTGTGGCAACTGAAAAATTTAGGGCAGTTTAGGGCAATTTAAAAAAATTTGAGTTGGAGAGGTTTGACATTTTTTACAGTGTATGTTTACATGTAATCTTGTTATTTTTACAGTTTTTTCTATATCACCATCTCATTGTAATTTGTTTACAGAACAAAAGTAAAGCTGTAAATGGGAATTCTTTCTTCGTTTCTTGCAATCTCTTGAAATATTTCTAATACACAAATGTGTAACTTCATACTGTTGAAATTGAAAAAGTGCAGACTTGTTCATTTACAATCATCATTATCAAAACTGTAGCCATATCGTCCACATCAGAAAATACTGACACATATAATTGTGTACTCTTGTTATATTGACAACATGGCTAAACATCTTGACTGTCTTGTTCATAAACAATGACACGAGGACTTGCCATTTTGATGGGACTTACATGTTCACTGGTGTAAAACTTTAATTTTGAGAGATGAACTAAGAATCTTGAACAGGTTACACGCTTTTGCAAGAAATCCATGATGTTGTGCAGTTTGTACGAATTGTTCTGCGAAATGCACATAATATTTTGCAAATTTAATAAGTGATTCGAGAAATGTACCAAAGCGACTGAGAAAAACTGTAAAGGAAAACTGACTTAATAATATGGCAAAAGTCAAGAGCTCGATTTATTTAAACACTGATCACAATAATGGTGATTTGATGAAGTGCACAGTTGTGGGTGTGTTTTGGTGGTCGAAAGGACATCAGTGTGTGGACATAAAATTTTTGACATCAGTCTGATTTGCATTTTGACCTGTTTTTTGATGTCAGTGTGACGTTAAGGTATTCTCTTATTTAAAATCTTAAAGATGCTCATACTAAAAGATTTAAAACTCTTGGTGCATGTCATCTAAAAGCAGATAGAAACATTGTGTAATGCAGGGGTCTCCAGGTTCGTTCCTGGAGGGTCGTTGTCCTGCAGAGTTTCACTTCAACCCTAATCAAACAAATCACACACCCGAACAAGCTCATAAACGTCTTCATAATCACTTAAAACCCTGATAGCAAGCAACCATTAAAAACTTGTCATAATGGCATTGAATCAATATCACTTTTGCAACTACAATTAATGTTGAAAAACTGTGGAAATGTAAAAAAATCACCATCATTGTGATCAGTGTTTGCTTTAGTTTATCTTTTGCCTCTTGATTTTTTTTAGGCCAACAGTCTGTTTATATTTAGCAGATGTTCTTATCCAGAGTGACTTTCCAATAGAAGCAATTACAACAACACAAGGACAGCAATACACAAGAGCAATAAAACTGGTCTCAGTAAGCCTACCACAATGTATGATACTAAGTGTTGTTTTTCATAGAAAAAAAACAGGATCTCTGTATTAGTGAGTCAGATGTTGGTAGAAGATATGTGTTTTTATCCAATTCTTAAAGATGTCTACAGAATCTGTTGATCTTGTTAATACAGGCAGATCATTCCACAGATGTGGAACAGATCCAGAGAAGGTACGTGAGAGTGATTGTTTCCCTTTTTTAGGATGGCACCACAAGACATTGCTTGTTGGCAGAGTACAGAGATTTGGAGGGTACAAGTCTGTATAAGTGAGAAAAGGTACGGGGATGCCGAACCAGTGGTGGTTTTGAATGCCAGGAACAGAGCTTTGAATCTGATGCGAGAGACTATAGGGAGCCAATGTAACCTGCAAAGAGAGGAGTGATGTGTGCTCTCTTCGGTTCATTGAAGACCACTCTCGCCGCTGCATTCTGGATCATCTGTAGAGGTTTGATTGTGCATTGCAATAGTCCAGTCTAGACAAGACCGGGTGATGCTGGCAACATGATCTATGAAGTTAAGCTGATCATCAATTACCACCCCAGGTTTCTGGCTGTCCTGGACAGTTTAATGGTCGATGAACCTAGTTGAAAGGAAAGGTGGTGATGAATCTTTGTGTCAGCCGGGATCATAAGCAGTTCTGTCTTTGCAAGGTTCAGCTGCAGGTGATTGTCCTTCATCCAGAGTGCAATGTCATCTCATACTGCTGTGGAGTTGTGTGTCATCCGCATAGCAGTGGTAGGAAAAGCCATGTTTCCGAATGACAGAACCTAGGGATGTCATGTATATGGAAAAGAGCAGTGTTTCAAGCACAGAGCTCTGAGGTACCCCGGTATTGAGACGTTGGGAGTCAGAGATGTCACCTCTCCAGGATACTCTAAATGATCTACCTGAGAGGTAAGACTTGAACAATAGTAGTGCCATTCTAGAGACACCCATAGCCCTAAGGGGAGACAGGAGGATGTGGTGAATAACAGTGTCAGATAAATCCAGTAGGATAAGTACAGATGATTTAGAGACTACCCTTGCCTGCCTTAGTGTCTCTGTGGAGTGACCACTCCTGAAGCCAAACTGGTTGCTGTCCAGGAGGTTGTTCTGCATGAAGAAGGAAGAAAGCTGGAGACGCTCAAGAGCCTTGGCAATGAAGGGGAGGAGAGATACCGGTCTGGCTGGTTTTGTTAATATTTCATTCAGTGATTCTGTGTATTAACAGCAGGTGTCCATCATTACTGACTCAATCATCACTTTATTAACCACTTTATTATCTCATTAACTTCAACGCTGTTTCAGTGTTACTTTTAACACTCTGAGTAGAATTACATTACCACCAAGAGTGTTCATTTAACACTGGAGGTTTTGCTGTGTAACAATTGCCATGTAAGTCCCCACTGAGCAAAAGCTCCTTCTTATAGATGTCTTATAGACGTCCCCTGAGGAGCCAGAATGAAAGTTTTTCTGACGTCTTCTGGACGTCCAATGTTGACGTTCATAGACCATCTATAGAAGGTACGAATTTAGTTGAAATGTGGTCATTGTGGACGTATTTTCAACGTCTTATAACATCAACGCAGATTCATTTTAGACATTTTAACAAAAATAAGTGTTACACTATGCATTATATTAAAACATATTTATGTCATTGAATCAATATCACTTTTGCACCCGCTATTAATGTTGAAATTTCAACAAACCACCGTTTTTGTCATCAGTGTTTGCTTTAGTTGACTCTTAACATTCATCAAGTTAACTTTCTTTCCGTTCAATGTTTGTAGTTGTGTTTCAATAAGAACACTTGTGCATTGATAAAGAAATAAAGGTTTTGAAAAGGATTTACGGGAGTAGTTTCCTTTATGACAAGTGTTAAGCAGCAGTAAGTTTAAGAAACTTCTCTAAATTATACTGAGATTTGATCCTTTCATGACTGATGTTGACATTAAGGTTCACAAGTAACGAAGTACAGAGACAAAATATCAGAAAATGTTTACTGACAAACTTAGACATCAATATTCATCATACAAACCTCAACAATGGTGACAATCATCAAACTAATTCAGATAAACTGATCAACTGCAATGCATGCTGGGAGTCATTAATGAGTTTTGTACTATGATGTTACCCAGCATGCATTGCAGCATGAACTTGCTCAAGGACACGTCAGTTGTTACCTGCCAGTACTGAGAATCGAACTGGCAACCTTCTGGTTACGAGTCCGACTCTCTAACCATTAGGCCACAACTGCCCCACATGAGTGACTTCATAGTGATGAAATCACCAACACTTTCTGATCCCACTGATCATTGTTTTCTTTGCCAAAACAAATGTGTTTGAACACAAATGGGCGGCCAATTAAAACATGACATTAAACCAAGAGTCAAGAGCCCAACTAAAGCAAACACTGATCACAAAAACAGTGGTTTGTTGAAATTTCAACATTAATAGCGAGTGCAAAAGTGATATTGATTCAATGACATAAATATGTTTTATTATAATGCATAGTGTAACACTTATTTTTATTAAAATGTCTAAAATGAGTCTGCATTGATGTTATAAGATGTTGAAAATACGTCCACAACGACCACATTTCAACTAAATTCGCACCTTCTATAGATGTCATATGGATGTCAACATTGGACGTCCAGAAGACGTCAGAAAAAGACGTCAGAAAAATTTTCATTCTGGCTCCTCAGGGGACGTCTATAAGACGTCTGTAAGAAGGAGCTTTTGCTCAGTGGGTCAGTACTGACATGACTTGGACGTTGGCTAAAAATAAACAATCCACGGAGGTCCTTTGGAAGCTTGTGCAAAGATGATTGTTTTACAGCCAGACACAGCACAACATGTGTGTGCCGTCGTGATCTTACTGGTAAAGTATTACAAGCTTTTGGTGAATGTAAACAAGTCCTGCTTTAGAGACACTCGCTCCTCAGTCAGACTGAACGCCGGTGGGCGGAGCTAATGATGCAGTGATGTAAAAGTAGTAGGTGTTGTTATCTTGCTGTAGGCAGGTCTTATAAATACAAATCTCCTCAGTGACATCACTTATCCAGCAGTTTCTACTTCGGATTTCTTCAGAAAACAATTGTATATACTGTATGTTTTCATTATCGATGACGAGGGCGTTTTAACATATGACACTACTAAACTAGTAGCGCTACTGCCCAACATTGTAAATGACACAATTACAATTATATGAACAGAGTTCATAAAACCTGTTATAAAAACACAAATGAGTATTAGTGGAACTAAAAACGTTCAAATAAACATGAAACACATGTGATAGTTGTTGTCCGCATGTCTGACTAATCACAAATGGCTGTGTCATCATCAGAGCTCTCTGCAGCCCCTCCTGAGGTGGCGGCCATGTGGCGTTGGCGCCGGTTCAAGTTGTTCAAATTAAATTAAGTAGATTGGACAAGCAACAAAAATCTTTTTAGTGCTTGAGCTACTCAACTGAAACATGCTCTATTAAAATGAAATTGAAAACCATTTCAAGACATGACAACCATTTTTAACTGAGAATTATGATATCATTTGTTAGATTTTCCTTATATTTGACTGATCAGTTTTTGGGTGGCTCGCCAATGTACTAGAATGCTTCTAGTACATAAATAAAGAAAGCAGGACCAAGTGCTTGTGGGGAAAAGAGTTTATTGAAGGTGGTAGTGTAGCATAGTTCTTCTCTAGCGATGTCTCGTGCCAACCTTCTACATTCTTAACTATATCTTAACCCCAGGTACTGTCTGTGTGAGCAGACTTTTAAACACATGGGACACAACAAAGATTCTAGGCAACCATTAGCCACGCTAGCTGCAGCGCTAATGCGTGCTTCTGTCTATTTGAGCATGCTTTCTGCAACTAAATAATTTACTTGTAAATGCAAAAGATGAAATGTTAACAGCCCCTAAGTTATTCGTACAGGGTAATAAAGACATTTGGGGCTGAACACATTCAGGCTTCAGAACCCCAAGCACCGCAACTTATTATTGGGAAGCACAACATTGAAAACACACCTAGCACCAGAGATGGGCATGTAGTTCAAATACAAAATACTTAACCCTTAACATGCACAGGGCCCGTGGGCGGGTTATCAATTTGGATGTCACCACCATGGTGATCAGTGTTTCCTTGAGTGCTTTCCTTGGCATGCTTGTAATTGTGTGCTTTAAAAGTACTTTATTTATGGAGCTGCTTTTAAAGTACTTTATTTATGGAGCTGCTTTTAAAGTACTTTATTTATGGAGCTGCTTTTAAAGTACTTTATTTATGGAGCTGCAAATGAGGCTCTAATCACATGTTGTTGGTTTTTAAACTAACCTTCTAGAACTCATCTGTGCTGATCTGAGAAAGATGTAATAATGAATTTATAATATGATGTAATAGTATTTTAAAATCTAGAAAGACTTGTGAAAACATGATGCATTAAAACTACAGCTAAGTTTAGACACACACAGGTATCAAGAATCAGCGTATGAATCTCAACAATGGTGACAATCTACAACAGAAAACTTCATGCTGCAATGTATGCTGGGATTCATAAATGAGTTTTGTACTATGATGTTACCCAGCATGCATTGCAGCATAAAGTTTTCTTTTGTTGAGATTCATACACTGATTCTTGATAGAATGGCACAGAATCGCACAGAAGTCTTGATTCTAAACTCTGCTGTAGTTTAAATTTGCTGCTTGTTTTCTAAATTGTTGAACATCAAAATACAATTAAACTTCCTGACATTTTGTTTCTTTTAGTATCAATCCAGATGAGATCAGTTTGTCACACTACAAAATAAAAGCCAAAACCACTTGACTTGAATCACTATAACACATGTACTTTAAAAGCACTAATGCTTAAAAGTCAAGAGCCCAACTCAAGGAAACACTGATCACCATGATGGTGAGTTTCAACTAAATTAAGTGTTAACCCACCCACGGGCCCTGTGCATGTTAAGGGTTAAGTATTTTGTATTTGAAATATATGCCCATCTCTGCCTAGCACATTAATGAAGTGCACCTCACACTGATGTTACTGCAATGGAAAGAATTTAGAACTTATTCATTAGTAAGTGAACACAGAAAGTATCATTATCATTATAATTCCACCTCTCTTACAAATGTCAACACTATAAATAAATAACTATTATTACTATTCTTAAGCTTTCAACATTTCCAAACATTCATTTTGTCATTATTTGTAATAATCCAAAGGTTTTTGTATGCACAAGGAGACAACAGCCGATGCTACACACAGAGATCTGATCTCATCATCAAGTCTGTCTATTATTACATGAAGAAAGAGGAGAACACGGAGACAATTCTTTTGTATTTAGTTTGTCTCAAAGATGCCAGAAGACACCTACATGCACAGCTACCTGAAAAACTAGGTGCAAGTGCATCGAGGACAAAAGCTGCTTTAAATGCAGAGGATAGTCACACCAAATGTTGATTTAATTTAGTTAATAGAAATGAATTGATAAAGAAAATCTATTTATGACATTATTTTTCAAATCATGTTCACTTCATAGAATTTTTACACAAGTGCCTAAAACTTTCACAGTACTGCAGCTTTGCAGGTCGGTGACTTTAAGCGTCTTGGAGAAATTGCCACAGTTCTTCTGGATTTAGTTTGTCTCAGTTTTCTCCTCTTTTTTCATGTAATAATAGACGGACTTGATGATGATGAGATCAGATCTCTATGTGTAGCAACGGCTGCTGTCAGACTCTTTATGCATACAAAAATCCTACTGTATTAATACAAATTATGCAAAGGCATGTAAAAAAAATTAAACTGATATTTACTATTGACACTACAGCAAATTACTAAATTACTAGCTTAAAACCATTTAACTGGAGAGGAAAATACTAAGATTTTTGCACAGTACTGTATATAAAATAATAAAGCTGACCCCACTGCCTATACAGTAATGATGGCAAAAAACGTGTTCCTTTTAAAAACACAATTGCAAGTATTGAAAAAGAATGGAAGAAAGGGGAAAGAGAACTGACTTTATGATAGAACAAGAGTCACGAGCCCAACTTAAACAAACACTGATCACAATAATGGTGATTTGATAAGGTGCAGAATTGCAGGTGTGTTTTGGTGATTGAAATGACATCAGTGTGTGAACGTCAAATGTTTGACGTCAATTTGAAGTCAAAGTGCCGCTTAGGCTTAGATCATTTTATCCTGAAACATGTTGCACGAAAACTTCAACATGCTGTGATGAGAATTCAGTCCAGATGGCGGTAAGCTGCAGTTTGCTCTGAGACGTATATTTTCTGGCTACCAGATAATATATTAATCATTTAACCAATATAGATATAGTTCACCCCAAAATAAACATTTATTGACCCGCATGTGTTTATAAACCTGTATGTGACTTTTTCTTCAGTGGAACACAAAAGAAGATATTTTGAGGAATGTCTCTGCCGGAATGTAAGAAAATAACTAGCAGCAGAGCTTTGTGTTTACTGTAATGCTGTTGTTTTCAATATCTAAATATATCCTTTATAATGTAAACACTGAATGTGATACACATTTTGCAACAATGTTTTTTACAGCGATTTAGGTAAAAAAGACAGAGGTGAGGACAATGAGGAGATCAAAACAACACCACAAACTAAAAGTTCACATAAGTCAAGTTAAAGACCAAGACAAGCTTGACATCCAAACTAAACAACCAAATATAAATATTGTGATAAACGTTACCATTGCAAAAGTGTATGACTCCTATAGAGCACACTAAGAAAAAGTTTGGTGACTATATGGCATTCTGTTGAATCTGCAATAATACATAAAGGTGAAGTTTTTCTAGTGGAATCAGTTTAAAGATCTCTTTTCATACAGTATCTCTGAGCATCAGAATGATCATAACATTGTATCTTTTATTCATTTATCTCTGTCATTGATAATCTTGTTTTGACACATAATTAGGTCACTATACAACTACACAAGCATTCACAGTACATCATATGACATTATACAGGAAACTACCCTGCTAGAAAACCATGTTTTTTAAAACCTCCACATCGTGACCATCTTGAAACGTTCTGGGAACGTAATCGACACCAGCAGGGATGTTCTGAGAACGTTCTTATGACAAAACATTTCTAGCGGGGTACAGGTCTCAGAAATGCACTGTATAAAATATGAACAACAATTTGTATCATTTAACACTGATACTGTATATTCAAAACACTTATGTATTTAGTGTTTTGAATACAGGCATCTGTATGACTAAATAATTGAACATAACGGGAGCTGTGAACTCAAAACACTAGAAGCGTTTGGGCCTCTGGCTTCTGCTTCTAACACACTGATTTCAGCAGGAGCTTGACCGATTCCTGCTCCTGCGTAAGCTCCAGCTTTGGGGATTTTCTTCCCTGGTCCGTCCTCAAAAGCTGCTGCATATGTTCCACATCGAGCATACTTGTGTTCTCTGTACACATCTTTTGGTCTGTCAAATGTGTCAATGACATCCAGCATGTCCTCAAAAGGTGCTTCATACACTGAAATTGAAAACACTGAAAATTAAACTTTGGACAACTTTAAAAAATTACATTACATTTCATCAACTTGTTACAAGAAATATTATTTGTTTTTCTCAAGTAATATTTTTTGGCTTGGTTCAAATCAAAATGTATCCATTTCAACAAACCACCATTATTGTGATCAGTGTTTGGTTTAGTTGGTTTCTTGACTCTTGTGTTTTTATTGTCTGTTGTGACTGTGTTAAAATGCATTTGTTCAGGTGATGAAAACTAAGATCCTTTTGGATCAGGTTATTGGAGATTGTAATGGTTGTGTGGTTTTCTAAAGAATTGCTCAGGAGTTTGATACTAATGTGTGAATATTGTGTGATTGGATATGTATCATATAGTGTGAAATTAAAATGGTGGTATTTTATTAAGTTCTTTCAAGCTCAATAGCACTCAAACCAGTTGAAATCAGTGAATCAAACTACAAGATATGGTGATTTCTAGTAACACCAACTTACAACATATTAGATTTACATTTACATGACCATAACAAAGTACTTTAAAAGCACTAAGTTAAAGCACGGCAACAATCCTAACCTGACATATGGAAGTCAAGGGTCAAGAGCGCAACTAAAGGTAACACTGAACAATGATGGTGACTTATGTTAGCTGGGAACGTTCTTAAAACATAAAAAATTGACACTTTTAATGTTTTTAAAACGTTTTCAAAAGCATGAAAAAACCTCTAAAGAACGTTCTTATAACAAACTTTTGTTAGCTGGGCTCCGGTTGTTACAAACACAAATGAAGACATTTTAGGGTCATTCTATAATCAGGGGTACATGTCATGTCCATGGACTCTGTTGTCAATTTTACTAATATTTCATTCACTTTCAACTTCAAGCAATGATCACTTTTGTATCAGGTGACATTTGTAATTAATTTAATACAAAATTCTAACGAATACCCATCTCTTTTATTTTTAAAAATGGCATTTTCCATACTTTAATTTGCTTATTTTGTGCTGTCCGATTTGGTAAATATGAGGTTTTGCTCTTCAGCTTAGCTTTAAAATACATATTTTTGTATATATTTTTTTATTAATATTTGTCCAAAACAATCATTAAATTATAAGAAAGGTGTTTTAAAAAATATTTTGCTCATACATCTACATTAAATAATTCATTTTGTGTATGTCCGAGAAATCAGTGTCAACTGTGTTACTCCCTATAAAACCCACTATAAATCAGCAATGGTTTGCTCCAGTCACATGTCCAACATCACGTGATGTCATTTTCTTATTTTGGAGGGAAATTTCAAGACAGTGTGGTAAGTAATAACTTCTCCTCTTCAATATTATATCCATATTATTGTCTGCACAGAGAGTAGATTAATTGACCATCAACTGTGTTATTAAAGGGGGGGTTGAATGTTGTTTCATGCATTCTGACTTCTTTACACTGTTAAATTGTTGTCTTCTCATGCTTAACATGGTCAGCTTGTTAAAAAATTAGTTGGACGTATGACGCAGTATTTCTATGTTTGATACACTCCCCCTACAACTTGTTTCGGAAAACTTTTTATAGGTCTGGACCTCTGTTCCGAAACAAGGATCCATTCCTTTTCCTATCCAAATGTAACTGTGGTGCATTTTTACAGCATATTACAGTACAGGCAGAAAGGCAATTTCTATCTATTCTGTACTAAGCTGCAACAGTCTGGGTTTCAGTCAGGCACCTGGAACTTTCTGGAGGCAAGCCACGGCAAAGGTGCTCCAGATGGCGTTGGAGGCTTGTTGAAAAGAACCGCAGACAGGCTGCCCAGTCAACACGTTCATGTCACGGTTATGTCACAGTAATGTCACAAAGAACCTCACGATGAGGTCAAAATGTAACCGCACAGCAAACTCACTGTGTTCTCAAACTGTGATGTTACTATTGTACTGTGGTGATAGAGGTTTAGATGTGACTGGTTTGTTATTTGACATCACCATCATGTTGATCAGTGTTTGCTTTAGATAAACTCTTTACTCTACAGTGGTTCACTTTTCTTCCTCTGGCTGCCGTAACTGTGTGTTTACTGTATAGAATACATATGTTATAGTGAGTAATGCCAAAGGAGTCTTTGATGATAATAATAATAATTAGTAAATATTGATGAGAACTGTGTTCTTCTGTCAAATGTGTGATAATAGAGAGTGAGATCCGATTGTTTTTAAACAATCAGATAATATAAAGGTCTTCTAAACAAATCATGCAGAATGCCTATTATCAATCCCCAAATTCATATTTTCTAATCAGTTAGACAGATAACTTTAAAAACTCTGGTAAATAGACTCAAAAACCTTTAAATAAATGTGTTATCAAACACGTTGTACTTCATACTTGTTTCATTTGACACAGCATTTGTCCATAACACAGTTGAAAAAATAAAGAATCAAATGTTAATTTTCATTAACATATTTAAAAAGTCATTAGAGCTTAAGCTTGCCAAATAATTATTTTAGCACATTAAGGGGATATATTATTCAACCACCTAGTTTATTTATCAAAAAAGATTACTTATTTTCTGACTTTTTGGCTAACATGAAATGTACCATTAATTATAGAATTAATCTTTAATGAAAGTTTGTATCCAAGTCATTTTGGGTCACCATTGACTCCCATAGTAGGACAAAAGACAACTATGGGAGTCGATGGCGAACCAAAACGAGTGGGGGATTTCTGCACTTTTACAATCAGGTGATTCTGTCCCCTGCATATTTAATTTTTTTGTATGTAGATAAAAATAGCTCATTCTAAGGTAAGAAAAACATAACGATTTATTATGTAAGGTTTTAGTTATATATGTGATATTGCATTTCTGTCGATAGAGCCTCCAAAAAACTATACACTGGACCTTTAAGAAGTAATATGAGATTCAATGGTCTCATTCTCAAGGTTCATAATAACGTCACAAGACTGAATGTTGTGAAGCAGTAATTTTCCATTGTCTATGCTGGTATAATAACACCTGAGGAATCTGTTTCTAATCAGATGATGTTAGTCGGAGTTCGCTCCTGACGAAGCTATATGAGCATCCTAATGCAACTATGACTTTCTTATATATTTTTTATTTTATTATAACATCAACTTCATCTCCTGCCTGCTGTTCGTTTCTCTTCCTCTCTGATAGTGGACATTTAAATCTGCTGGATGGTTAAATCTATCACGGTAACACGATGGTATCATTTAGATCAATAACAAGATATATATAATCTATCAGATCTATCACATGAACAAGTTAATGAGATAATGAAGTGATGATTGAGTCATTAATGGTGAACACCTGCTGTTAACAAACAAAATCACTGACGAAAACATCAACAATAAGAACAAAAACTATAATAGTGTTTTGTGTTTGCTTTTTCTTCACCTGCGTCAGCTGCATTCTCTTTAACTACTTCAGTGGCCTTTTCTTCACCTGCGCCGGCTGCATTTTCTTTACCTGCGCCGGCTGCCTTCTCTTCAACTGCGCCGGCTGCCTTCTCTTCAACTGCGCCGGCTGCATTGTCTTCAACTGCGCCGGCTGCATTGTCTTCAACTGCGCCGGCTGCATTGTCTTCAACTGCGCCGGCTGCCTTCTCTTCAACTGCGCCGGCTGCATTGTCTTCAACTGCGCCGGCTGCCTTCTCTTCAACTGCGCCGGCTGCCTTCTCTTCAACTGCGCCGGCTGCATTGTCTTCAACTGCGCCGGCTGCCTTCTCTTCAACTGCGCCGGCTGCATTGTCTTCAACTGCGCCGACTGCCTTCTCTTCAACTGCGCCGGCTGCATTGTCTTCAACTGCGCCGGCTGCCTTCTCTTCAACTGCGCCGGCTGCCTTCTCTTCAACTGCGCCGGCTGCATTGTCTTCAACTGCGCCGGCTGCCTTCTCTTCAACTGCGCCGGCTGCATTGTCTTCAACTGCGCCGGCTGCCTTCTCTTCAACTGCGCCGGCTGCCTTCTCTTCAACTGCGCCGGCTGCATTGTCTTCAACTGCGCCGGCTGCATTGTCTTCAACTGCGCCGGCTGCCATCTCTTCAACTGCGCCGGCTGCATTGTCTTCAACTGCACCGGCTGCCTTCTCTTCAACTGCGCCGGCTGCATTGTCTTCAACTGCGCCGGCTGCCTTCTCTTCAACTGCGCCGGCTGCCTTCTCTTCAACTGCGCCGGCTGCCTTCTCTTCAACTGCGCCGGCTGCCTTCTCTTCAACTGCGCCGGCTGCCTTCTCTTCAACTGCACAGGCTGCCTTCTCTTCACCTGTGTCAAGTGAAAAAATATGAAGTTTGTTTTACATTCAAACTGTGGCAGTCCACTTAAGAAGTAATGGGGTCTCAGAACTATTTGTGTTTAATTTTTGGGACCTAACCCTAAAAAAACTAACCATGGTTTTATTATAGTGAAATAGTTTTGGCTGTGTTAGATGCTGTGGAAAGCCTGAGTACTGGAACTTACATTGCACCTATTGTCCGTGACACAGTTAAATTATTGTTTGTCTTTAAATTTGGTATCTTTGCTTTTTGGTATTCTTATCCTTTTTATTGTTTGCTTTTTTTCTCCAGGAGCCAGGGCTGGGCATGGGAGGCTGGCCGTTGTTCTTTGGTGGTGTGTGCTTCACATGTTGCTGTTCGTGTGCGCGTGCGTGTGTGTGTGTGCGTGTGTGTGTGACACAATTATATAAAATAATTTTTTCCTTTGCTTTTAATTGGTGTAACATACCTGTGTGTCCTTATTGCGATTTCCTTGGTGCCCCACCAGGGTGCCGTAGTTGGTTGAAATGAACTGTGACTTAGATTTATGTGTGTGCCACACTTGCATAATAAATTTTGGGGTGACACCCAGGGTGGCCAATTGGATGTCAGGGGTGTTCAGTGCTACCCTGAACTCCCCTCTGGTTCTGCCACTGTCCTCCAGAGTTTAGTTTCAACTCTAATCAAACACACCTGTCGGAAGCTTCCCTGATAGCAAGAGAGCAAATGAGAACTGTAGCAGCTATTTTGTGCCTTGTTATTTTGTGTTGCTAACACTAGGAGGTACAGCATACCTTTTGGGTATTTGAATGGCATGATTGATAGCAGGTGCGAAGCAAGAGGAGGTCAAACAAACTTTTTTACCCTGTGCCGTATGTATGCTATACCCACGTTGTCTTAAATAAGTTGTTTTTGTGGCTAAAGAGAACAAGTATTGGACTATGTTTATTTCATTATATTTATTACTGTTTTTCAATGTTGTGCCAAACACAATAAATCAATAGACATACAACATTGCTTGAGCGTGTGAACAATCATATTGTTGAAGCAGTAAAAACAGCAAACGCATCACAAACCAAGTTCCTTCCAAGACAATCACCTCCACAAGAACCATTGAATCAATGTTAAAATGTGTTGATTTGTCAATGTTGAAAAGGTATTTCAATGGGAAAAAGTATAGCGGTTGCCAGGAAATGTTCCACATTTATTCCGTCGTCACTATTAGTCATTAGCTTTATCACATCTTGAGTATTGTCCTATGCTATGGTCAAGCACATCAGAGAAACACTTAAAAAAAAAACTTCAGATGGTTCAGAATAGAGCAGCTAGGCTGGTGCTTCATTATACTTTTCGGGCCAATGTTAGTGAAAAAAGTTATCATGGCTTCTTTGATAAGGTTGTTCAGGTGGGATTTAGACATGATTATATAACACGTCAAGTGAGTAATGATCTATTTTTATTACCGTGTCCGCATACTAATTGGTTGAAAAAGACCATATTCTATCGAGGTTTTGTTGCATGGAATCTGGTGCCCATAAATATTCGAAAAAGTACCTGTACAAATGTCTTTCGAAGAAAATGTGTAAACATGCTTTTAGTAAGGTAGCAGTACATTTTAAGTGCTGTTACTGCTACCGCTGAGTGGTTCATGTGATCCGGTATTTTTGTTGTTGTTTATTGTTTTTGTCCTATTTATTTTTTGTATTATATTTTATGATTGTTTGTTAGGGCTTGATTGTGGACCCCAGGAAGACTAGCAACCACTTTGTGGAAGCTAATGGGGATCTAAATAAACAATAAACAATGTTAATGGCATTGATTCAACATTCTGACTTCTTTACACTGCTAAACGTGCTGGTTTCTTGCTTCACATGGTCAGCTTGTTAAAAAAACGAGTTGGACGTATGAGGTTGTATTTCTGTGCTACACCCCCCAGCACTCCGATTTGTTTCAGAAAGTGTTTTGTAACAGGGATTCTATGCCTTTTATTCTATTCTCTTTTTTCCTGGAAAAGCATGCCCACAGCAAAGTGAAAGAAATAGCCCGCCCGCAGACCAACCAACAAGTGATAGGAAGACCTGCTTATCAAAATTAGCTGCGCAGTGATGGATGTTATATAAACGGTGGATATAAAGCTGGATTTTTATAGTTATGTGGTGTGATTACTGTTTAGCAGCGTTCGGCAAACGGCTAATGTTAACACTGATCTAGTCTGCCTGCATGTTGGTATATTACAGTAAAGGTAAATTGCGCCAGAAGGTAATCTTTGTTGGAGCGGAGGGATATTAAACATACAAGTAGTACCGGTCATGCGTTATTAGTTTGCAGCGGTTATTATTTGAAAAGAACGAACCTGCAAATGTCGCAACTGGCCAATCAGAATCAAGCATTCCAACGAGCCGTGTAATAAAAAGTAATTAAAGCAGTGATACAGCTATCATTCATTCATGAATTAACAGAAAATACTTAACCAATCTCCAAATTTGCTGAATCAATTAGACATGAAGAATCAGTTTATGAAATTTAACTAAGGTGACAATTAACAAAAGAAAACTCCATGCCGAGTCAGGTGTTGGCGGAAGAGATGTGTTTTTAGCTGATTCTTAAAGATGAATTCATAGAAACCTCCCTTCCATCTTCCACACACTTTGCATCACTTGATGTTAATTCTGCCACAGACACACTTCTCACAACACTAACCTCGTGTTTAGACACTATCTGTCCTCTTTCCTCCAAGCCAGCACGTGCTACTCCTTCTAGTCCCTGGTTGTCCGATACTCTCCGGGAACACTGGGCTAAACTTAGAGTGACTGAAAGGAAATGGCGCAGAACTAAAGACCTCGCTGACCTCTGTAAGTATCAGGCTTCGCTCTCTGTCTTCTCTGCAGACATTCACACTGCTAAATCTGCATTCTTCCATGACAAAATTAGCAGCGCCTCAGACTCGCACAAGCTTTTCAAAACTTTCAAAACTCTCCTCTGTCCCCCTCCACCACCTCCGTCCAACTCCCTAACGGCTGATGACTTTGCCAGCTACTTCACAGACAAAACTAAGTCCATCAGCAGTCAATTCTCAGCTCCACACATCCAGGATCTCACACCACACAAACACACAGCAGACCATCTTCTCCTCTTTTTCTTCTCCTAAAGAGGATGAGGTCTCTAAACTTCTACTCTCTACTCACCCAACCACCTGCCCGTTAGACCCCATCCCCTCACATCTACTACAAGCCATCTCAGCCACACTCCTACCATCGCTCACTCATATCATCAACACATCTCTTAACACGGGAATTTTCCCCACTGCATTCAAGCAGGCCCGGGTAACCCCGCTGCTTAAGAAACCCACACATGACACTTCCCTACTGGAGAACTATAGACCCATTTCTCTCATTCCGTTCATAGCAAAAGCACTCAAACGGGTTGTTTTCAATCAGGTGTCTACACTGTCAGAAAAAAGGTGCAAAATTTGTACCTTTAGGGATACAATGGCTTGTTACTGGGGCAGTACCCTCAAAGGTACAAATATGGTTCACATGGGTACATATCTGTACCCTTACAGCAGTGTTTCCCAATCCAGTCCTACGGCCCCCCCTGACAGAATGTTTTAGATGTCTCTCTAATGAACACATGAATATATGAATATCAGGAATCTTGGGGTAATCACGGATGATCAGCTGACTTTTAAGGATCACGTTACTAAAACTACACAATCATGCAGGTTTGCATTGTACAACATTAGGAAGATCAGACCGTTCTTTTACAGAACATGCAACACAGCTTCTCGTCCAGGCTCTTGTCATTTCCATACTGAATTACTGTAATGCTCTTCTGGCCGGTCTCCCAGCCTGTGCTTTCAAACCTCTGCAAATAATCCAGAATGCTGCTGCACGCCTGGTCTTCAATGAGCCCAAGAGAGCACATGTCACACCTCTGCTCATCTCTCTGCACTGGCTCCCAGTAGTGCCTCGTTGTTCCTTCACAGAGAGGCATGAGATCCATCTCAAGGACATTTTCTTTCACCGTTCCCTGCTGGTGGAACGATCTTCCTTTTTCCATCAGGACAGCTGGATCAATCTCACAATTAAAAAAACAGCTGAAGACCCAGCTCTTCCATGAGCACTTAACTGTCTCATAATATAAAAAAACAATCTTTCTACCTCTCTTTTTCTTTTCTAATGTTCTCTGTATACTTGCTTATACTATCTTGACGTTGTATCTGAAACTTTGTATTACTAGCATTTCTCGTGAATATTGCTTACAATTGAGGAAAACAGCAAGTGATTCGTCTAAGTAAGTCGCTTTGGATAAAAGCGTCTGCCAAATGAATAAATGTAAATGTAAAGGTAGGGGGGTGCCGAACCAGTGGTGGTTTTAAAGGCCAGGAGCAGAGCTTTGAATTGGATGTGAGTGACTATAGGGATCCAATGTAACCTGACAAAGAGAGGAGTGACCTGTGCTCTCTTGGGCTCATTGAAGATCACTCTCGCCACTGCATTCTGGATCATCTGTAGTGGTTTGATTGTGCAGGCTGAGGCAAGGCAAGGCAAGTTTATTTATATAGCACATTTCATACACAAGGTAATTCAAAGTGCTTTACATAAAATGCTTGAAGTCAAAATAGAATAAAATTCATAAGACATCTTTAAAAAGCAAATGATTTAAAATCACAAATAAAAAGACTGAATTTAAAAGACAAATAAACAGAAATAAAATTGATTTAAAATGTTTGCACATATAAAGAGAATAAAAACAAGAAAAGAGAAATCAAAATGCAGCACAGTGCTCGGATTGTAAATGCACAGCTAAACAAGTGTGTTTTTAATCTGGATTTAAAAATGTCTACTGTTGGTGAACATCTGATGTCTTCTGGAAGCAGATTCCAGTTACGAGTGGCGTAATGACTAAATGCTGATTCGCCTTGTTTTGAGTGAAACCTTGTTACCTCTAACTGACTTGATCCTAATGATCTGAGAAGTCTGTTTGGTTTATATATAATAAGCATATCTGACAAGTATTTAGGTCCTAGGCCATTTAGTGATTTGTAGACAGTTAATAAAACTTTAAAATCAATTCTAAAAGTAACTGGTAGCCAGTGCAGAGACCTGAGAATTGGAGTAATATGCTCAGATTTTTTGGTTCTGGTCAGAATCCTGGCGGCAGCGTTCTGTATGAGCTGCAGCTGTCTGATGGTCTTTTTGGGAAGGAGTCCATTACAATAATCCACCCTCTACTGGTGATGAAAGCGTGAACAAGTTTCTCTAAATCTTGGCTTGAGACAAAACATCTGATTCTGGCTATATTTCTGAGATGGTAGTACGCTGATTTGCTTATTGCTTTGACATGACTGCTGAAACTAAGGTCAGACTCTAAAATGACACCTAGATTTTTAACTTTACTTTGAGTCTTTAGACCTCTTGAGTCAAGATATGTGTTTACCTTGTTAGTTTCATTTTTGTTACCAAATACAATGACTTCAGTTTTGTCTTTATTTAACTGAAGGAAGTTGTGGCACATCCAGCTGTTAATTTCATCAATGCACTGGCAAAGGGAGTCAATAGGCCTGTAGTCATTGGGTGAGAGGGCTAAATAGATCTGAGTGTCATCTGCATAGCTGTGGTAAGCAATTTGGTTCTTTTTCATTATTTGACCAAGTGGGAGCATGTACAAATTGAACAGGAGCGGTGCAAGAATTGAGCCCTGTGGTACACCACACGTCATGGATGTCCACTCAGATTTATGGTTACCTATGTTCACATAGTAACCCCACCATTAAGGTATGACCTGAACCATTTAAGGGCCAACCCAGAAAGCCCTACCCAGTTTTCCAGCCTATGTAGGAACCAGAACTGATATCTTGCCTGAATCAGAATTTAATCGAATATCATTAGTTATCTTTATGAGCACTGTCTCTGTGCTATGATGCTGACGGAAATCAGACTGATAATTGTCCAGATAGCCATTTGAGTTCAGGATTTTGGTCAGCTGATTGAAGACAACCTTTTCAATGATCTTGCCTATAAAAGGAAGATTTGAAATTGGTCTGTAGTTAGACAGTAAGGTTTTGTCTAGATTGCTCTTTTTTAGTAGAGGCTTGACAACTGCAGTTTTTAGGGACTCTGGGAAAGTTCCTGAAAGCAGTGAGGTATTTACTATTTTAAAGAGCTCTGCTTCTAAACAGTTAAACACTCTTTTGAAAAAGGATGTGGGGAGTGTGTCTAAGTTGCATGTTGAGGCTTTAAGATGCTGTACTGTTTCCTCCAAGGTTTTGCGATCAATTGTCTGAAATTCAGATAAAGTTACTAATTTCTGAGCTTGATGTAATGAAGTCGGACTGACCTGAGTGGCACATGGGGCTTTGCTGATCGACATTCTGATATTGTTGATCTTCTCAAGGAAAAAAGTTGCAAACTCATTGCATTTGTCATCAGAAAGCATTTCACTGGGAACTTGACTTGGTGGATTTGTTAGTCTCTCTACAGTAGCAAAAAGAGTGCGACTGTTGTTTATGTTGCAGTTAATCATGTTAGAGTAAAAAGTCTGTCTAGCTTTGCCTAATTCGACATTGAAGGCACACAGGCTGTCTTTATAGATATTGTAGTGAACTTCAAGTTTAGTGAGAGTCCAGCCAGTAGCACATTGCAGTAGTCCAGTCTAGACAGGACAAGAGCCTGGACTACTTGCGTAGTATGTCGGACAGGAAAGATCTGATTTTCCTAATGTTGTAGAGGACAAACCAAGTAGCAAAATTCTTTGTGTTTACTTGTGTATGTGAATTAAAGCGTTATTATGCTAAATTCATTCGCCAATTTCTCAGAGAACAGAGGCGATTGGGTTCTCAAGGATAAACCCCTAATGTCGTCAAACCCCTTAAGTGACTGATAGAAGGGGAACTGATGTTATGCTGCATGTTGCTTTATTTAAAAGTTACATTGTTGTTTACTTATGATGGACTTCAAAGAAGTAAATTAAGTCAAATTAATGTTTCCCAATTTTATATAGAGAAATACTCTAAATATAAAAGACTTAAATAAAATAAGTTTAAACACAGCTTGCCCTGAATAAAACTGTTTCCGTGCTTTTACCATATTTTTTACAGCATTTTACTGGCAACCATTAAAACTACAGAACATTTCTTACAGCGTATATCCTTACATTTCATTACAGTACAACCTAGTATAATGGACGCAAAAATACCTGGATATGAAAATCTAGCAACACTAATCCACTCCATTGTCTGTCTTTACATCTGCAGTATCTGTGGATTCTACAAAAATTATTTAGCCCACCTAATACAGAAATTAAACAAACCAGGAATTTCGGTGTGCTGATGCTTTTATGGACACGGATGATTTACAAGAAATCTCATCTCATATTATTTGTATGTATTATTTATTGTCCTCTTGTATTACCTTCATCTTCTCGAAGATTAAATGTGTGGCCGCAAATACCTTTACATTTACATTTCTTTACTTGGCAGACACTTTTATCCAAATTGAGTCAAGGAAAACAGCAAGCGATTCATCTTGGCAATAATCACAAGAAGCACCAGTATTAAGTTTCAGATAGAACGATATGGTCAAAGCCAGCATGCAGAGAAATAATGTAACACATTTCAAACATAAATCATACAATGCACTAATTTCATGTTATCACATTTTCTTAACATATTTACACATCTTGTTCTCTTGACTAATTCTTTTGACTTATTACTTTATTATTTTGTAAAACTGTATTATGTTGTACAGCACTTTGATAAACAATTGTTGTTTTAAAAAAGTGCTCTATAAATAAATTTGATTTGACTAAATAGCTAAAGATTCTGCTGCAGTAACACACAAGAACGTCATTTGGTTGAATTGTTATTGATGGTGATAATTACATTAAGCAATGAATTATTTGTGTTCTATTTCAAATTTTATTAGAAAAGTGTTTTATCAACAAAATTAGTAATAAAGAAACTCAACACTTTAACAAATAAGACAAAATATATATTTTACTCACTATTTTGTTCACGTTGCCTCTTTGCATCCATTTCACAGGAACTCTCTGGACAGACAAAATCAAGTTGAAGTCAAGCAACGGTACAAAGACTGCAAGTCTGTTGATCTTTAGTTTCTGTTTCACTTTCAGTCTTGTGGCACCTAAACAAACCAATCACAGTGCTAGCTGGATTCTGTAATAAATGTGGGGGATTTTGGGGTTGGTGCTGCTTTTATGAACACGGATGATTTACAAGAAATCTCATCTCATATTATTTGTATGTATGATTTATATCTGATTGCCCAGATAAAAAGCAACCAATGAATCAATGTTAAAAGTGGTTAATTTGCCAATGTTGAATTAGTATAATTTTTTCACCCTTAATGTTGAAAGTCTATAAAATGACCATTATGGTAATTATTGTTTTGGGCCCTGGACCCAGCTATTTCAAAGTAACGTTTTTTTGTCCATCATAACAGTGTCTCAAAATAGTGTCAAAGATAAAAATGGCCAGTCATAAAGTTAAATTACTGTTCATATGTGTTTTGTTCTGGTAAATTCTGGTTGCTGTAGTAAAGCTGTGGTTTTGCCAATAATAATCAATACACCAAAACCATGGTTACACATTTTGACCACAAAAAAATTTGGTTGGTCATTAATGCTAAAACAGTTGTGCATTAATTGATAAACAGAGATGTCGATGAATCTTTTACGAAGAGGTTTTATCATTAATGCTTAATCATCACTTTGTGTCAAACAAAAACACCAGCCAAACATTCTTCTGACTTTAAACTGACAACCAGTTCCAATTGGGATTATTTGTGTATTGTGGATTGTTTTCTCATGTTGTCCTTCTTTCATGTTTACCCATATTGTACATGAAATGCAAAAATGTGTACCTGGCAATAACAACCAGCATATTTAAATACACATCGCACACTTCAATAGTGTTTTCAATCATTTTTTAAATGTAAATCAAATTCTTTTAACTCTTTCCCTGCCATTGACAAGTTATCTCGTTATTTTAAAAACAACAGTTACCTGCCAAAGAGGAGTTTTTACAGCAATTGATGTTTGTCCTGCTGTACAGCAGGTGGCGCTGTTACACATATTCTGAAAGAAAACAGAATCTCTGAATCTAGACAGTATATATTTGATCTGTTTATAATCATTGTTCTGAGTTTAATCTGGATGTAATCTGGAGTCTTTGACAAAAAAATGCTAATTATCTCAGTGATGATGCATTTTTGAAGAAACATCCCCATATTTAAGAAACAAATTAAGATAAAAGAATATGGTTTCTTTTGTTTAAAAGCAGAGACTCTATTCTTTTATTTGATAAAAAAGTGCTTTAAAAATAAACTTGACTTTGACTCACTCAATGTGCCAAGTGCCTTTCCCTCACCAATGGAAAATAATAGCTTGCATTACAGCTTTGATATACTATGGAATAAAATGACCTCGGCTACAAGAAAGTTACTGGATAATGAGCAGAGACCATTTGCAGAAGAGAGAAGGGAGATTATAAGGACTGTGTTTGCTGAGATATTTACTGCATGCAAGAAACCAAGGAAGATACATATTGTTGAGATGGTGAGGAAAATGGTAACTCGCTACCCACAATCCTTTCATGATGAGATTGAGGGCCATGTTGTCGGCACTGGATATGACTCTATTGTGAGCCAGTTAATGTCTTGAATAGATAATTGCAGACGACTCCAAGCAAAGGCACTCTGAAAGTGACATCTCTGAGAATGTAAATATGCGTATAGATGCTTATTTGACCCAAAAGCTTCCTGCTGGTGAAACAAAAGAATTGCGAAAGATAAAACTAGAAAAACTAATTTGGATGTTTAAAAAGATAAAGATGCAAAAAAATGGAACAATTGATGTTGGAGACATTTCCTTATACTGTCTGGACTAAAGGAAACAAAAGATATGATTAAGAAGTGGCTTTTTCTCTTCCATGAAACTAAAATGAAGCTTCATTTCAGGCAACTAACAGGCATCCACATTGATGACTACTTCAAAGAGTCTGCACCCACCAAGTTCAGAAGATTTCTCCAGAACTTTCAGTTTGTTCAAACTGATCCAACCAGCAAAGTAGAGTAGGCTTCATTCTGAGTCAAAATCTACAAGGATGTGATGAAACTTGTGTGGCTGTTTTGATGCTTCTAGCCCATTTCAAAGAGCAAGAAGACAAAATGATTTTAAATGTTAATGACACTTACGTGGCAACTGATGTTGACACCACTAAGCTTCCATGGACACCCTGCATTGTGGTAAGTATTTGGACGAATTACTTTTTAAACACGTTTACAGAAGTAATGGGTCAGGAGGTGTGTACTGTACACCGCAAAACAAATATGACTTTGTTGAATTTGTTGCAAGTTTTCCAATCCGATTTCGATCCAAGATGGTGGCGCGAGCACATCGCGAGGCTCAGGGTCTCTCCAGATTCTGCAATTTTGCTGTATTTTGCTCATCTCGGGTCTGTTCATGCAGAACAGCCGTGCCTTAACATCGTACACCCGATGTGAGCTTTTGGATATTGGTTTGCGAATTCCAGACAGGTTTATTGACAACCTTCGACTCCTTCCTGAGATCGCCAGAACACCCGAGGCACACTCTACCCGGCCAGGCAGAAGTGGTCGCAGGCGGCGTCGAGATTGTAAACAAAGGCGGGGGAAGTGCGGAGGACTAAGAGCTAAGCTAAAGCTAACACCACACCGGCTCTCTTTACCCAGCATTTTCCTTGCCAATGTACGGTCACTGGTGAACAAAATGGAGGAGATTCGACTCAGCATCACCTACAGCAA
The DNA here is from genome assembly GCA_026939265.1 of Oreonectes daqikongensis. Taxonomy (NCBI): domain Eukaryota; kingdom Metazoa; phylum Chordata; class Actinopteri; order Cypriniformes; family Nemacheilidae; genus Oreonectes; species Oreonectes daqikongensis. The sequence continues at coordinate 1,605,487 of JAOTQM010000100.1, read as the reverse complement.
GAGACTTTTGAACTGTATACCGGACAATGCTATTGAGCTAGCGGGATGCCATACACTCCGGGCGGATAGAACGTTAGATGGCTCCGGTAAGACCAGAGGTGGTGGATTGTGCATTTACATTAACAAAGCTTGGTGCACAAACTCTGTTATTATTGGGAGACATTTTTAAGCTAACCTTGAGTTTCTCATGGTTAAATGTAGACCGTTTTATCTGCAACGGGAGATGACAGCGTTTCCACTGGATGTCCTCCATGGCTGGAAGTGGAGTCCCTGTGATGCGCTGGGCGGTTTTCACCACCCGCTGCAGTGCCTTGCGCTCTGCAACAGAGCAGCTCCCATAGCAGACTGTGACACAGTTGGTCAGGATGCTTTCTATTGCACAGCGATAGAAGTTCACCAGGATATCCGAGGACAGCTGATTCTTCTTTAGTGTCCTCAGGAAGAAGAGGTGCTGGTGAGCCTTCTTGACCAGGCTGGAGGTGTTGGTAGTCCAGGACAGGTCCTCCGAGATGTGGATCCCCAGGAACTTGAAACTGGAGACACGCTCAATAGCCATCCCATTGATGTGGATGGTGTCATGTGTTCCTCTTGACTCTTTCCTGAAGTCCACAATGAGCTCCTTTGTCTTGGAGGTGTTAAGGAGCAAGTTATTGTCATTGCACCATGTGGCTAGGTGCTGGATCTCCTCCCTGTAGGCAGTCTCATCGTTGTTGCTGATGAGACCAATCACCGTAGTGTCGTCCGCAAACTTGATGATGGAGTTAGATCCGATAACAGGCCTGCAGTCAGAGGTGAAGAGGGAATAGAGGAAGGGGCTTAGCACACAGCCCTGTGGTACACCAGTGTTGAGTGTGATGGTGGTGGATGGCTATCTTCATATCTATCAAAGAGAGTTTCGTTAGGATTGGTAAGTGTAGCTCTCATACAGTTACTGTCTCTCGTGGTGTACCACAGGGTTCGGTTCTTGGTCCACTCTTATTTCTCATCTATGTGCTCCCTGTCATGATCCTGTCTGTGTTTCCCCTGTCTAGTTGGACTTTTAGTTTGTTCCGTTTGAGTTCCTGTTTTCTGTTTCCTGTTGTAGTCTTTTGTAGTCCCTTTGTTCATTGGTTCCCCGTGATTGTCCTCCCAGGTGTGTCTTGTTATCCTGTTAATGTTCATGTATTTAAGCCCTGTGTTTCTAGTGTTCCTTTGTCAGTCGATGTTTTCATGTTCCCGGCTCCCTGGTTGGATTTATCCCTGCGTTGCACTTGTTCATGTTTTGGTTTGTTTTTGTGTTTAAATTAAAACTTACTGCACTTGGATCCGCTGCCTCGCCTTCCTTTGTCCTCGTCACACTCCCACTGGGTCAGATTATTAGATGTCATGGTCTTAACTTTCATAACTATGCCGACGACATTCAAATTTACTTTACAGTTAAATCTAACTCGGTTAGCCCTCCCCTCTCTATTGTCTCCTGTCTTCAAGAACTTAAAACTTGGATGTCTGCCAACTTCCTGCAATTAAATACTGATAAAACTGATATCATGATGGTCGGCCCAATTTCAAAGCACCTGTCCCACCCTGACTTTTTCATCGATATTGTGTTCAGCTTAGGCCCTCGAAAACTGTGCGAAATCTGGGAGTATTGTTTGACCAAACGTTACGCTTTGATTCACACATCAGTCAGACTGTTAAGGCTTGTTTCTTTCAACTGCGTAATATTGCACGTATACGTCCCGCACTCAGTCTTCATGATGCTGAAACTGTAATACACTCTTTTATCACCTCCAGACTAGATTATTGCAACTCCTTATTATGTGGCCTACCTGCCAAAGCTATTGATCGTCTTCAAATGGTACAAAACTCTGCTGCTCGAGTACTTACGTTTAACAAAAAATCGGCTCATATCACTCCCATACTCCATACACTGCACTGGCTTCCTGTGGCAAAGCACATTCAGTTTAAAGTATTGATATTGTACTGTCATGGCCTTGCGCCAAAATACCTTACTGAGGCATTATCACCATATGCTCCTGCCAGGACTCTTAGATCTAGCAATGACAGCTTGCTTGTTGTGCATAGGTTTAGGCTCTCTACAGTGGGCGGTAGGGCGTTCTGTATCTTAGGCCCGAAATCTTCATGCCGTCCCTACTTTCCCAGCTTTTAAGTCTCAACTCAAAACTCACCTATTTAATACTCTCTAAAAACTATCACAAGCTTTTCTCAAACTTTCTCACCTTAGGCCAAAGTTTAAACTGACTTTATGATGCATTGTATGTCTTTACCTTATCATGATTCATCAAATCTGTCCACTGTCTGTCAAGTATTTTTGTTGATATTTGTCCTGACTCTGTTTAAATGTAAACTGTCTTGTGATACAATGTTAACTGTTCTTCTTTGTGAAGCGTTGTTCTTCTTTGTGAAGCGTCCTTGGATTCTTGAAAGGCGCTATATAAATAAAACTTATTATTATTATTATTATTATTATTATCCAATTGCATAAAGAGGTGTTAATGCCCAGGTCTTCAAGTTTAGCTATTAACTTGGATGGGATGATGTTGTGGTTTCTTTTCACCCCTTCCCATTGAACACTTAAGTCGGGTTTTGATTCCATCAGATAGACTTTTATTGACTAAACCAATAAAGAGCCGAGCCCCCCATATGCAGGGCCGGGCCCTTCCACAGAGAACTGCAGAGGACAGGGACCTGCATAGGAGAGAACCGTCTTGGCCCACTAAGGGGAAACCTTTTATAGATAGACTGTTTGGGGGTGGGCACACATGCACACATGTTCGAAGGAATGTTTGGGGGTGGGCACACAGGTCTGATAGTAGTTTTAGGGGTGGGGGTTTTGGAACAAAGACCTGGAGCAACATGTATAGAGAATTATAATAGTGGCTTAGATTGTATGCAATTCCTTAAGATTTAGGTTAATAAAATCTTCTACAATGACAGTGTTGAATGCTGAGCTGAAGTCAACAAACCGCATATGTGCATAAGTGTTCTTATTGTCCAAATGTGTAAGCACAGAGTGCAGTGCCATGGAAACTGCATTTTCTGTGCTCCTATTTAAATCTAAATTGTTAAAACAATACAAATTCCCATTTCCAACATCAGGGCAATAATTATGAAGTTTTAATGGGCTTGTAACACTCCTGCCTGCTCCCTGTTTGAATATTGAGAACTACACCTCCCATCATGCACCGCACCTTCACCCGGCCATCTTTGATTGGACTCCTCACCTGTGTTTGATTTGTGTCTGCACCTGTTTTGTGTTTGCCATGCGTTCGTGTCTGTATTTAAGTCCCATTAGAGTTCTGTTCTGGGTTCGGTCTAGTTGTTATTTTCATGTCCGTTGTCTTGATTGTTGGAATACTTACCTGAATACTTGATTGTTGGAATACTTACCTGAATACTTGATTGTTGGAATACTTACCTGAATACTTACCTGAATACTTACCTGAATACTTACCTGAATACTTGATTGTTGGAATACTTACCTGAATACTTGATTGTTGGAATACTTACCTGAATACTTGATTGTTGGAATACTTACCTGAATACTTGATTGTTGGAATACTTACCTGAAAACTTGATTGTTGGAATACTTACCTGAAAACTTGATTATTGGAATATTTACCTGAAAACCTGATTGTTGGAATACTTACCTGAATACTTGATTGTTGGAATACTTACCTGAAAACTTGATTATTGGAATATTTACCTGAAAACCTGATTGTTGGAATACTTACCCGAACGCTTGACTGTTGGATTACTTACCTGAAAACCTGATTGTATTGTTTGTGCCTGTGGCAATAAAACCATCTTCACTCCATTCCTTGTGGCGTCCTCACCTGTCTACACACCCGTACCGTGACAGGGCTGGAGATGTTGCAAATCTGCCTGAAAGAAAATGTGTCTATATTGTCTTAATGTACAGCCAAGAGAACATTTTTAGTGGCCAAAAACTCTTCAAATATCACAGATTGAAAATTGCAGAAATCAGTTTATTTTAGTGTCATAAAAAAATAAAAGAAAAAACTGCACCTCCACCAGCACAAGTTGTTTGGGACACTGTTCAAGATGAAATCTTCTGCTCTCATGCAAAAACAAACTCCACCATATTAATCTGCCATACTGGGACTTTAAACAGGACTGAGGTCTATGGTCATATGAAATGAAAAACAGTTTTTTGGTAGCAAGAACACAAGATGGATTTGGTGCACACAGGGATAAAAAGTGCCCCATGTCCCAGATCTTCATTGTTGTGGACCTATTTTTATACCAGAGCACCGGAACATCTTATTGAGATTACATCAAATACCAACAGATAAAAAAAACCTGACTTGCTCTTTTAGTAATTTTATAATGGGTCATGGTTAGATCTTCCATCAGCACATTGGTTCAAAACCAATTCAACACAAAAATGTGTCACTGAACACAAAATCAAGATCCTGCCATAGCCATGCCAGTTCCCCGATCTGAACACTATAGAAAATGAGTGGGATGAACTGAAGAAGAGGGAGCACCAACATTTAAAGGATCTGGAGAAATTTTGTATAGAGGAATAGACTCGGATGACTCTCAATGTATTCTCAAACCTCATCAGACTGAAAAGAAAAGACTATTAGAAAAGACTAAAAGGTATTTGTCATGCAAATAGAGGTTGCAGAAAGTAGTATATACAAGGGTGCCAATAATTGTGGCTGACATGTATTACATGTATTACATATATTTTGTAGATTTTTTTTAAATAAAATGCAGATTTATTTTTACAACCTTTGCTCATATTTACCTAGGGTGCCAATACTTTTGACCACGACTGCATATAGTAATTTTGTATTTGTAGCTAAGCATAATTATGAAGATTTCTATTCTACTGCACTGTTAAGCTATGATTTACATTTAGTCATTCATGACAATGCAGAAACCAAATTGCAATGACAAGATCTCTGCATTCATGCGCTTAACAGAAGTTCTGTCTTCTGCTCATCGTTGCAATTGCAGTAGACCTAAATTTAGAGCCAAGGAGCCATGTCAAGCAGTTCTTTGATAGATGGGTGCACTTTTTGAGGCGTCAAAAAACTGCCTCCCACTTACTCATTTTTTTGCTACAGTGAGAGTTCAAGAGAATCCAGAATGCTCCTTAGAATGTCAGTTTAAAATGAGTGTAAAACTGGAAGAATAATTGGGCAGCCATCACTCTCTACCATAAAGGCATTTCTTACCAGCAGCTCTTGAGGCAGTTTCTTCATTCTGGTCTGGCTGATCTTGAAAGGCCAATAAGCCTTAAATCACAGGGCTCCACACAGTAATTCTCTAGATGACCATACACACGACAGAGCAACATTTTTGGCCCACTTTCTTTCCATGATAAAATGGACACAACCTCACAGCATTCCAGATCACTCAGAGCAAAAACATTGTCTGTTTTTTAGTTCGCAAACTGGTTGCAGGTCTTGACATTTATTTTTTCTAATTGTCCATCTCTCCAAGGACTCCGGCCAGAGCAAACCAACTTTTTTAGGTGGTGCAAATAGCTTTCAAAACAGAAAGCACCACATTCATCAAGGTTGCCCACAATTTTGACAATACATTTTGTCAGGCAAAAAACCCTTCAACACAATTTTCCCTGTATGGAGGGCAAACTGGCGCAGCTCTGCAGCCTTCCACCTGTCGATGTCTCCTAAATAGAGTGGCTTTCTAGCAAATTTCTAGCAAACCCCATCACCAACCAAGATCAAAGATGGTCTAATTGTTGTCATATTAATGCTAACACTATTACATTACTTAGTATTAAATGCTAAACTTACATCACATGACAGCAGTTTGAAGTTACAGCAACACTCAGTTACATTATGCCATACTGTTCCGGTCCTGCTTATAACATTCCTTATAACAAATTTAACAAAATCTATTTCCTTATTACATTTAATAGGCTCTCTATGATAATCTTAAACATTTTCTCAATAACCGTTAATCAAAGTCACTGAGTGCAGCTGTGACATGTCATAGGAGAACTGGTCCTCCCGACTGAGACTGGTTTCTCCCGAGGTTTTTTTCTCCATATATTTTTCATTTGGAGTGTGGGTTCCTCGCCACAGGGCTGTGTCGGCTTGCTCACCGGGAGACTGCTTTTATTTATTTTATAGTTATTTTATTTTATTAAATTAACTTAAAGGTTTGGTAATTTGACCTTTTTTATGTTTCTCTGTTTCTTCCTCCTGTAAAGCTGCTTTGCAACAATGCTTATTGTGAAAAGCGCTATATAAATAAAATTGAATTGAAAATACATTTGGAATGCACGGTCTTAGTGCCACAAGCCTATCACTGACTTAATTGATTTGACTGGATGACAACCTAATTCCCTTCAGCCCACGCAGTCACAACAGAATGTATACTTTATGAAAGTGACCTATTTGTCAGATACGGTGACCCATACCCGAAATGTTACCTCTGCATTTAACCCAACCAGTGAATAGTGAACACACACACTTCAAGAGGCAAACACACATACACCAGGAGCAGTGGGCAGCTATCACTGCAGTGCCCGGGGAGCAAACGGGGGTAAGGTGCCTTGCTCAAGGGCGTCTCAGTTGTTACCTGCCGGTACTGAGAATCGAACCAGCAACCTTCTGGTTATGAGTCCGACTCTCTAACCATTAGGCCACAACTGCCTACTTATACTGTATACTTTCAGGATAAACTATCCTGTGGCCATCCCACATACCTTTTTGATCACACTTAATAATATGTCACAGCCATAATATGCTTAATATTGCTTGCATGAAGATGTTTCACAACTTCTTCAAGGAACTCAAGATTCTTTGTCTTTAAGGACCCATGACACAATGGTAAGGTAAAAACTGAGGGGGATACAGATTTACAGGCCACAATGCATGACTGCTACTTTTAAAGATGGGCAATTGCAAACCTGTCACCTTTCTGCAAAATGTGCCGTTTTTGGATCCAATATGGGTCATTATTGTGATTCGTCTAGATCCGATGAGTTTTTGAAAATGAAGGGTGGGGGGGCTGTGCGCAGGTAGAGGCGCGCTGGTTTGTTTGCCTTGAAATGAATAGAGCAGGCCCAAGAAACATAATATGGGGTAAATGCGTTAACACACTCTGACAACACCAAGCACCGCATTTATGGAGAAGCCCTGATGTGTAAAAGGAATCGTTTAACCCGTGGCCACATGCTGCTCTTCTGCCCTGCTGCTGTGGATCCCTAAAGCCTTTAGAATGCCCTGTTTATACCTGTTACTAAGATGCGTTTTGGTCAATTGGATCACAAGTGAACGAAAGAGACAAAGTTAAACAGTTTTGCCTGTTTGATTTGGTGTCATGAAGACATTGTGAGTCGTTTCTTGTCTCTATCATTTTTTAATTGCTTGATTGCAACACGACCTGGTGACAAGAAACACAGCCAGTTACATTTGGTCAATTTAAGCAAGGCAAAGCCTAAATCAGACCAATATTCATTTACCATAAACAAAATGTTCTATAATATTTGTATATCTTTATAATAATTAAGAAAAGAAGTACTATGCATAGTTGCCCAGACAAGGCTTAAAGAAATAGAAGGGTGAGCAAATGATGACAAAGTTTTCATGGGTAGCCCTCATTTCGAAAGAGGAAGAAGCCTTTTGATATGAAAAAGTACTCAGGACTTCAGTTTCCATATTGCCGTCAACATTTTATGTTTTTTCTGTCTCTGGTAAAAGCAAAATTTCACTGAAAAATTATATTCATGTATTCAACACATTGATAACCACCCAGATACCAAGAGAGCAGATGAAAATCATTGAATCAATAATACTTTTGCATTTGCAATTAATTTGGAAAAAACATCAGATCACCATTATTATGATCAGAGTTTGTTTTAGTTATTTTTCAAGCTAAAACATTTTTAGCTACTGAGTTGGACACACAAAGACATCAAGACTCAGTGTACAACACCAGGGATGGACATTTTTAGTCCTGCAGAGTCTCTGTTCCTGCAGTCGTCCCTGAGTTTAGCTCCAACCAGATCCAACACCTTGAAGTTTTTTAGTTTAGTGTTTCCAAATCCAGTCCTTGACAGAATGTTTTAGATGTGTCTCTATATAAAACACCTGATTCAACTCATCAGACTCCCTCATGATTGAAATGTCTCTCTAATGAACAAACTGATGAGTTGACTAGAAATGTCCATCCCTGTACAACACTCGATAAAAAATATAAAAAAAACATGCAAACTCCACTTTTTACAGACCACTTTCACTTTATTTCTGTCATACACTGTAGCATTCCCTTAAAGAAACAGCTCGCCTAAAAATGTCAATTCTGTCATTATTTTATACCCTCATGTAACCCATATTCTGTCTTACATCTGTAGGTCATAAAAATGTCTATATGAAGTAAAGTGAAGCAAGTGAATTATAGTCAAGTGTTTGAAATATATGTATTGAAGAAATACATCACACCTCCTAATATCTTTTATTCACTGTGTTTAACTGACACTGATACGTGACTCGTATGAGACAGTATGCAAATAAGACCAGAACAGACACATTTCTTCTCATTTGAGTTTTGTTTATTATTACAACAACAGTAACATAGCTGGAAAATATACAAATAAGAAGGAAGTCAAATATGAAACACGTCTTTCTAGAGAAATACTCAAATGATGGGAGGTGTTGAAGATCAGATATAATATAATGACATATAAACACACAGAGCGAGAGAAACAGCAGCAGATTCACCAGAGAAACACACGAGAGATGAAAAGTAAGAACTATTTACATTCTCATTCATATTAAAATCATTCTTTTAATGTGACTCTGTTTTATAAACATTGTCAAATCATCTGAAAATAACTTCTAATGAAACTTTATAAAGAAACTGACTTTCTGAAGAGATACAGTTAGTGATGGAAATGTTGACTTTTAACTTCATTGAATTTATAAAACATGTTAAAACAATTTAACATCTGATGTTTTTAATGTGTTTGTTCTTCAGAAATGGCTCAGACTCTATATTTCAGTCTTCTTGTCATCGGTGAGTTTGTGTGAATTATCTGTCTGTCTATTAATAACTCTTATATTATACAAATGCATGTCCAAACGGCGTCTGTTCTGCATCTCTGTTAATGTCAAAAAGATGTCTAACATTGGGGTTTGTACCTCTGTACAAAGTTAAAACTAGAGTTTTCAAATGTAAATAAATGCATTGAGTTGAATGATCTAAATGCAGTAAGATTGCAAGCAGACATTGAATCAATGTTTTAATGTTTTTTTTTTTTTGTCGATCCATATTGAAATACCTTTGTTGTGGCAAAAAGCACTAAGATCCATCATATGATGGTAATGTTGAATTGAATGTGTTATTAATTTGTGAATACTGTGACAGTACAGTGTGAGATTAAAGCATATGTTATGTCAGACTGAAAGACATCTGTTACACATCTGAAAGAGAATGTCTGAATCTAGAAAGTATATATGTGATCTGTTTATAATCATCTTTCTCAGTCTAATCTGGACGGAGTCTTTGTCAAAAAATGGAATTTATCTCAGCTGTTTAATCCAAATGATGCATTTTTGAAGAAACCTACACATAATTAAGAGGTGATCAAAAATAACAAATGATGAAAAAAAATTTTTTTCTTTTGTTTAACAGCAGAGACTCTGTTCTTTTTTTCCTAATGGAAAGTATAATAGAATAGTTTAGGGAATAAGAAAATATTGCAAACTCGAACAGATTTAAACAATCATTGAGCCAACTCAAAATCTTACTGCATCAGATAGTTTGATAGTTAGTGCACCTAGTTTTGTTTTTTCAATTATTTTGATAGTGCAGGTCTGACGTCTATAAAAATGAGTCGCCACCTCTAGTGCTCATCTCTCTGAGACACTAACAGACTAAAATCTGCACTGTCAATAGTATTGATGGTTATTCTGTGTAAATCTGTCTTCTGTTGTAAAAAACTTTGCGACACAAGTCAAGGGTGTTATTTTTTAAATGCTTGTGCTACTTCTGGCCTTTCTCAAACACATAAACCTTTTCAGATTGATTTAAAGCACAAAGCTTATAAATGCTTTTGTTTAAATTCTGATCCTGCCCTTATTGACAGTGTTTTACTAAAGACTGAAACTCTGTCTTTCATAGCTCTCTGTTCATTATCTGAATGCATTCAGCGCCGCTATCACTATATAAACATGAAGAAGAACTGGACTGAAGCTCAGAGATACTGCAGAGAGAACTACACAGATCTGGCCACAGTCAACAACATGAATGATATGAACCAGCTGATGAAGACTGTAAATAACAATCCAGAGTTTGTCTATATTGGACTGCAGAAAACAGGTGTTTATAAATGGAAATGGTCTCTGAGTGATCCTGTGAAATATCTGAACTGGGAAACTGAATCATCAGATAACACAAATAATTGTACAGTTATGAGAAATGGAACATGGCGTCAGCAGAACTGTAATGTGAACATGAGATTCATCTGCTACAATGGTGAGTGACAGCAAACCTTCACTAAACAAAACATCATCATAAAACAACAATAATAAATCATAAGACAATAAAACAATTCAAACACACCTGAACAAACTCATCAACATCTTCAAGATCACTAGAAGCCTTGAAAGCAAGCAAGCATTGAATCAATGTTAAATGTGTTGATTTGTCAATGTTAATGCCATTGAGTCAATATCACTTTCACACCTGTTTTTAATGTTGTTGTTTTTTTATTTCAGTGTTTGTTTAGTTGAGCTCTTTACTTTTATTAAGTTACTTCTTCTTCCTCTTTAAATGCTTACAGTAGAAAAGAAATATATGTTTTAAAGTTATGATGGAGCAGCGATGACTTGACTTTAGTGTTTCCCAATCCAGTCCTACAGGGCATTCCTGACAGAATGTTTTAGATGTGTCCCTATATAAAACATATAGTTGAGTCAGGTGTTTCAGAATTTTATTTTGACACCTTCTGATTCACAAATGAAGCACTGCTTAAAACTTTTAAAAGAAAAAAATGTCTGTAGATTCACATCTAAACTGTAAGTGTAGTAATAATTATTAAAAATCATGAGACTTGAATGTTTCTTTTTACAACAGTATCATACTGATCTGAAATAATGAATAAAAATCATGAGACTTAAATGTTTATTTTCTTCAACAGAAAGCAGTAAAACATACATCATTGAGACTTCTAATAAAACATGGAGAGAAGCTCAGAGTTTCTGCAGACAGTATCATACTGATCTGATCAATGTGAGGAACCAGACTGACAATAAACTGATCCAGAACATCATTAATAATACTGAGACATCTGTCTGGATTGGTCTGTTCAGAGACTCATGGGATTGGTCAGATAACAGTGACTCCACCTTCAGATACTGGGACTCTGGTCAACCTGATAATGGTGCTGACCAGTGTACAGCAGTCAATATGAATAAAGAGAGAAAATGGCATGACATATCTTGCAGTGGCTCTTACACTTTTGTGTGTCATGAAGGTGAGTTAATAATAAAAGTCAATGTGTGTGTGTTTGATGACAGAAGTTTCTTCATTATGTTCATTCAGCGTTTATGTTTTGTTGTTGTGTGTTCAGATAAGCTGATATTGATCCAGAAGAATGTGAGCTGGACTGAAGCTCTGAGATACTGCAGAGAGAATCATGTGGATCTGGTTTCAGTTGATTCAGAGAAGATTCAGCATCGGGTGAAAGCAGCAGTTCTTCATGAGGCCTCGACTGCTGAGGTGTGGTTGGGGTTACGTCACTCTTGTGTTGTTGGGATCTGGTTCTGTGTGAATGGAGAGATCGTGTGTTATGAGAATTGGGCTCCAGGGAATGAAACAGCAGTGGACGACTGTGAGCGTGAAGTGAAATCTGGAGCGGTTCAGTCTGAGGGAGATCATCTCTGGATCAACCTTCCTCAATCTAAACAACTCAACTTCATCTGCACCACATATTAAGAATAAGATTATATGCGTCTATTACTTCCTGTTACACAACCTTTTTTCGTTCCTTTGTTTTTCGTTTTCTTGTTTTGTTGTTTAGCAACAGGGAGCTATTAAGGGCACATTACAGATACATACTTCCATCAAACTCATGATTGTTATCACCATTTTTATGATGAGTGTTGATGTCTAAATGTGTCAGTAAAGTTTTTCTTTATGCTGTCACATTATCCTTGTATTTATCAACCAAAACCTTTACATTAGTCATTATAGAAAGCTTAAAGAAGTTTATAAATTATATTACTGAAGCAAACTCTTTCAATTTAACCTCTTAAGTCAAGAGCTCAACTAAAGCAAACACTGATCACAATAATGGTTGATTCAATGACATTAACATTAAAAAAATCAACCATCTTTAACATTGATTCAATGGTTTCTTGCTATCAGGGGAGACACTGTTGTGATTTGTAAATATTCAGAGTTCATATTAGAGTTAAATGACATTTATTTTGGATAATATAATATTTAAGTGAATTATTAACAGATGATAGTGATGTGTGTTTGTTTACTGCTTTAGCTCTTTCAACAATGAAAATGAAATGTAAAAGAAAATATAGTGAAGATTGTGTTGGATTCATGTCAAATAGTCATGGATGTGTTCAAATAAACTCTAATCTACAGACAATCTTTTCACTCCATCTGCAATCATAAGAGTTATTCAAAATGTTTAGATTTATTAAATGAATCTGAATAAATGCAGCAAAACTAGACTGGAATTCATTGGAATAATTCGTTTTAATACACATTTATAAATACATGTATAAGAGCAGGTTTGCTCCATGATGTATAGACCCAAGAAAACAAATCTAACACCCTGAGCCCAAGTGGCCAAAAAAGACAAAAGTTGAAAATCTTACACAACTGTAACATTCTTCTTAATGAAAATATAGATCTAAAAAGAATGGTTTGATCATAATGGTTTTGCACTTTGGCAGTCAAAGAAAACTTGATGTCAAAAATCAGAAGTCTAGAGCTCAACTAAATGAAACACTGATCACAATTATGGTGGCTTTTTATGGTGGTTGTTTACTATTAGGGTTACAAATGAAAATTGAGTAAAAGTTACTTGAAATTTCAATGTAAACTTTACCTGAGAAATTCTATTAAAAGCTACAAATAATTGTCTACAGATTTTACATGAAAACTCCATTAAAATTTACTCACATTTTCTGAGTGCAAAAAGTTTGCAGCTTTTACTAGTATTTTTCAAGTAAATTTTACTCCACACTTTTTTCAGTGTACTCTACTTTGCTGGTTGGATCAGTTTAAACAAACTAAAAGTACTGGAGAAATCTTCTGAACTTGGTAGGTGCAGACTCTTTGAAGCAGTCATCAATGTGGATGCCTGTTAGTTGCCTGAAATGAAGCTTAATTCCAGTTTCATGGCAGAGAAAAAGCCACTTCTTAGTCATATCTTTTGTTTCATTTAGTCCAGACAATATAAGGAAATGTCTCCAACATCAATTGTTTCATTTCTGGGAAAGGCACTTGGCACATCGAGTGAAGTAAAAGTTTATTTTTAAAGCACTTTTTTCAAATTAAAGAATAGAGTCTCTGCTTTTAAACAAAAGAAACCATATTATTTTATCTTCATTTGTTTTTTATCACCTCTTAAATATGGGGAGGTTTCTTCAAAAATGCATCATCACTGAGATAATTAGCATTTTTTGTCAAAGACTCCAGATTACATCCAGATTAAACTCAGAACAATGATTATAAACAGATCAAATATATACTGTCTAGATTTATAGATTCTGTTTTCTTTCAGAATATGTGTAACAGCGCCACCTGCTGTACAGCAGGACAAACATCAATTGCTGTTATAACTCCTCTTTGGCAGGTAAGTCGTTTTTAAAATGATGAGATAACTTGTCAATGGCAGGGAAAGAGTTAAACGAATTAGATTTACATTTAAAAAAATGATTGAAAAACACATAAAATATTGAAGTGTGCGATGTGTGTTTAAATGTGCTGGTTGTTATTACCAGGTACACATTTTTGCATTTCATGTACAATATGGGTAAACATGAGAGAAGGACAACATGAGAAAACAATCCACAATACACAAATCATCCCAATTGAACTGGTTGTCAGTTTAAAGTCAGAAGAATGTTGGGCTGGTGTTTTTGTTTGACACAAAGTGATGAAGTGATGATTAAGCATTAATGATAAAACCTCTTCATAAAAGATTCATCAACATCTCTCTTTATCAATTAATGCACAACTGTTTTAGCATTAATGACCAACCAAAATCCAACATTGTTAATGTGACATTAAATTGATGACCAGTGCCAGGATGGAATTTCTTGGAAATCTTTTGTGTTCATCAAAGAGGCAACACCCCCAACATCCCCCACTCACAGTTTTATTTTCAGTTTAGATATTAGATGAATAATTGAATTAATATCCAAGCAGCGCTGTGATTGGTTCAGTTGGTGGATGCAGCAAGAATGAAAGTGAAACTTCACTGTTTGACAGAGAGACTGCAGTAGTGTCACTGAACTAAATCAATTTCATATTTTGAACACACATGTATAGACACAAAATATTATGTTACACAAATAATGAATACTCAGTACCATCCTTTCTAAATTTAGAGCCACGGAGCCGTGTCAAGCAGTTCTTTGATCGATGGGTGCACTTTTTGAGTAGTATCCATTTGAGTCTCACAGCAGAAATGCCCATTTAAACAAAACATTCAAATAAGAACGATAAAATCAGGATAAAAAACAGTAGCTTTAATTTTTAAATTATAATGTGTTTTTGCACAACAGGCTTAGTTAAAAGCATAAAAATTACCACGTACATGGAACTGCCTCTACAGTGTTGTCTTGTTCAATTTTTTTTATGGCATAACGGTTGTCTGTAGGTGAGGAGAAAAAGAGGAAATTCATTAAATCCAAATATGATCACTGAAGACAGTTTCAATCAGACACTAACCATATTAGGCTAATTTGAGAACTGGTCAAAATTATATTGAAATGATTTAATATTAATATATATTTTTTGACTATTTTACAGATCAAAATCTTTAGAAAAGATTTATAAAAGCATTTTTGAAGATGCTTTCACGAAGCTGCTATAAAGATTTTGTGCTACAGTGAGTATTGTGCTATTGTTCCGTCCCATAAAGGCCTTTCTGTCCAGCAGCTCTTGAGGGAGTTTCCTCATTCTTGTCTGGCTGATCTTGACAGACCAATAAGCCTCGAAACACAGGGCTCCACACAGTAATTCTCCAGATGGCCATAAACACGACAGTGCAACACTTTTGGCCCACTTTTATCCTCTGCTAAAGATTCAATTTTTATTTGTCACATACACAGATAAATAGAGGATATACAACCAGTAGTGAAATGTAAGTCAGATCAGCTCCAAAGATAGTGCTATTATATAAAATACTAAACAATTTAAACAAAATATAAATAATCTAGGGGATAAGGATAATATAGATAATATATAGTCTATGGGGACAGGGATGTGCAAACAAATAGTAACAAGGTAGTTACTTAGCAGCAATGCAAAAATGCAAAAAGGTAGCAGCATTACAAAAAAAGCAGTTAGTGCAGAGTGTTTAGGTAGTAATGTCTCTGTGTTGGATGTATTAAAGTACAAGGAGTGCGGTACGATGTTAAGAGTTTAGGAGCCTGATGGCCTGGGGGAAAAAGCTCCTTCTCAGTCTCTCTGTTCTGGTCCTCAGGCTACGGAAGCGCTTACCAGATGGCAGCAGGTTAAAGAGACGGTTATTAGGGTGGTTGGAGTCTTTAATTATTTTCTTGGCTCTGTTCTTGCAGTGTTTGAGGTAGATGTCTTGCAGGGGTGGGAGAGCAGACCCTGAGATGCGCTCAGCTAAGCGCACGACTCTCTGGAGGGCTTTGCAGTCTTGGCTGGAGCTATTCCCATACCACACTGAGATGCACTGAGTTAAAACACTTTCTATTGCTCCTGAATAGAAAGTTTTTAGGATCGTTGGTGAAACCCTGAATTTCCTCAGCTGTCGCAGATGGTACAGTCTTTGCCTGGCTTTATTTACCTGTGTCTGAATGTATGAAGTCCAAGTCCAGACCTCAGAGATGTTAACACCGAGGTATTTGTAGCTGCTCACCTTCTCCACAGGGGTCCCACTGATCATAAGAGGGGTATAGGTCCGCTGCTGCTTCTTTCTGAAGTCCACAATCAGCTCTTTGGTTTTGGTCACATTCAGAGAGAGACAGTTGTCCTGGCACCAAGATGTTAGTTTCTCTACCTCATCCACATATGCGGTCTCGTTGTTGTTGGAGATGAGTCCCAGAACCACTGTATCATCAGCAAATTTGACAATAGAAGTGGAGCTGTGAGAAGACATGCAGTCATGTGTGTAGAGAGAGTAGAGTAGGGGACTCAGGACGCAGCCCTGTGGCGCTCCTACGCTCAGGGTGATGGAGTTGGAGGTGAACTTCCCTACTTTCACTACCTGAGGTCAGCCAGTGAGAAAATCTTGAATCCAATCACAGAGTGAAGAGTTCAGACCAAGATTCAGGAGTTTGGAGGTTAGTTTACTAGGAACTTTAGTATTGAAAGCTGAGATGTAGTCAATGAATAGCAGCCTTACATAGTTCCCATTTTTGCGGTCGATGTGTGTGAGGGAAGAGTGCAGGACATGAGAGATGGCATCTTCACGATAGATCTATTGGGACGCAAACTGAAGAGGGTTCAGCGTATCAGGTATGAAGGAGCAAATGTTGTTTTTAACCAGTTTCTTAAAGACCTTCATGACTGTAGATGTAAGAGCAACTGGACGATAGTCATTCAAGCAAGAGGGTTTATTGTTCTTAGGCACAGGGATGATGACAGATTTTTTAAAGGAGGAGGGAACCACGGAGGTAGCGAGGGACTCATTGAAGATGGATGTAAACAAACCGGCGAGCTGATCAGCACAGGACCTCAGAACATGACCAGAAATACCATCAGGCCCTGCTGCTTTCCTGACGTTCACTTGCTTTAGCGCCCTCCGAACCTCGTCCTCTGACACAGTGATTACAGGGTTGGCGTTGCTCTGACTGCTACTTTCTCGTGCGCTGAGCGGCAGAGTTGCGCTACCGCGATTGCATTCAAAGCGAGCGAAGAAAGAGTTTAACTCGTCAGCCAACGACGGATCTGATCTCACCTCTGTAGTGGATTTAGTTCCAAAGGAGCAGATGGTCCTCAGTCCCTACCACATGCGTTGGAAGTCATTGAGTTGGAAATGAGACTCCACTCGTTCCCTGTAGCGGAGTTTGGCATCTTTAGCTGCGTGGCGAAGAGCACAGCACGATGCTTTGTACTCACTCATGTTCCCCGACAGAAGACCGGCGTTGTATGCTGTTGTGCGTTTGTTCACTGCTGAACATATAGTTTTGTCCACCCACGGTTTCTGATTTGAGAAGGACATTATTGTTATTGTTTCAGTCGCTTGCTCGGTTAGCGTGTTTACAAAACTTAACGTCCGTGAACTCGCTGACGTCAGATGAGCTCGCCCGGAACATGTCCCAGTCGACGTCATCAAGAGCCGCCTGTAGCCAAGTTTCTGAGTGGGAGGACCAGCGTGTGGACACAACCTCACAGCATTCCAGATCACTCAGAGCAAAAACATTGTCCGTTTTTTTATTTCGCAAACTGGTTGCAGGTGTTGACATTTCTTTTTTCTGCCTGTCCATCTCTCCAAGGCGTTTTACAATCTGTTGACAGAGGACTCCGGCCAGAGCGAACCAAGAACTCACTGCCATACACAGCTCTCCCTTGCTCGACAAAGAAGGTCAGCCAATCATGGGCATATGAATTGTACTCTCTTGCAATCCCTGGACTGACGAGAATACACAATGCCAGACTAAATGCTAAAAAGAGATGATACATTTTGTCAAGGAAAAAACCCTTTAACACAATTTTCCCTGTATAGAGGGCAAACTGGCATTTGGAATGCATGGTCTTAGTGCCACAAGCCTATCACTGACTTGATTGATTTGGATGACAACCTAATTCCCTTCGGCCCACACAGCCACAACAGAATGAATTTCCTCATAACTCCAGGACAACACTGGTGCATATAGTCAGCAGGAAACTGTGTGATCATATCAACTGACAGTCTCATGTACCCAGACTGGAAGAGGCCATATGACTGACAGGTAAAGCAATCATGTTTCGATTTGTTAACACCAACAGCAATGTTTATGAGTTTATGCCGTGAACCTTGCATACTTTTAAGAATTCAGCGTTTAGTCGTTTGTGATGAGTTCTTATTGTAACCGATGTAAACACAACAGTTTACATCTTCGATCAGACAGCTTAGTGTGGTTTCTGGATGGACCGCTAAAGAACGCAACAGGCACTTATCGCGGAAATCCTGTGGAATTAGATGACGACTTCAAACGTGCTGAAGTGTTTCCAGAAAAGTATGCCTTCTGCATCAGACGTTTAGCCAACGTTCCGTGGGCATGACGTCTGAGGATGAGACTAACTGACAGTTAACAAAAGGTTACTCACCTGAAAGGTGGTGTTCTTCTTGAGTCTGCCCTCTGAATGACTCATCTGTTCTGATTGCGACTTTCAGGATAAACTATCCTGTGGCCATCCCACATACCTTTTTGATCACACTTGTCACAGCCATAATATCCTGAATATTGCTTGATGTAAGGTTAAACATCGCAGTCACTCTGATGTTTTTGTTACCGACTTCCAAGCCATTCTCCATCAAATCATAAGGATCTCTCACAACTTCTTCAAGAAACTGAAGATTCTTTGGCTTTGAGGACCCATGACACAATGGTAAGGTAAAAACTGAGGAGGGAGACAGATTTATCTTGTAGAGAACAGGCCACAATGCATTACTGCTACTTTTAAAGATGGGCAATTGCAAACTTGTCACCTTTCTGCAAAATGTCTGCATTTATGGAGAAACCCTGATGTGTAAAAGGAATCGTTCTGGACAACTACAGTAGTCAACATTTGAAGTTGATCAAATCCCATTCTTGCCTCAGGACAGGGGTTGGCAACCTGTGACTGCATGCTGCTCTTCTGCCCCCCTGCTGTGGCTCCCTGAAGCCTTTAGAATGCCCTGTTTATACCTGTTACTAAGATGCGTTTTGGTCAATTGGATCACAAGTGGATGAAAGAGACACATACCCATTTACACCTGCTGCTGTAATCCGCCTCTTATGTCCACTTTTGACCACTCCTGTCCTGATTTCTTTGAGGGAAGGTTTATGGTTGGGTAACATATCTTCTTAACTTTTCAACATAACACAGGTTTCTTATTTCCTTTAGTTGTGTATTACTCTCCCTAACACGTAATACAGTGCTAACAAGTGGTTCTCTTAAGTAATAGGCACAATCAATAGATATCATCACAGGGACAAAACTCAAAACATAAATTTAACTCTACTTAAACTTTTTAAGTATTTGTAAATGGTGAGACATTGCAGTTAAACAGTTTTGCCTGTTTGATTTCACAATGTGTCATGAAGACATTGTGAGTCGTTTCTTGTCTCTATCATTTTTTAATTGCTTGATTGCAACACGACCTGGTGGCAAGAAACAGCCAGTTACATTAGGTCACATTTAAGCAAGGCAAAGCCTAAATCAGACCAATATTCATTTACCATTTAAAAAGTTCTACGCACATAGTGGAAATGTACACTATATTGCCAAAAGTATTGGGTCACTGTTGTAGGTAGGTTGTTTACAGGTGTCTAGAGGTTGATGTTATGGGACTTTAATTTCCCCAATTAAGGCCAAAGGCAAAAAATATAAGTACCTAAACTTTTCTTTAACAGAAAACAAAACTGACATGCAAGTCAAAAATATATCAACTTTCAAACATGGCCATATTCAAATTTGGCATCTTGCTAGCCAGAAAACGTACATCACATAAGTGACCTCAAACATTCAAACACCCCCTAAAACACTACACAGCCTCCTTTAAATAGAGTCCATTCCCACCACTCAAGTTGGTGTAAACCATTGACAATATATCACAAGGTGTACAAATTGAGTATACTTGAAAAAAACATTATTAAAATGACATATTACAAAGTTAGAAATGTACTACACCTAGCATGATACTAATTTACCAACTTCAATAAACACCTAATTGCAGCAAAACAAAAAACAACAACAGCAATGGTCACATTTCATTATACTTCCTTAAGGTAGCACGTATATATATAAGATGGTCACTAGGGGCGCGCTCCCGTTATGGGACCTACTCGCAGTCAACCACGAAGAAAGAGATGACGGTAAGCCAATGCAAATATGTGAACAACTTTATATTCAATAAATGACATTTTACAAAACGAAAACAGTGTTAAGTGGTTATTTAACTAAGAAGAGTATACACTTATATTATGCATAAACGGTAGATGTAACTCAGAGATTTGTTCTCTTTACAGCGCTATCTATTTAATCGATGCACACAACCAAATAAATGCATATCTGCACGAATACCATTAAATCGATCAGTTTATGAAATACAAGATACAATGTTTCATGTTAAATATCAAGTATTTTCACACAGAGCATGATTTCATAGTCCAATGGCAGCAATGACTGCCATGACGGGACATAATTCACAATTCCACACTGACTGAATCAATGATTTCTTTCTGAATCTTGTCTCATACACAGGGTCATTGTCATGATGGGATAGAATAGGGTTCTTCCCAAACTGTTGCTATTAAATTAGAAGCACACAGTTCCATAGAATATCATGATATGCTGCAGCATTAAGATTTGTACTCATGGAAATGACTAAAGTCATCAAACCTGTTTATTAGATAGGGTGACCCAAAACTTTTGGCAATACAGTGTATTTGTGTATCTTTATGATAATTAAGGAAAGAAGTACTATGCATAGTTGCCCAGACAAGGCTTAAAGAAATAGAAGGGTGAGCACATAATGAAAAAGTTTTCATGGGTAGCCCTCATTTCCAAAGAGGAAGAAGCCTTTTGATATGAAAAAGGACTCAGGACTCCAGTTTCCATATTGGCGTCAACATTTGATGTTATCTTTTCTCATTTGTTTTTTCTGTCTCTGGTAAAAGCAGAATTTGACTGGGAAATTATATTCATGTATTCAACACATTGATAACCACCCAGATAGCAAGAGAGCAGATGATACTTTTGCATTTGCAATTAATATGAAAAAAAATCATCAGATCACCATTATTATGATCAGAGTTTGCTTTAGTTATTTTTCTGTCTAGCAAAATTATGTAATTGCAAGTGAATTATAGTCAAGTGTTTGAAATATATGTATTGAAGAAATACATCACACCTCCTAATATCTTTTATTCACTGTGTTTAACTGACACTGAAACGTGACTCGTATGAGACAGTATGCAAATAAGACCAGAACAGACACATTTCTTCTCATTGAGTTTTGTTTATTATTACAACAACAGTAACATAGCTGGAAAATATACAAATAAGAAGGAAGTCAAATATGAAACACGTCTTTCTAGAGAAATACTCAAATGATAAGAGGTGTTGAAGATCAGATGTGATATAATAACATATAAACACACGCAGAGAGAAACAGCAGCAGAGATGAAAAGTAAGAACTACTTACATTCTCATTCATATTAAAATCATTCTTTTCACATGACTCTGTTTTATAAACATTGTGAATTCATTAAAAAATAACTTTTAATGAAACTTTTAAAGAAACTGACTTTCTGAAGAGATACAGTTAGTGATGGAAATGTTGACTTTTAACTTCATTGACATTTATAAAACATGTTAAAACAATGTACCATCTGATGTTTTTAATGTGTTTCTTCTTCAGAAATGGCTCAGACTCTATATTTCAGTCTTCTTGTCATCGGTGAGTTTGTGTTTCTGGTTTTATGTTTGATTTAAATGTCAGAAGAATTGACACCAGAATGATCTGTCTGTCTATTAATAACTCTTCTATTATGGGACAAATGCATGTCCAAAAGACATCTTTTCTGTGTCTCTGTTGACGTTGAAAAGATGTCCCTTGAGGGACCAAAGGTAAAAGCTTTTTTAATATTAGGGTTTTTTGGCGATCCATATTGAAATATCTTTGTTGTGGCAAAAAGCACAAAGATCCAGTGGGATCATATGATGGTAATGGTTTCTAAATAAAAATGTAATCATTATGAAATAACAAAATAAATGATTGAATTGAATGGGTTATTAATTTGTGGATGCTGTGTGACACTACAGTGAGAGATTAAAGCAGTGTTATATGTGTCAGACTGAAAGACATTTTCATGAGTCTTTGTATTGTTGTACAGCAGGTGGCGCTGTTACACTTCTGAAAGAGAATCTCTAAATCTAGAAAGTATATATTTGATCTGTTTATAATCTGGATGGAGTCTTTGACAAAAATTATCTGTTTAATCCAAATGATGCATTTTTGAAGAAACCTACCCATATCTAAGAGGTGATAAAAAAAGAACAAATAAATATATTGATATATTGTTTGTCCATATAGTCATTAGAGAAAATGTTCTGTGAGACATCAAATTTTACTGAAAATGTTCAAAAACGTTGGCGCTGACTGGCAACTTATAAGAGTGGCAGGAAAAGAGTTAAATGCAGTTAACATTGTCCATTTCTAAGATTGATTCAACAGCTTTCATCTGCTCTCAGGGCTATATGCAACTTTGTAATAGTCCTGTAAATCTTGACTAGCTTGTTCAGGAGTTCAGGATCTGTTCTGTTCTGTTACATAAAACAGAAATTCTTTCTTAGTGGTTCCAGGAGTTAGGGATAAAAGACTTAAATTGTTTTATAAATATCCAGGTTTGTGATTTCAATGTTTAGGTCTAAGTGCATGAGGTAAAGTTATCGCTAATGGTGGAATAAAATAGAAAGTAGAATAGAATTGGATTGTAATAGATTTGGGATTAAAATCAAGTACCATTGAACAGATTGCAAACTCAAGCAGATTTAATTTGTTACATGATAAAACAATTTTTTCAATTATTTTTATTGTGTAAGTCTGATGTCTATTAAAATGTGATTTGGATTGTGAATCACCACCACTAGTGCTTATCTCTGTGAGACAACAGACTAAAATCTGCACTGTTAATAGAATTTATAGTTATTCTGTAAATCTGTTTTTGTTTATCCGTCAGAATCTGCTTCTTTAATACAAACTTTGTGACACAAGTCAAGGATGTTATTTGTTGAATGCTTGGGCTACTTCAGGCGTTTCTCAAACACAGAACCCTCTTCAGATTGATTTAAACCAAAGCACAAAGCTTAAAAATGTCTTTGTTTAAATGCTGATCCTGCTTAGATCTAGTCTTTATTGACAGTGTTTTACTAAAGACTGAAACTCTTTCTTTCATAGCTCTCTGTTCATTATCTGAATGCATTGAGCGCCGCTATCACTATATAAACATGATGAAGAACTGGACTGAAGCTCAGAGATACTGTAGAGAGAACTACACAGATCTGGCCACAGTCGACAACATGAATGATATGAAACAACTGATGAACATTGTGAATAATAATCATGTGTTTGTCTATATTGGACTGAAGAATACTGGTGTTTATAAATGGAAATGGTCTCTGAGTGATCCTGTCAACTATCTGAACTGGGAAACTGAACCATCAGATAACAGAAATAATTGTACAGTTATGAGAAATGGAACATGGTGTCAGCAGAAGTGTGTTGAGAAAATGGGATTCATCTGCTACAATGGTGAGTTACAGCAAACCTTCACTTAACAAAACATCACCAGAAGACAACAGGATTAGACACCTGTGAGTAAACAAATGTTTGAACACAGTCAGTGTAACACAGTAACATCACTACATCTAATTCACTGTTCACTTTTCATATACAGTTCCATAATATCTGACACTGTTGTTTACAATGTTAGGCAAAGTAAACAATTATCTGATGTTACAATCAACATCATACAATGGTTTCTCATTGGTCAAAGGTGCTCTTCCTTAAGGAATTGAGTTGACCAATCAGCGTTCACCACACATATATGCGGTATTTTGTTTAAAAAAGGTTGTTGTAAGATGTGGAATGCAAAGTATACAAATTTGAGAACAATAGCCCTTATAAACTAAACTAAACTAAACTAAAAAATATGTTTTGGTAAGTTGCTTAAAAATAAATTACAGAAGGTAACTGAACAGCTCTTATTCAGACAGCCCTGTCTCAGGTAGTGAGCTGTTACCTTTTAAAATTGAAGGTTGGTTAAGCTGACTTAACCTAATATCTTATTGGAAAAGATAAATGAATATTTAATGTCACATTAATAATAGGGAATATAATGAATATTCTTTTCCTGTTAAATGTATACCCTGTTTAGATCATTTCAACTGTTGAAAGCATAATATTATTCACTTAATATGTCTAAATTTAAGTAGAATTATCCTGATTAAATAATAGTTGTATTACTGAGTTTAATATAATATTACAGTCGTGGCCAAAAGTATTGGCAGTGACATAAATGTTGTGTTTTGCAAAGTTTGCTGCTTCTGTAGCTTCTGTTTCTTGGTACTTTGAGTTGATCACAATTTGTGGGCTTCTGCTTATCGACTCGCTTTTTGAGAACTGACCACAGGTTCTCTATATGAGATTGACATCTGGGGATTTACTTTTTTCCCCAATTATTTAAAATGCATTGGACCACCCTGCATAATAATTTATAAACAATGTGAATGAACACCACAACAGCTTATGCAGAAAACACAACATTTATATCACTGCCAAAAGACATCAAAGATTAAAGATTCAAGTCTAAACTGTTACAAGAACAAGTGAAAATCATGAGACTTAAATGTTTATTTTCTTCAACAGAAAGCAGTAAAACATACATCATTGAGACTTCTAATAAAACATGGAGAGAAGCTCAGAGTTTCTGCAGACAGTATCATACTGATCTGATCAATGTGAGGAACCAGACTGACAATAAACTGATCCAGAACATCATTAATAATACTGAGACATCTGTCTGGATTGGTCTGTTCAGAGACTCATGGGAGTGGTCAGATAACACTGACTCCACCCTTAGATACTGGGCGACTGGTGAACCTAATAATGGTCCCGACAGTTGTACAGTGGTCAATATAAATAAGGGAACATGGCATGATGTATCTTGCAGTTATTCTTACACTTTTGTGTGTCATGAAGGTGAGTTAATAAAAGTCAATGTGTGGGTTTGATGATGAAACTGATGTCAGTTCATTCAGTGTTTGTGTTTGTTTTGTTCTCATGTTTAGTTTATGGTGTTTGTTGTGTGTTCAGATAAGCTGATATTGATCCAGAAGAATCTGAGCTGGACTGAAGCTCTGAGATACTGCAGAGAGAATCATGTGGATCTGGTTTCAGTTGATTCAGAGGAGATTCAGCTCATGGTGACTGAAGTTCTTCATGAGGCCTCGACTGCTGAGGTGTGGTTGGGGTTACACTATTACTGTCTCATGAATCACTGGATCTGGGTACGAGGAGAGGTCGTCTGCTATCAGAATTGGGCTCCAGATGTTCAGATTCAACTGAATGACTGCAGCGGTGAACACAGAGCTGGAGCGGTTCGGTCTGGAGGAGATCATCTCTGGATCAGTCTTCCTCGATCTCAAAAACTCAACTTTATCTGCATCACATATTAAGAATAAGATTATATGTGTCTATCACTTCCTGCAATAGAGAACTTTATTTTTTTGTGTGTTAATTTTCTGTTTTTACTTCTGGTTTGATTAGTTAAATATAACTGCACTAACTTAAAAAGAGCGTTTGTGAAGCTGAGTGAAAAGCGCTTAGCAGCGCATATTTCTGACGGCAGCTGGTGATGTCACCGATTGTTCTCAGATCACAAATATGTGTGTTTTTCTTGTCCAGTCACAAATGAGCAATGTGTATCAGAGAAGAAAAAAACATGTATTTCATAACAGTCACCCCCATTTAAAATTCTTATACTCAAACAGAATTCTCAAAAAAGGTAACATATCTTTAAGTTTTCAATAAAAGATCCAAATGATTAATGTTGCAGACATTACTTTTTTTACAAACTGTTCTCTGATATCCACAGGTTGAGAGCTGCAGCATTTCAGAAGACCATTTTTGAAAACTGGTGTCCTGTTACCCATCTACACCAACTTTAGATAAAAATAATACATCAACTGAAGTTGTTGATCTTCGTCTTTAGAAACGAGTTACTATCTTGTAAGCACACCGATGATTGCTTGTGACCATCATATTTTTAGATAGCTTTGACACGAACACTTTAGCAGTCAAAGAAAACTTGATGTCAAAAATCAGAAGTCAAGAGCTCAACTAAATGAAACACTGATCACAATTATGGTGGCTTTTCATGGTGGTTGTTTACTATTAGGGTTACAAATGAAAAGTGAGTAAAAGTTACTTGAAATTTCAATGTAAACTTTACCTGAGAAATTCTAATAAAAGCTACAAATAATTGTCTACAGATTTTACATGAAAACTCCATTAAAATTTACTCACATTTTCTGAGTGCAAAAAGTTTGCAGCTTTTACTAGCATTTTTCAAGTACATTTTACTCCACACTTTTTTCAGTGCAGGTAGACAGTGATTGTCTCCTGCGACCTCGTGCCTCACCTAATTCCAGCCGTGCTGATATAGAGCACCATCACACGACTACTCGAGCGATATTGCATTATTAATGCACACCTTCCAGCCAATCATAATCAAGTATTCAAACTGACCATGGTATAACAAAGATTAATGATACTCATTACATCTTTTAACCTACTTTGTCTATACACGTGACACTACCTGTGAAAACCAGGCTAAAGTCTCATAATGGAATTGTTATATTGAGATTTCAATCACTAAAGTTTGTTTCAATCAACTTTAGTGCTGAAAATTTTTGTTTACTTTCATTTCAATCTTTGACATGGTCTTACTCAATCAATGTTATTGATATGAAGGCCATCTTCACAGAATGTTCTGTACATTTTGAAGGAAGGTTTTACGTAACTGTAAATAACAAAAAAATACTTTAGATGGGTTTTCACAGGCAGGCTCGCAAATGATCTTATTATAGACGTTTTAACACATAATTATTAAATAAATAAATAAATAAATTAATTTGAGTTAAAAGTTAGATCTAAAATATGTTTCTTTCATGCTTTATTGCTTGAGTTAAGAAATGTTTATGCAGATGTGACATTTGCAAAGAGAAGATATTATGGTGTTGCATAAAAGGAGTTTAGATGCAAAACCCTCTAAAGTACAGCTGTCAAAAATTAGATTACAATGTTGTCCACACATAGAATGCATTACTCAAGTAATGTAGCTTCAAAACCTGCTAAATACCACACTCTGACCTGTCTGAAATATCTGGTATTATTGAAAGTAAATGCCTGATGAAAAATGCTCATTTAAACAAAAAGTCTTTGCATCTGAACTCCTCATACAGTATGTTGACATTTTCATCTGAATTAAGATGGCACTCACCACTTTCTTTCTAAATTCTACATCTTGAAGGCGGTTGTCCACACTGTAAAACTGTGCAGTGTAAATTTGCAGTAATATACTGGCAGCAGCTTCCCCTGCAAGGAACTTGGTTTTTTACAGTATTTAGAATTACAGTGTAATACTGTATTAAAAATGTACCTGTTAAATTACAGCATATTACTGGCAGCTGTGATTTCAAGCTTCTTTTTTTTATTTGTTAAATATTAATGGCTCTTATGATTGAGGTTCTGAATTGTTATTTGCCTATAATGAACTTTATAAATGTTTTTGTCTCTGTCGTCTGAGGGCCTGTACTTTCCATTCTGATAACGGATGAGACAAACTGTCTGTGCTTTGATTAAACTCCTCGCACCATTTCTCAAGGATGCATTGTTGAATATAAGCCTCTGTTTATGTAATATTGAATGAGAATCAACTGAGATATACCCTTGAGTGTGTGTCACTTATTTGGTTCTCCCGGCGCCGTAAAAAGAAAGGGATTGCTGCAGGTCGACTTGGTTGTAGAAGACTGTTTATGTGCACAAAATATCTAACAGTTTTGCCTTAACCTATTCAAATTTAAAAAGATAATGTTTATTTGGTGTTAGTATAGTGAGTGTATTTATTTTGATCCTACTAAAAAAAGACACAAAAATTAACCTGCAAAGACAATCAAACAACAAACAGAACACTTAAAACACTACCTAAACTGAAGCTTCACACAGATCATCTTTAACACATACACACGTGCATAATTCACAAAGATTTTACATAATAATTACAGTTATTTTAAAACCAAGTATAGATCAACAAACCCTTAAACACAAGCACTAGTCCTCAGCACAGCATGGTGACATTGCTGTTATTTTACAGTAAACAACTGGCAGCAGATTCACCTGCATGATACTGTTTTTCTACAGTTTGCTTGCTGTAGTGTTAATTTTGTCAGCTCTTTTCAATTGTAGTCTTAGTCCCAGGGTAAATGTCCCTGTTAGTTTTCATATTTATATTTATTTAGTCAACCTCATCCTATTTTTTAGTCAAGTTTTAGTCAACTAAGGGGTGGTTTCCCAGACAGGGATTATCTTAAACCTGGACTAGGCCTTAGTTTAATTGGGAAATTTAAGTAGTTTTAACAAACATACTTTACTAAAAACATTACTTATGTGCATTTTGAGACAACACAAAGGCACTGATGTATTTTGAGATATGTCAGTGCAAGTTGTTTTCAGTTTGGACAGCTCTTACATTTCTTTTAGTCTAGGACTAATCTAATCCCTGTCCGGGAAACCACCCCTAAAAGTCTGTGCATTTAGTCTAGTTTTAGTCAAAGGAACCCTTGAGTATTTTAGTCTAGTTTTAGTCAATGAAAACTTAACATTTTAGCAATTAGATATTAACACTACAGTCAATCTAGTCTAGCCAAAACCATTTTTTTTCAATCTGACGTCAGGAATACCATTTCCGGGTCCAAGCCTACACTCGTTTTAAGCGGGCTACAACATATGTTTATAAGCACTGTTTATTCATATCGCCCATTTAAGCAAAACATTAATAAACTCACCATATATACACTACAGTATTCAGGCTCATGGAATCCCCAACATTAATATTTTAATAAACTTCGAACAATTAATCGCTGTCTGGCCATTTGGGATTTCGTTATGGAGATAAAGATTAGAATCATGGTTTTCCAGCTCACCACGAGCATTTATTAGTATTTTTTTACTGTTTGCCTATGGTATCTGATAGACCCGGACCCGGAGACGGTACATGACCTTCCATATATGGTGGTGCGTGACGTCAGACTAAACAACCGAATAACTACAAAATAATAGGAGCAGAATGGACAGTAAAGTATTTTGAAACTGTTTTTAAGCAATTATTTTTTGAACAAGCCTAATAAAACTGGTTGGTACTCATACCAACTTTAAAGTACTTGTTGAAACATTAATACTGACGCTGAAGTGATTTTAAACATCTAAGGCAACATTTGTTAGAATAACCAAGAAACATGCAAATAAACAGTATGTGTATTTTGTGTAGTTGAAACTGAAAGTTAGATCCAAAACAATAGCTGTTAGTCACCACACTATTCAGATTTGTTTAGTATGAGAAAGGCACTTCTTTCTAATGTAGTTTGTGCTCTGTTGCGGCGACCACTTGTGACGTCCCCAGTTAAACAAAAGACACGCTCAGCAAATGCTTGTGATGCTGGCATTGCCAGCAGATCCAAGGACAGAGGTTTAATTTGTGGAAACACTGTACAACTCTGAGATGTCCACAAGTCTATTGCAGATTCTTCAGTGTTAGCATGGGACAGCACTTCTCTGTATTTCTGAATCTCCTGCCTGATGGAGGTCTTGGAGGTGCTCAGCCTTGATGGATGACTGGCACACAACAAAATCCCTGGTGTTAAATGAACACCAGTTGGTGTTAATTTGGGAACCACCATCAGGGTGTTAAAGTAACACTGAAGCAGTGTAAAGAGTTAATAAGATACTTAAGTGATTAATTGAGTGATGATTGATGGATTATTGAAGACACCTGATGATAACCAGCAGAATCACTGAAGAACTGACTTCCAGCCTCCATCTTATTTCTGTCATTTGTCTTCAGTTCTGTTTGAGAATTAACAGGTTGTTTAAAATATTCAGTCACCATTATGGTGATCAGTGTTTCCTTTAGTTGGGCAGCTAAATGTTCAGAGAACATCCTGAATGTTCTGTGAAAGTCCACCAAATAATGTCCCCACACCCTTTAAAAAACTCCACATCGTAACCATCTCAGAATGTTCGGAATGTGAAAAATTAAAAGAAAATATGAAGGGCAGAGTAGCACTGTTTTTGACCCTCACAGACATTGAGTGCTGATAATTATGTAGCTGAGCACACATCTGGCCATATCAGTGATATAGTTAGATCCCTACAGAGAAAAACGGTCTTTTTAAAAGAATTCTGAAACAGGTTTTAGAAAGTCCAGGAACAATGGAGAAAATAATTGAATCGTAAAATAAAAAACCAATGCCCTTGAAGATTTTAAAGATGGCACAATCTTTAAAGAGGCCATATTTTCCTTTCCCTCATTTGACCTTTCCTTTGGTGTGTAAGTGTGTGTTAGTACGTGTAAACAATCTGAAAAGTTACAGATCCCAAAGTCCACCATAAAGCAAGTTAGCATCTCTAACAGAAATCACATTTCTTGTACTACAGCGAACGGCAGGATTGTAAACATCCAGTTACTTCCGTAACAAGTCGTTGGCCGTTATATATCGGGGTATTTTAGAACGGCTTAGAACTCGGCTCAGCCAATCAGAATCAAGGACCAGAACTGACCGTTTTATAAAATTGATTTTACTGTGACAATTTCTCTTGTAGGAAATGTAGAATTTATGTAGTTTGTTATTTTTGCTGAATGTTAACTGAGGCTGACATTGTGCAGAGGTGCATAGTGTTAAACAACTTAGAGAAAGTTAGAGAATGTCAATGTTCATTTACACTACAGTTGATCTATTATTTTTACTGTAAACAATTCTCTCTTGGTAAATGTAGAATGTCTACTGAGGTTACTTGGTTACACAACAAACCTGGCCTTTCCTTTGGTACAATTCTTGCCAAAAGAACCCAAATTGGGTTGTTTTTAACCCAACATTTTTTAGAGTGCTGTAAAATAGACTTTAGCTCAGGGGGCTACAACACATCCGCTGCTGCACCAGAAGCCATTTATCTCTATCAGGGTTATGAGCATAACTGGGAAGATGACTTTTTATACTCAATGTTTACAAGAACTTCCTCGGATTACAGTAAATGATGTTCGACGGATTATGGCTGTCAGCTGTGACGCCATTTAGCAAAATGGAAAAGGTTATTAAAAACGCTACGTTTCCAGTTATATTGACAACTTTGAGGGTGAGTTTTGGTCTTGCTATTGCTATTGTCAATTACCAAAGCTAGCTAGCGCATAAGGCGATAAGGCTTGATAACACCTCATCTCTACGCCGATTTTTCAACGATTATCAGCGCTTAATTCAAATTGAATTATACACAGCATTAACTTCGATGTACTTTTATTGCTACAAACAGATAGTAGCAATTGCAGAGCTCATGGTAAGCCACGTTTGTTTACATTTGTCATGTGTCAGTAACCCTAGAAACAGCTCATAAAATCGAGCATGCCACTAAAAAACAGAGTGCATCACATGAATGGCACTCTGTTCGAAAACAACGTGGAACAGCATCAAGGTTCAGAGAGGTTTGCCACGTGCGAGGCCAGAGCTCTGCTGAACACATGGCTGAGCGGATCTTTAGAGGAACTCGGCAGACAGCAGATGTGAAGGCCTTGAATTGGAATTTATGAATATTGTCTGTTGCAAGAGGTAAACGTTTACCCATGTGGGTTTTTAATACACCCAGATGCACCTTGGCTTGGGGCAACTCCTGATGGCATAGTATATGACCCTGCAGAGCACCCAGTTTTTGGGCTTTTGGAGGTGAAGTGCCCCAATGTAAATAGTTACGTGGACTGTCCTTACCCTAAGGTTCAGAATGGCAAGCCAGAACTGAAACCACAACATGCCTATTACCGGCAAGTTCAAAGTCAGATGCTGATCTCAGGTTTGGTGTGATTTTGTTGTTTATTCACAAAATTACTTCATGGTCCAGCGCATTTATAAAGACATCAACATGTTTCAAAGCATTAGAGAAAAGGCTGACCATTTCTTTTTTTTTGCTTTTACCTGCCAAGGTGCCTACAAATGAAAATATAATATATAGATATATATAGTATATAGAATTCTAATATATATATATAGTTTTATAAATACTACAAGATGTCACGGATGGCCTGGGGGTGAGTAAATAAACAGCAAATTAGATTTTTTTGGGTGAACTATCGCTTGAAGTGATGACTGCAGACTCTGGTATGTTAAAATCCTTACGCCGAATACTGTAAACCCACTTATTGCGAATTTCCTTGTCCTGGGGAAAGGTGTGAAACTTACCACGGAGTTAAACCGTTATGACGCTTCACAAAGCAAACCCGTATAGAACCACCCTCACGTCGGAGAGTATTTAAAATTGTCTAAAACTCATCATTAACTTACTTTTATATAGTAATCATAAGATATGTTTAACATATTAATATAGTAATATAAAATATAAAACTAATAATCTCTATTAACCTCGAACTGACAAAATAACTGACAACTGATAGAACTGACAGCTTCTGCAATGGCTGAAAACCACCCGGAAACGTTTTTGCACCCTGAGATTTAACCGGAAATACGTAGGCAGCGCTCCTTGCATAGAGTCCATAATATTACAAATGAACAAAACTCAATGTAAACCAGCATTTCATATGTTTTAATAGTTCACCAAAATACAGCTCCAGGTCTCATTTTCTGCAAATAAATGCAATAGAAAGCATATTTTTATTTGGAATTTGGTAAAAAAAATATTGTTTGTAGTTCACAGAATGAAACAAGATTGATAATTTTACCTAAACACCCACCTATAATTAGTAAATTCAGAAAAACTGAAATGATACTTTGAAACAGTCTTAATGATTTCCGCAGCTGCACTAAGTTCAATAAAATAACCATTTTATAAACAATTCTAAGAGAATTTTTTAAATTTGACGCAGAAAACAGTAATTTTCTGTATTCATTAAAAAAATAATATTTCTTTACTAGCGGTCTTGTCAGACACGTGGGTTTATTATGCGTGACGTCACTCAGCGACCATTTTGGAGGTATAGTTAGTGACAGCGAGAATAGAGATTATATGAGGACTACAACAAAATTATAATTTAACGTCAAACTGGAGAAGCACAAGAAAGCCGAGAGAATCCCTAACCGTGATAAGATCAACAATGATGCAAGGGACCATTATTTGGAAAAACAAGCTTCCATTGATAATACTGATCCATATGAACTGACTGCAATAAATTGGAGTGCCGACTCCTCGTTGCTGCCTCAAACCTCATACTTGGATATCATCAACTATCTTGTTTATGGTGTGAGTGCATATACCTGTGAAGAATTTAAAAACTATAAATCTCTTGAAGCCCACGGACATTTTACCAATGGCTGGGTTCAGGATTTATTCACATTTCGGCCAAAAGACTGCGACAACACAGGTTGTGTAACAATGATAATATCATATGATATATAGATATCATCAATGCCTGATTATAGTTAGCTTTGTTTATTTCGAAAACCTGAGTATGAATACAAATAGAGTTTTATTTATAATTATCCTTGCTTAAACAAATAGAACTCTGCCCAAAACACAATCGCAAAATTAAAGCTTATAATGGTAAGTGAATTGTTTTCTTAGGATCTTAGCATCATGTACTTTTCCTGGAGCTCCAACAAAGATGTCACGAAACTGTCCTCTGTCATCCACGATAGCCTGTAGGTGGACCAGCAGTCTGTTGTTCCAAGTTCAGACCCTGCCTTCTCAGTATTTCTTCAAGGTACTGCAATTTGTCATGATCCTGCCATTCTTATGGTTGTTTTAGTTTGAAATGACAGGATCATGGCAGACCCCATGTCTTGTGTCTATGTTTGGAAGCACATGGCCATTGTTTGTGTGCCATGTGCTCTCCTGTCGTGCGTCCTAGCCCCGCCCCCTTGTTTCCATATTAATCATCCCGTTATCAGTTCACGCCCTTCACCTGTTGCCCTCGTTATGTCTCTTTTGTTCCTCTCCTATTTAATGCCCTTGTGTTTGCTGTCCTGTGCCGGATCGTTTGTCTACCATGTCCTGTCTTGTTCCTGTCGCTGTCCCCCCCCAAGTTAAGTTTTATCAGTGGTGTCTTATTTTTGTCTTGTTTCCCCCTCGAGGGATTTTAAGTTGAGTTTTGTCATATGTTAAATAAACGTTTTTGTCAAAGAGCTGTCTGCATCTGGGTTCTGTCCATGTAAATCATGACAGCAATTGTGATGGACTCACACGGAGATGCCGAAAAAATTTTGTTTCGTCCATGTCAAAGAGTCTTTCCCACTCAGTACCTGTCTTCAAGATGTGTTGTTGCAGGCACAAATGTGTGAGAATTGCATTTCTAAGTCAAAGTATCAGAAAAATTTGAAATATCATCGCTGACTAAATGTATTATACAGACTACGCATCGAGAGGGAGCGAATGTGCGCGAGAATGATTACACTTGCAGGTATTATATTTTTTACTCTGTTTGAGTATTTTGTTTTTGATGCAGGGTAAAGGGCTACATTGTAGCCACACATACTGATGTTTAATAGTAGGCCATATAGGTTAAAATTATTATGACTTTCAATGTTTCTATGTTGCAGGATCTAGGGGAGACCGGGTATGGTTGTAACACTTTTTGCTTCAGCATCTGTATCTCAAAGAGTTTTCAAGCTGCAGGGCTAAAACGTTTATACAAAGTAGCCACATTTGTTTACTACAAAAAAAACACCTATTGAAACCTCTGCAAGAATAACACACAACAAAGTGCCTTTGTTACAATCTTCCCCACTAACGGGGTAGGTTGTAACACATACTGGGGCAAGTTGTAACAGTTTGTCAAAAGAAGAAAAAACATAGGCCACACCATGCAGTATGCTTTAAAAACATGTTTATTAAAACAATCCAAAAGAAGAACCCAAAACAATGTCTTTCTTTCAGACTGAATATAACTCAGTTCTACTTTCTAACTGCATTTTTGTTTAAATTGGTCTGCTAAAAAACTTGCTTTTATTTTTATTGAAAAATTGTAAACAAAACATGTAAACAAAAACTTAAAAGAACATATAGATGTAGATGTGTGAATGTTTGTGTATCTAATTTCTCAATCAGTGTCACAGTGGTGACAAATGAATTTCATTAATCCTGGAGTGCAGGCTTTGTGGGCCCAGAAACTGCATAGAGCACATTTTATCCACACTTCCTTTGGCTTTGAGTTGGAAAAGGGCTCCATACAGACAACACAGGACGGCAGTCATCTGGTGAGTTGGAGGAGAGGCCGGCTGGAAAGCTCCATTAGTAAATGGCATGCCTGGGTCTGGACGGTCAGTCACTTGTGAGGGTGCAAAGTCACTCTCTTCAAAAATATCAGGATTGAAGGGCCAAACACCTGTAGATTGAAATCCGTCTTGAATGTTTCTGGGTGTTGCTGCTGCAGGCAGAGCGGTCTTCACAATATTTGGAATATCATAGATCATCATCGTCTTTGCAGGATTCATCTTCATCCAGGCATCACTTGCAGTGTTCACGATTTTCTTAAATGGGCCGTAGATGCTTCGTTCCAGAGGCTAAAGTTTATGGCTGCAGTGGGGAAGGAAGGTAAGCAGCACAATCCCCTATTCTTTGCAAAAGTTGATAGCTTTCACAGATAAATGTGAACAGTGATTGTCCAGCAAAAGCAAAACCTTATTTTCTGGGCTGACCTTTGTGTTTTGCAAAATTATCAAGGAACAATCTTCCTCTTGCATCCATCCTGAGGCGTTACCACTTCCAGCACTCCCAGGTGGACCATTCTGAATAAAGTATTCTTTATAACATTTATAAGGGAATACAAAGAAGGGAGGGATTGAATTCCCCAATGCTTGCACAGCACATGCTACTGACACAAGCACACCTCTCTCACCTGAAGTCATTGCTCCCACCTGCTTGGCTCCACGACGTGCAATAACACGGTCTGGAGACTGCACTGTTGTTACTCCAGTTTCATCAACATTCCATATATCGCTCCTGTCAAAGTTGTATTTCTCAATGACCTGTACAAGGAGGTTGAAGAAACACTGTACATTTGTGCAGTTAAAACTTGTAGCTCACAAAAGGCTGGTTGCCTCTGGAGTCCTTATTGTCAGATGAGGTATCTGCAGAAAAAAGGGGCATTTCTCAATTAGTTCAAACGTTTTTCAATCTCATCAATTTTTCAGTTTAAGTGTGCTTTATTGGCATGACATACAAATGGTATAGAAAGAAGGTGGATCCTAATGCTGTAATCATCTTTCCCTGATTCAGCCTACCACAAAAACATCCTTCAAAAAGGTGTGGCCTCTCTGTGGTCTGGTGGCGGAACCGCGGTGGCTGGTTGTTGGCCTCTTGGGGAGCGGAGTGTGGTTTCCGCCCGGCTGTTCGGTGACGGGAGCTAAAGACTTTCTCCTTGGAATTTGCTGCAGTCTTACCAGGAAATAACGACGAGAGCCTGTCTGGGAGCTGGAGTAGCCTGGCGCGGGGGAGGTGCGAGCTTGGCGAGTCAAACGGGAGCTAATTGCGTGCTAACATGGATGCCTAGCTGGCTAGCTGTGTGGCACTATCTGGACAATTGACAGTACACTGCATTGGTAAGTGCAAGCCACTCTGGATTAGGTCTCTTTGATGACAAAAGAAAGTCACACAGGTTTGAAATGTCAAGAGGGTGAGTAAGTGATGATAGAATTTTCATTTTGGGGTAACATAATAATAAGATAATAATATATGATCTAATATAAGGTGTGGCAAATATAAATGAGAGTAGTAGAGTATTAGAGTTAGGGTGAAGGCAAAGAAAAAGATTGTTAGTAACTAACAACTAACAACTTACATTTCCATCTGTTCCCTTGAAGCCTTTGAAGCCATGGAATATAATACACAAGTGTGGTCTATTTTTATAGTGCTTTTTTTTTTAAAGCTTGACAGTCCCTGGTCACAAGTTTCATCAAAAGTGAAACGTATTTGTTGTATGGGAAAAGTAACATGGGAAATGCATATCCACTCACCTTGAAAAACATTCTAGCATTTGCATCTGGGTGCAATGTTATTCCCAGGCTGGGGTTCCCAGTAGAACCCAAATTAGAGTTCCTGCACCCACAGGAAAATGAGGTTGCCAGAATTTTCCCGGAGGCGAATACCTGCAGTATTGTTTTAAGGCTGCCAATTCACCAGAGTTATGAACTTTTTAGAGAAAACATGGAAAGTGGTATTTTGCAGTCACCTACTTTTGGTGTAATATAGACAATGTATTGCCAGTTCTTGGCATTAATTGTTGTAGAATTGAAACATGTTTACACCCACTCACACATTTGTTCTGTGAGCTGCTTCATCTCATCATCAGTCAGAGTAAACTGGTTTGGAGGGACAGTAACTGTCAGGCCAATGTATTGCCAGTCATCGGCATTAATTGTTCTAGAACTGAAACATGTTTAAAAATGTATTATTGTGATTTTAATATCGTCGCTGTCGGGCAGAATCCTCGCATCTCCAAAACCATTATTTTTCAGGAAATTAAAAAAACAGCATATTTTTTGAGTTATTAAACAATGTATCGTAAAAGTCGGTATTATACCTTATATTGCTATCATAAACTGTTGTGTACCAACATTAACACAACATTTCCCCAAAATCACGTTTTATCGGAGATACAAGATTTATGACTTGGGAGCAGGGAGATACGAGATTACGTTGTCATTGATAAGAATGGTACGGACACAGACATCGCTGCTGCCAGCAGCGTTCATCAAAGTCTGCGGTCGCGTTGAGCCTTTTGACAAGAGCGAGCTAATCAAAGCTAATGATTGTGGTTACATACATCTTCCTAAACTCTATTTTAAATGTTAGAGCTATGAGTGATGCAATACCAAAATAAAACGATAAACTGACTAGGCTGTCTAACAGGCAGTCAAACAAAGTCGGCGGTCGCATTGAGCCTTTTAACAGGAGAAAAGGCTTCAATAGTTAACCAAAGCTAACAACTGTGGTAACATACATCTTTCTAAACTCTATTTTAAAGGTTTAAGAGCTATAAGTAATGCAATACAAAAACCGATGAGCTGATTAGGCTGTCTAATCTGCTCGCAAACTTACCTTCGTGGCTCACGGGCTTCCTTCTGCACCGAAGCATTACACCTATCGATTTTTAACAAAACAGACCTACTCAAATGTATCTAACCTAACTATTTTTACTCGTTATTGTCTAAAAAACAGAGTTATCCAAAGATAGGCTTACTTGGCACCAGTAGACAGCCCTTTTTTGTCCCATAAATAAAAACCTTGCTACTTGGGGTATTTTACATGCACAGTACCAAGAGAGGCATAGTCTAGAAGTCAGCCTAACAGCTGAACTTAAAGTCAGTAAAATAATAAAAACAATCATTTAATGGTGGTATCCAAAACATTCAATTTAATTCAAGTATTATATTAGATACATTTTAAAACTTCAACGCACATGTATAATAAGCCTAGTAATAAGTAGATATTTAAAATACATCAATAACTGATATCATAGTTTAACACATAAAATCAAGTCAAGGCTTGCTTTACTAAGCCAATTACTGAGTGTTTGTGTTTGTGAGTAGGGTGAGCCCTTGTCTGTGTGCATGTATCTGTGGAGGCTCTGTGTGTGGTATTACATTGTGTTAATACTGCATCCTATATTAAGCTAGTGAAGCAAATTGTCGTAAAAGCTGTGAAAGTCCTTTGGGATGACTTCCTTCATGTCTTGGAGGTGTTTGTATTTCAGCTCTTTGATCATCAGGTGGTCTGAATAGAGTGGGATGACTGTGTGGCTGTCTGAGGTGGAGTTTCGGAGTTGGTGACTCGGATGTGGATGCCAGTCATCAGAATGGTTGATTTTGAAGTCCATCGTTCCATTGTTGTTGTACCTAATACACTGTCAGAAAAAAGGTGCAAAATTTGTACCTTTAGGGGTACAATGGCTTGTCACTGGGGCAGTACCCTCAAAGGTACAAATATGGTTCACATGGGTACATATCTGTACCCTTACAGCAGTGTTTCTCAATCCAGTCCTACGGGCCTCCACTGACAGAATGTTTTAGATGTCTCTCTATTGAACACATGAACAAGTTATTGAGATCATGAAGTGATGATTGAGTTATTAATGATGAACATCTGCTGTTAACAAACACAATCACTGAAATAAAACATGACCAATAAGAACAAAAACCATAATAGTGTTTAGTGTTTCCTTTAGTGGGACTCTTGACTCTTGTGTTTCAGTGTCTGGTTGTCTTTAGCCGCTCATGTGTTTAAGGATACATGGTGAAAAGAATAAACATCAGGACATGATGGTGGCTGCAATATCACCATATTATCTCTTGGATATTATCTAAGTATATGTTGACTGTGTTGTGTTATTATTGTGTAATTATTCAATGTGAGCCTAAAGCAATGTTATTGGCAATTAAAAGATATGATTTTGTGAGAAAACTGTTCACCTGCTAAATCAATTAGACATAAAGAATCAGTGTATGAATCTCAACAATGGTGACAGTCAACAAAAGAAAACTTCATGCTGCAATGCATGCTGGGTAACATCATAGTGCAAAACTCATTGATGACTCCCAGCATGCATTGCAGATGATCTGTTTTAGTTTGATGATTGGCACCTTTGTTGAGATTCATACACTGATTCTTCATGTGTAATTGATTTAGCTAAGAAACAGGCTTTTTCATAATCATTTATTCTGTTAGTTTCCCATAATACTGCTTTAATCCCACTTTCACACAACACAATCGAATGTCACTAAAGTGCTTCCAAGTGATTTTATTGTAATATTGCAGCTACTCTCATGTCCTTATGTTTATTCTTTTCACCATGTATTGTTAAACACGTGAGCAGCTAAAAACAACCAGACACTGAAACACAAGAGTCAAGAGTCCCACTAAAGGAAACACTAAACACTATTATGGTGACTTCTTATTGCTCATGTTTTATTTCAGTGATTGTGTTTGTTAACAGCAGGTGTTCATTATTAATAACTCAATCATCACTTCATTATCTCATTAACTTGTTCATGTGTTCAATAGAGAAACATCTAAAACATTCTGTCAGTGGAGGCCCGTAGGACTGGATTGAGAAACACTGCTGTAAGGGTACAGATATGTACCCATATGAACCATATTTGTACCTTTGAGGGTACTGCCCCAGTGACAAGCCATTGTACCCCTAAAGGTACAAATTTTGCACCTTTTTTCTGACAGTGTAGCACAAAATATAACACAACAACATAATCACTGTAAGATTTCAAAAAAACAATATGCAACATCATAATGTCATGCCTACAGTATATTGGTAAGACACAAGATTTACATTGGTAATTACCTGATGGCTCTGATATCATGGACAGTTAAGTCACCAGGCCTTACTCCAGGGCGCAGAGACTTGCAGAGCCTCAGCTTGGTGAAGTCCTGGAAGAAGGTGTGGTCGATGTACTTGACTTCATATGGATGAGGCTTCACACGGGCCCTCTTCATCAGGTTAACATACTCCGCTGGGAGATACACATCCTGGTCCCTCAGACGCCTCTCAATGACGCTGTGAACGGAGTCACATTCCATCTGAGTATGCCCTTTCAAGGTACTTTTGAATGATGACTTTATTTTTCTTCATTTCTAATTTTGCACCTTTTTTCTGACAGTGTACCACGAAAATGGAGGGAGGGGAATACTACCACTTTGGCTTGGCAAAGGGGCTGCTTTCACGTTTAAAATGTTTGACATTGCCAGCAGATCTCTATACATTAAAGCTTCAGTTTAATATTGATGGGCTTCCTCTTTTTAAAAGCTCCAAAGTTCAATTTTGGCCTATTCTTGCTTTAGTGAATTATGATTACACTAGGTCCCCATTCATTGTTGGTCTATTTTGCGGTATCAGCAAGCCAAAAAGTGTCTTCGAGTATTTGAACACTTTTGTTAAAGATTTGGCACATTTGCTGACTAATGGCATCATTTATGGTAGTAGAAAGTTTGAAGTTATTGTTTCTTCATTTGTGTGTGACGCACCTGCTCGAGCCTTTGTGAAACAAACTAAGGCTCACAATGGTTATGCTGGGTGCGACAAATGCTGCCAAGTAGGGGAGTGGAAAAATAAGATGACACCCTGAAACAAGTGTAAAACCACGAACTGATGCAGACTTTGATGCAATGCTTGATGATGAACATCACTTGGGACAGATGTCTTCTCCTTTAAGTGGCATAGTAAAAATGGTCTCAATGTTCCTAATAGACTATATGCATGGTTGCTGTTAAGGTGTCACTAGGAAGCTACTATATATGTGGACAAGAGGACGTTCGCTGGCCACGCGATTGTCCACTCAAATCATAAATGAAATTTCCACAAAACTGATGATGCTCCGTGCTCACACACTGGTTGAGTTTAATCATAAGCCCAGGCCACTGACAGAAATGGATC
Source organism: Oreonectes daqikongensis (assembly GCA_026939265.1). NCBI lineage: Eukaryota > Metazoa > Chordata > Actinopteri > Cypriniformes > Nemacheilidae > Oreonectes > Oreonectes daqikongensis. Next base: position 1,563,905 of record JAOTQM010000100.1, on the reverse strand, counting down.
GCTGGAAAGCCTCGGAGCTACGCTCATTTATGTTATATACAGGGCCCATTGTACTCAGGGACAGCATTCCAAGTGAGCTGTATGATAATTTCATGTTGTTTTCTGTTGGCATGTGTTTGCTTCTCACTCCTGGCATCTCTGATGGCATGGTTGACTTGGCTCATAAAATGCTTGTCTCATTTGTAAGGCATTTTGGCGAGCTATATGGCACCAATGAAATTGTGTTCAACATACACCAAGTTATACACCTTGCTGATGAGTATAAGCGTTTTGGGCCTCTGGATAATGTGTCTGGTTTCCCTTTTGAGAATTATTTGGGCCAAATTAAGCGTCTTTTGCGTGAGCCACATTTACCATTGCAGCAAGTAGTGAGAAGAATATCTAGTTTTTACAAAAACACAACGCAGTAAAAAAAGTTTCTTGCCCTAGCCCTACGGTTCTGTAGTTTTGAAGTATAGAACGATGTTGTTGCGTCAGGAGCCAACGCATTAATCAAAACTTAGTTAACCAGCTATGCTTTTTTATAATTACTGAAATAAATAAATAATAATAAAATATATTAGTGCTGTTTAACGATTACAATTTTTAAATGCATTAATCGCATGAGTTTTCTGTGATTAATCGCATTGCTAAGCGTAACATTCAATAATGAAGTAGTGTATTGTGCACTTTAATTTTAAAAGTACTGCTAAATGAACAAAACATAATAATATTTGGTTTCATTTAACACTTTAATCAAATAATGTGTAATTAAAGTGTATTTAAAGCACGTCTTTAACATCTAAATTATTGTACTTAAAAACTGTGTTAATGCATGATAAAATAATTGTCGGTTTTAAAATATTAATGCATTAAGGCAATAATAACATGTTGACTTGCCCAGCTCTAATATAAACTCTTTGTAATGCAAATTAAAATGATAAAAATGTCACACAACTTCACATCTGCTAGACATACTGTACTGTACTAGATTAAGGGTTAAGATTAGGATACAGTATAAAGGGCGATCATTTTATTGCATCTGCAGTTATCTTAACATATTGATGGCAGGTGATATCATTTCATATGTGGCATTAAAAGCAAGTACATATACATTAAAATACATATGTATTCTAATATAAATTAATAATAAATGTGTATGGAAATTTAGAGATGGTTCAGGCGAATAAGCAGAGACATAATCGCTTGCATGCTGTTTCATTTCTGCGCGTAAAAATGAAACGTGTATAGGTATTAAAGTTTTGCAGTTGCATCAACCTGACCTTGTAAAATAATTAGTCGCACTGGCAGAAACACCATTTGGCTTTTGAGTTTAATAAGCATGCAACTTTGCATTGTCTTATTTAATGTAGTTTTCATTATGTGACCAGTTTTGTTATTTTTTGTATTACAGTTCTTTTGACATAGTTTGAGTCATTGCATCAACAAATTACAAACAGTGTTTGATCTAAAACACATGGCTGTGTGTCAACACTGATTTCAATGTTTTTAATACATTTTTTTGTAGACCCATCAGAGGGACATTTCCTAACTGGACTCACACATGGTAAGAATACATTTCTGTTGGTAATTGTGACAGGGGTTATGTTTTACTTAAAGTTTTTTTTATTTATTTATCAAAGGTCAGAGAATGCAATCGCCAGATTCAAGACAAATAAAGGCAAGAAATTAAGGATTTTAATCTGCAGTTTTGTGTTTCTCAACTCCTGTTTTTACACTTCAATTCCGGATTGTTTTAGATGTCTGCCTATCCACCTTTTTCTTATGCCCTATGACTCTGCGCAAATTATGGGACTAACAAAAACGGTCTTTTTACGTATTCTCAGTTGAGTATTATCAGTTGAGACATGTAGTCAAGACGCTAAATATTCTAATGGATTTTCTGACAGCATATATTTTGACAACATTAAATAATGTGAATGTCTTGTACCTTTATTAAAGATCAAAGTGAGCACATTCAGTCTAGTGATGTTAAAAGTTTATCTGCTTTCTTGAGATGCATATTTTTAAGTTTGTCTTTTAAAAAATTTACAGTTGCTCACAGGAGCTGTTTATCTATAGATTTGTGTATAAGCGCTCTTCTTAAATTCAACCTGAATCTGATTTAACTGTAATATTGTTTTAAATAGGGAGACATCAAATACATTCTGAAATGGGTCAGAGGACAAAAGTTGATAGTTGTTGGCATAATGTTCTGGGTTTTTTTTACATTGCTTTTACGTTCAGACATAGCATATTCTAAGATGACTGAAACGCTGGCTGAACTTGTGTCTGAAGTAAAAGAACTTCGCCTAGAGGTCCAGGGTTTCATGAGACGGCAGCTACCAATCACTCCTGCCTTACCTCTATCACTTCCATTAAAAAGCTTGACAGAGCTAGAAGAAGCTGAGCAGATTCTTCAGAGTGAGGATGCCAGACGTGTGATGGTAATTCTTATTTTAATTTTTCTCAAAAGCATATTTTTCATTCAACACACGTTTATGTTTCTGTGTAGCCACATGCCATTTTTTTAACATTTCCATATTCTGCGAAAATATGTATTTGACAATCTCCTAGGTTGGTCGTTTTGCTATTGTGGGAGGAGCATCGGTTGAGGTGCGTATCAGAAGGATGCTGGCCTGTACTTTATCCAATGAGCTTGGCTGGGAAAAAAGTGAAAGATGAGCAGAAACGAAAAACTGCATTCAGAGACACCAGACTGAAGATGTGCATGTTTGGTAAGTAACCATCAATAATAGAGAAAAAATACAGTTTGATTTCAGTTCAATTTGTTGCATCACTACTTTTTGTTTAGAAAGCTGCTAAATAAAAAAGTTGTAAGAGAATGAGGTTCAGGTATTTGTAGTATTAATAAAAACAAATGGCAGACAAGTTGCATTGATTTGTGACCCTCTGAATCGTAATCGAATCATGATGCAGGTGAAGATTCACAGATCTAATATTTAGCAAGTGGTAACAACCCTATCCTAAATCACACATAAAACCGATTTTTATAAATCAATACTACTTACTATCACTAACTACTTTCATGTAGTTTGAAATCCTAATTAAATCACATTTTTGAAAATCTGTTTGTCTGACCACTCAGATCGGATTTGCATAGCTTTTCTGCTCATTTCACGTTATATAAAACGTAAGCACATACACAGGGCTCTATACTAAAAAAGTGTACTGAAGTGCACCTCTGCCTACATGCTCTCAATATTTAAAGAATATACAACATGTATATGATTTACTGGAATAGAATCTTACTGTAAATTTAATGTTTTTCAATCATAGTTCAATGTTAAATGAATGATTGAAATTAAGTTGAACTAGTATTGATATAATGCCCACCTTGATCTATTTTTCATCATTGAAATAATGTTATTCTAGGGTGCAAACCTGATTAAAAATCAATCATAAAATTTCAACATTGATTCAATGATAATTTGGTTGATGCATTAACTTTGATTCAATGTTGGTCTGCTATCTGGGAAATCCGAAGGTGAACGAATAACAAAGTTATTAGCTTGAAAAAATGGGAGTCGACTCATCACGCGAACGAGCGGTGACCTGTCCGAATCTTTAACCTCCGCGTATCTACGTCAATAAAAATAGTCCCCGCCTGCTCGCGAAAACTTGAACACACGCGCTAAACCAATCACATCAGACTACGCTAGCGGAAAGGCGGGGATTAGACCGATGAATCGCGGAACGAATCATTTGAGAGTCAGTCAAGAAGTAAAGTAATAAAAACGGCTTATTATTACGAAATAATAGTGTTTTTACACCATGTATGTACATAAACCTGTTGTCGGACACTCCATAAACCAAAGTAGACCCTTAAAAACTGAGAAGCTATTTACTCTTTAAAGTTTTTAAATGACACGAATGCTGCCTCAACGCAACACATAAGTTTCATTTACATCACGAACCTGAATGTCAGTGTAAGAATGACGTAAATGACGAACCGTCACAACGGAACTAGAAGCGCTTTTGAACGCAACGGTGTGTGGCTCTTAAAAGAGCCTTTAGGATGAATGACCGCTAAAAACGGCGCTTTACTTTGAGCTGGTATACTTTGTGACGGCCTTGGTGCCCTCGGACACGGCGTGTTTGGCGAGTTCACCGGGCAGCAGCAGACGCACGGCGGTCTGGATCTCTCTGGATGTGATGGTGGAGCGCTTGTTGTAGTGCGCGAGACGAGAGGACTCGCCGGCGATGCGCTCGAAGATGTCGTTGACGAAAGAGTTCATGATGCCCATCGCTTTGGAAGAGATGCCGGTGTCGGGGTGAACCTGCTTGAGCACCTTGTACACGTAGATGGCGTAACTCTCCTTTCTGGTCCTCCTGCGCTTCTTTACTCCTTTAACGGCGGTCTTGATGACGGCCTTCTTCGAGCCCTTCTTGGGCGCGGACTTCGCTGGTTCAGGCATGACGCTCCCGTTGAGAAATCCGACGGTGAATAACTCTTTGCGCACGAGATATTTATTCACGCCCACATGCAAATGTTTACAGTAACGGGAAGCTGCTCCGATTCGTAGACCAACCCCCTGAAATGTTTCTATTGGCCTGCTTAGAGTTTGACGTAAAGGAAAGAGCCAATGAAAGCGTTTCCCGCCCACGGCCTCATATTTTGAACTTTAACCTCATCCACGATTCAGCGCCGCTCGTTTTATTTTTCTTTATTTTGATATACTGCTGTACGACGAGGAAATAAGCCTCCGCACATAACGTGTCACCACAGTATATCTAATATAATAGTAGTTTCCCATTTTAGCATTTGCTTTCATGGCGATAAAACGAGTCCTTGTTTGACAACGCAAAGGAAAAGCCAGTTTAAGAGAATGTCTACATGCATGTGGCTACTTCCCCATGAAATTGTTCTGACGTGGAATGAAAACCATTTAAAATGACTACGTTTCTATTTCAATCGTCTCGAAAATAAACCCAACACAAACATTTTGCGTAAAGACATAAATAAGGGCGAACATAAAATCTTACGTTTGAAACAATTAAGTTTTACTGAAAGTTCAACTCTTTGTGTGAAAACGTGGGTGGCTCTTAAAAGAGCCGTTGGGTTTTCAATGTCGTGCGGGGAATAAAGTCGCGTTTAACCTCCGAAGCCGTACAGTGTGCGTCCCTGTCTCTTCAGCGCGTACACGACGTCCATGGCGGTGACGGTCTTTCTCTTGGCGTGCTCGGTGTAGGTGACGGCGTCGCGGATGACGTTCTCCAGAAACACCTTCAGCACACCGCGAGTCTCCTCGTAGATAAGACCGGAAATACGCTTCACACCACCGCGGCGAGCGAGACGACGGATGGCGGGCTTGGTAATACCCTGGATGTTGTCGCGCAGAACTTTGCGATGACGCTTGGCGCCTCCTTTCCCGAGTCCCTTACCGCCTTTACCTCTTCCAGACATAATGATGAAAGTGTTCAAAGTACAACAAGGTTGTGTGAAACGAAGCCACATTGGAGGACTTTTACACGCGCCTACAGGACCTAGTAGAAACACACAAACGAGGTGGAGCCTGTGGCACGTCATGTATATTTTTCCTCGCAGCTCTGCCATCCAAAATCTTCAGTAAATCGCTTTATTTATTCGACACAAGAGTATTAAGATTTTCAAAGACTAAATTCAGCTACACTATAAACTTAAATATATTTACACTATAGTATACATTTTTAATATATAAAACAAACTGTGATGTCTAAAACGTGTTACCTGCGTTCATATTCTGAAAATATTCATATTCGGTGTTATCTGGATGATTAGACGCAATACTACGAAATAATAGATTTTGGATTGAGGCCCGAAAGCACAACAGCAGCCCCATAACGGCACGCAGCTGGTTAATAAATGGTGTTTGTAACATATTAAGCGGTTTTGACATTTTGATATTCTTATCAAATCCCAGAATCACTATATGGATTATTCGTGTGGGGTAAAGCAGAAAATTGTGTCGTTCAGGTGATGTGGTGGCTCTTAAAAGAGCCGTTGGGTAGATGTTGTCGTCAACGCGGAACTTAAGCGCGCTCTCCGCGGATGCGGCGGGCCAGCTGGATGTCTTTGGGCATGATGGTGACTCTCTTGGCGTGGATGGCGCACAGGTTCGTGTCCTCGAACAGACCGACCAGATAAGCCTCGCTGGCCTCCTGCAGGGCCATGACGGCGGAGCTCTGGAAGCGCAGATCCGTCTTGAAGTCCTGAGCGATCTCTCTCACGAGACGCTGGAAAGGCAGTTTGCGGATGAGCAGCTCGGTGGACTTCTGATAACGGCGGATCTCTCTCAGAGCCACGGTTCCTGGCCTATAACGATGGGGCTTCTTCACGCCGCCGGTGGCCGGGGCGCTCTTACGGGCCGCCTTGGTGGCGAGTTGCTTCCTCGGGGCTTTGCCGCCGGTGGACTTGCGAGCGGTCTGCTTGGTTCTTGCCATGGCTGCTGAGTCTTCTACGTTCCGTACGGAGTATGCCGGCTGTGTCAGTTCGTCTGTATTTAAAGGCTAGAACGCGCAGGGCGTCGAGGGCTAGGAGACACACGATTGGTTGATGTGTGACGTATGTCTGTGACAAAGGGCCAATGGACGCGCGATATGCGTTCAAATGAAAGTGGCGGGAGATTACGTTTCCTTTGTTCAGCTCACGCGTACGTGCACGAAATACACAAAACAACGGCATCGCACAATTTCATGTGATCAGAAACAGACACGCTTTGATCTCGCCGCGACGCGGTCACGTGATTCATGTAACCCTCAATATTTCTGAACAACTGTCAATCTGTTTGCAAGGCAGACAACATCAACGATTATTTGCAGCTATTGTAGGTAAATATTCACTTGTGAATGTGAATCGATTACTATACTTACTATATTTATAGTAACTGATGAAGATACAATAAATCAGTTAATATAGTTAAACAGTTAATGGTGACCCCAAGTTAACTGTGGTTACCCATAGCAACTACAGCAAACACATTTTATCCCTTACTTTTGTAGCAAAAATATGGCTGTATATCAATCTGCCAAAAATATAATTACTACATTAAAACCACACTTAATTTTAAAAAAATGCATATTTTTCAAATAAAAACATTATTCCAAAATAAGGCAACCAATGACATTTATCAAAACTTTTATTTTTTTATATAGTATAAACAGGTCGACAATATTCAGCATTCAAAAAAACATTTTATTATATGACATTGAAATGAATGGGCTTCAGTGATGTGTTTGGAACTATTGGTCGCTCCACGACACAAGTTACTTCCGCATTCCATTCTTCCAACGGGCGTGAATGCGAGTGTTATAGCTCTCATTTTAAACGATTCTGGTAACGATATAAAAGTATATAAATTCTTAATGATTTTACAACAACGGTTTTGATTATCGAGGAGAAATTCAAATGTGTGCGTTTTTATAGCATCTACGAATTTAACGGCCACATCGCTCTCTTATCGGTGAAGTGGGTGGCTCTTAAAAGAGCCTTTGGGTTAACAGAAGACGAACTCTCGCCCGTTTACTTTCCCTTAGCGGGCTTCTCGGTCTTCTTGGGCAGCAGCACCGCCTGGATGTTGGGCAACACGCCGCCCTGAGCGATGGTCACTCCGCCCAGAAGCTTGTTCAGCTCCTCGTCGTTGCGCACCGCCAGCTGCAGGTGACGGGGGATGATGCGAGTCTTCTTGTTGTCCCGAGCGGCGTTTCCGGCCAACTCCAGAATCTCAGCGGTCAGATACTCGAGCACGGCGGCCAGATACACGGGAGCGCCGGCACCGACCCGTTCAGCATAGTTGCCTTTACGGAGGAGCCTGTGGACACGGCCCACGGGGAATTGAAGTCCCGCCCTAGACGAGCGAGTCTTGGCCTTTGCTCTCGTCTTGCCGCCGGTTTTTCCTCTGCCGCTCATTTTCTTCAAATACGTTTACAAAACGCAGGTGAAAAGTAAGAACTCTCCTGCTGCAATCCCCAGTATTTAAGCCCGTCTGTCAGTCGCCTATTGGTTGGAGTGCGTTAAACTCTTCAACCAATCGGTCAACTTCCCTCCAAACGCAGGACCCAACCCCGCCTCCACCCCTTCTCTGCCCTCCTTACATTACAGATGCAGTGGTGCACATTTCTAAAAAGGCACCCAAATAGTGCACAAGTAGACAAGTAGTGCAAACCTTAAAAAAAAAAAAAAAACTCTCAAAATTACTGTTCTGCATCTGACTAACCAATAACTGTATGTTTTGTCTAAAAAATTTTTTATTTAATGTTGTTCATTTTCTCTCTTGCTTACTTCAGCTTACTTCAGCTTTCGGTACTGTTTAGCGTGTTGACAAAATGCTCTCCTACTTGTAAGTCGCTTTGGATAAAAGTGTCTGCTAAATGAATAAATGAAAATGTACATATGCCGGAGACATCAGGTCAGAACAGATTCACTGTTTTCTGCTTTGACAGACAGCTAACACTCACAATCGTCACAATGTTCAATATGTCCGCTCAGAAACATATTTAACATTAAACTAAATAAGATAAACTAAATAAGTTGTTTACTAAGATCTTTTAATTTAGCAAATTTTGCAAAATGTTTGTATTTTTTTTTACATGCATTTAATATGATCTCATCCCCCATTCACTCTCATAGAATTTGTTTTTCCTACTATGGCAGTAAATGGGGGATAAGATCTTTTTGGTTACTGACATTCTTCCAAATATCTTTCTTTGTGTTCAGCAGAACAAATACAGGTTTGGAACAAAGGGTGGGTAAGTGATGACAGAATTTTCAGACAGAAGTGTCCCTATAATAAGATCATGGATATGATCCAAAGAATATAGAACATAGTTTCACTAGATCTCACTTCATCAGGAAATGACTTAATCAGTCCTCAAAATATAAACTGTTTTGTAAGTTAACACTTTAAGCACGAGGCAGATAGAGAAGAAAAGGAAGAACAGCAGTCATGGTAGAATAAAACTAGTTTATTGAATAATCTTGTGTTTCAATGCTCAGTCTAACTTTGACTAAAAACAGATTCAACAGGTATTATGATACCAAATAACTGTTACAACATTCATGTCTGTGACATTATTATAAGCCTTCAGAATGAGACCACACTGGAAACTCTGATCTGTGAAGACAATACAAAAACAGCATCCAACATAAGATTAAACAAAATGAAGAAAAGTAATATTAAATAGAATAACTAGATAGATAGAAACAAACAAACAAACAAATAAATATAATATAATTAACTAAATAAATAAATATAAAAAGCACTTGAGAAAACATAACGTAATCAAAATGTAAAATCACTACTTTTAAGATTTTAATGTATGACTTAAAAAAATAAAATGACTAAAAATGCAAGCCGGACAAAATAATAAAAAAAACGATAAAAATAATAAGGAAAAAAATAAATAAAATACAACACAAATGTATGTCTGTACTCTCAGTCAATTTCAGCATCTCTAGAAAATTGCTTTATGCCAAAAGTGTTATACTGGATGCACATGTTTACAGTTTTATTATATTTTTATCCATTTTCATTCCCCTCTTTTATTGTTTATTTAGTCTGGATATAACAAAATGACACATGAAGAAAACAAAGAGCTTTGTGACATTCAAACAGAAACATGAGAGTGTTGGTGTGTTTTAATCTGATCAAAACAACGGCTGAATGCAACACTTCACAAGTCCCTGAATCACATTCATTTCACTCAAATCATTCATGACATGTATGTTAAATAAACAGAAAACGCGTTTAATATTTCATTAAAGTTTATACATTTAAATTAAATGAAATTCATACACGGGTTTTCTCTCGAGGTCGATGTTGGTCGTGTATTTACTCTAACAGAGCCACAATAAACTCTTGACTGTTGTGTAGTTTAGTTTCTGAATAAAGCTCTGGGTCTCTGCTCTGTGTTCAGACTGTTTTTACCCCGTCAAACTATTTTTAAACTCCGTTTTTATTTCGAAATGTCACAGGAGAAAACACAAACGTTTGTGTGTCGCAGACGCTGAGCTAGGCGGGTTGAGTCTATATGGTTCTCATGTAGTGTATAAGAGCGCAGCGCCGTTCAGTCGCTCCTCAATACTTCCAGCTGAAGTGTGTGACAGTTCAGTTTTAATAGAGAAATGGCAGAAACCGCTCCAGCTCCAGCAGCCGCACCGGCTAAAACGCCCAAGAAGAAACCAGCAGCCAAAGCCAAGAAATCTGGTCCCGGCGTGAGTGAACTCATCGTTGAAGCCGTTTCCGCATCCAAGGAGAGAAGCGGCGTGTCTCTGGCCGCCCTGAAGAAAGCTCTCGCCGCCAGCGGATACGACGTGGAGAAGAACAACTCCCGCGTCAAACTTGCCATCAAGAGTCTCGTGACTAAAGCCACACTGGTGCAGACTAAAGGCACCGGCGCTTCCGGTTCATTTAAACTGAACAAGAAACCAACCGAGACCAAGAAACCAGTGAAGAAAGCCGCTCCTAAAGCGAAGAAGCCCGCAGCCAAGAAGCCTGTCGCTGCTAAGAAGCCCAAGACCGCAGCGGCAAAGAAGACCGTCGCTAAGAAATCTCCGAAGAAGGTAAAGAAACCCGCAGCCACCGCCGCTAAGAAGACAACGAAGAGCCCCAAGAAAGCAAAGAAGCCCGCGACTCCTAAGAAAGCCGCCAAGAGCCCGAAAAAAGCCAAGACTGCCAAACCCAAGACGGCGAAACCTAAAGCAGCAGCGAAGCCTAAGAAAGCCGCTCCTAAGAAGAAGTAAATTCATCCGTTAATGTGTTAAACTCAAACGGCTCTTTTAAGAGCCACCCACCACCTCAAGAAAGAGCGACTTTACATTATAACTAAAAACTGAACACATGAGTGACAGCCAGAGCGCGATCAGATGTTATTGTGTTTAATCGAGTAAACAAAAGATTTATGACACTTTGATTTCATGATCGAGTGTAAAAATGCATAAAGTACATCAAATTAGACTTTTACCCCAAACTGGTCTTAAATCATAACTAAAGCGATTCTTTAAATTTGCTTTATTACAATAAAATCTTAATTTATATGTGCGCCAGCAACTAATATGAGGCAGAAAGCTGAAACTTGGATCATTCAAATGCATTTGCACATCTCTGCTTGGGTGTTTAAAGAATGAAACCATTTTAGTGATTCATTTATTTGTTCGAGGTAGTAAATGATTATCAAGACAATAAGAGCTTACAAGGGCCTTTACATATTATAACAATACTCCAAATGTTAGAATAAGCTTTGGGGTGATTTAAAAATATATGAACTGGAACATATAACCTAAGTTTAATTTAATCGAATGCTATTCTATAATACATAATAGTGAAGGGACGGGTGCTGTGGCTCCATCTTCTATATATACAGTTGCAATCAGAAATATTCAACCCCCTCACCTCAAAAGACATTATAGTGATGTTGATAAAAGATAATGAAAATAAATGACAAAAAAACATTGTGAAATAACAAAAAATATTTATTGATACATACGGTTGACTTAACTTTGAAGTTGTAACTCTTGTAACACATGAGCATGTGCAGTATTATTCAACCCCCAGCTTCAGTACCTTGTGGAGTGTCCTTTATTTTTTATAACTTCTAACAAACGGTTTCAATAAGTGCTGACAAGCTTCTTACACCTCTCGATTGGAATCTTTGCCCATTCTTCACGTGCAAAAGTCTGTAACTCGATGATGTTTGATGGCTTCCGTGCTGCAACTGCCTTCTTCAAATCCCACCAAAGATTTTCAATTGGATTTAAATCTGGTGACTGAGAAGGCCACTCCAGGACGCTCCAGCATCTTTTCCCCAACCAAGCTTTAGTTGATTTGGAGGTGTGCTTGGGATCATTGTCTTGCTGGAAGATCCAATGATCACCAAGGTTTAATCTGTCAACAGAAGGCATCACGTTCTTCTTTAAAATAACCTGGTATTTCTGGGAATCCATGATGCCAGGTACACGATCAAGATTGCCAGTTCCTGCCGCAGAAAAACAGCCCCACATCATCAATGACCCACCTCCGTGCTTGACCATGGGGATGGTATTCTTTTGGTCATAAGCCTGACCTTTTGCACGCCACACGTACCGCTGGTCCATATGTCCAAAACGTTCCAGACATCAGTCCATAGAACTGTGAACTCTGTAGTTTTATCCAAATTCCTCCTGGCATATTGTAGTCGACTCCTGATGTTCCTTGAGGTCAAGAGTGGAGTGTCTTGGGGTCCGGCCATGAAGTCCTTGATTATTCAGTGCATGTCTTATAGTTGCCACTGAAGCACTTGTACCAGCCTTCATCAGGTCATCCTGTAGCTGTCTTGCAGTCACACGGGGGTTTTTCTTAGCTATCCGGACGAAGTTGCTAAGGGCCCTTGATGAAATTGTGGGCTTTCTTCCACAGCCAGGCAGGTTTGCAGCTGTTCCATAAGTTTTAAACTTCCTTATAATGCTCCCAATGGTGTCTCTTGGAATGTTAAATATTTTGGACATCTTCTTATACCCAAGGCCCTTCAGATGTGATGAAATAATCTCCTCTCTCAGCTTTTGTGGAAGCTCCTTTGTCTTTCTCATGATTGCAACTCACCTTGAAAACCTTCATGGTTGGGGTTTATATATGCATCACAGCTGAAGCAAATGAAGGATCGTTATAGAGTTCCCAAAGGCTTAATGATGTTTCAGCTCCACTTCAGGCCATAAAAACTGTCAGAAAGCTTTAAAAATAACAATATTATATAGGGGTTGAATAATTGTGACATGGCTATCTTAACAAAATATACTGTTACACACAAATACTACATCATACATTTTCTGTGTTGATTTTATGCATCACTTAACTCATAAAGAAGTCATCCTAAGCAGAATCCCGCACTTTGAAAAGATTTTTATTTGTAAATCCTTAAAACTCTTAGGGGGTTGAATATTTCTGATTGCAACTGTATATATATCCTTTTTATGGTTTTGAGACTAATCAATCATTAATCAGCATTATCTTATGAGAAACAGATGATTAAAATAAATCAATATTTTACCCTTTTACTTCTGATTATGATATTAACAATAAAACTCTAGAGAGTAAATATTACTAAAATAATTCACTGTTTGAGTCCCTAAATGCTTAAGGCCTCTCTTCCTGCTAGGTCACCATGGCTTTTAGAAGAGACCTCTTATCATCACGTGTTAAAACATCTGCTAGCACACACTTTAGCATTGAGGGGTTGTGTGTGTGTGTGTGTGTGTGTGTGTGTGTGTGTATTGTTTCAGAAGTTAGTTATTGGTGGCAGAAAGACCTTATGTAGAAGACCGGATGTAAAGAGATGCGTATATGTTGTGCCTAAACTAGGGTTTCTGTGTCAAACTTATAATCAGTGAAGATATGCTATGAACTTAATGTCAAAGCTAAATTTATGTATTGTCTAACCTATCACGAGATTTTATTTATCTAAGTAATGACGTAGGTTAGATGGCTCTGTTAGTATAAATATTACTGCATTTTGATGTAACAGCAGGTCGGTCTGTGGAACTCCTTGAGAGTGCTGAAGCTGACTTCTGCTGGCAAAACAACAAACAATTCTTCTTCAGTAAATTTTCTTTTATTTACTACATTCCTGACTCTGTGTCTTCATTTATCACAACTGGTCTACGGGTCTTTACTGCAATATCCCCTACAATAGTGATGCATAATACATAATCTACGAGGCGGGCAGAAAGAGGGGGAAGTTGAGCTTTGAGTTCGGAGGGAAGTTGACCGATTGGTTGAAGAGTTTAACGGACTCCAACCAATAGGCGACTGACAGACAGGCTTAAATACTGGAAGCGGCAATAGGACGAATCATACTTTTCGTTGTGTGATTGTATCTGAAGAAAATGAGCGGAAGAGGCAAAACCGGCGGTAAGGCGAGAGCTAAAGCCAAGACTCGCTCGTCCAGGGCGGGACTCCAATTCCCCGTGGGCCGTGTCCACAGGCTCCTCCGTAAAGGCAACTATGCGGAGCGCGTCGGCGCCGGCGCTCCCGTGTATCTGGCCGCCGTGCTCGAGTATCTGACCGCAGAGATTCTGGAGTTGGCCGGAAACGCCGCTCGGGACAACAAGAAGACTCGCATCATCCCCCGTCACCTGCAGCTGGCGGTGCGCAACGACGAGGAGCTGAACAAGCTTCTGGGCAAAGTGACCATCGCTCAGGGCGGCGTGCTGCCCAACATCCAGGCGGTGCTGCTGCCGAAGAAGACCGAGAAGCCCGCTAAGACCAAATAGACAGGCGAGAGTTCGTTTTCTGTCAACCCAAAGGCTCTTTTAAGAGCCACCCACTTTATCAATAAGAGAGCGATGTGACTTCTATCTAAACCGATGATTTTGTCGGTTTCTAATAAATCATTGACTTGTTCAAATCGCACACACTTGTTCTCGTTTCTCTAAAATAAGAATAGAGCTGTTTGCTCTAATATTTACGTACGGAATTAACATTTACACGTACTTTAGTAGGTGATTGTATCCAAAGCGACGAATAGCGAGCATTTGTTGATCAATAATTGTAGTTTGTCGAGTCCTGTTTTAAGCGGATCTTATATAAAAAAAAAAATGAAGCAAAAGAAAGCTAAATGGTTTCGTCAGTAAATACTTTTATGCTGGATTCATGATGTAACGTAAAGAATTATGTTATTTTGATTTGTAGGTCTTTATATGTTACTCGGCAAAAGGTGCACATTTCTGACGCTATGAAATTACACGAGTATTAAAATAAATGTATGAGGAGAAATGATACGATGCGCTGCTTTGTGTGTTATTTTTTTGTAACGTGAGCTAAGCAAAGGAAACGTAATCTCCCGCCACTTTCATTTGAACGCATATCGCTCGTCCATTGGCCCTCTGTCACAGACATACGTCACACATCAACCAATCGTGTGTCTCCGTGCCCTCGACGAGCTGCGCGTTCTAGCCTTTAAATACAGACGCACTGACACTGCCGCCATATTCTTAACAGAACGCAGAAGAGACCGCAGCTATGGCAAGAACAAAGCAAACCGCTCGTAAGTCCACCGGTGGCAAAGCCCCGAGAAAGCAGCTCGCTACCAAAGCCGCCCGTAAGAGCGCCCCGGCCACCGGCGGTGTGAAGAAGCCTCATCGTTACAGGCCCGGCACCGTGGCTCTGAGAGAGATCCGCCGTTATCAGAAGTCCACCGAGCTGCTCATCCGCAAACTGCCTTTCCAGCGTCTCGTGAGAGAGATCGCTCAGGACTTCAAGACCGATCTGCGCTTCCAGAGCTCCGCCGTCATGGCCCTGCAGGAGGCCAGCGAGGCTTATCTGGTCGGTCTGTTCGAGGACACGAACCTGTGCGCCATCCACGCCAAGAGGGTCACCATCATGCCCAAAGACATCCAGCTGGCCCGCCGCATCCGCGGAGAACGCGCTTAAGTCCCGTATCGACGACAACATCTACCCAACGGCTCTTTTAAGAGCCACCATATCAGCTGAACGACACAATTTCCAGCGCTTCCCCGTACAGCAGCACGAACAAGTAATGATCCGTTATGATGTCAGTGAGTTAGTGTTGTAGTTCGGAATCCTAAAACGCTACCAGTCATGTTATTTCACGCGAAATTTTGCTTTTGGTGTAAACACGCAGCAGGGGGAAACATTAATCGGCGTCCGTAGAACGAGACGGAAATAAGCCGAATTTAATAAAAAATTGTCAATGACCGTTGTCATTTTTATTTGTTACTACTGTTTGTTTTTTCCGTGTCCGAGTGCGTGAATGTTTACTGTGTAAAATCGGTGTCATTGATCGCATCGTGTATATATATATATATATATATATATATATATATATATATATATTAGAGTTTATTTAAAGCGAGTTTAGTTTCTCTGAAACATGATTTATAAGGCGAATTGGTTAAGTCTGGGAGGACAGAGGCAAAAGAGGAAAACAGGCGTGACTTCCGCTGGCTCCGCCCTCGTTTGTGTGTTTCTACTAGGTCCTGTAGGCCCATGTAAAAGTCTTCTGCTGTGGCTTCGTTTCACACAACTTTGTTGCACTTTGAATAGTTTGGTCATTATTATGTCTGGCAGAGGAAAAGGCGGGAAAGGACTCGGAAAGGGAGGCGCTAAGCGTCACCGTAAGGTCCTACGCGATAACATTCAGGGCATCACCAAGCCCGCCATTCGTCGTCTCGCTCGCCGCGGTGGTGTGAAGCGTATCTCCGGACTCATTTACGAGGAGACTCGCGGTGTGCTGAAGGTGTTTCTGGAGAATGTCATCCGAGACGCCGTCACCTACACCGAACACGCCAAGAGAAAGACCGTCACCGCCATGGACGTCGTGTACGCGCTGAAGAGACAGGGACGCACCCTGTACGGTTTCGGAGGTTAAACGCGACTTTTTCCCCAGACGACATTGAAAACCCAACGGCTCTTTTAAGAGCCACCCATCTTTTCATACAAAGGGCTGATTTTTTTCTTCTAGATCAATTGTGGCGTGTTGCTAAAGGCAGTTTATGTAACGTAGACTAACCGTGTTCCGTACACTTTTCGCCCTTTACCGCACGCAAATGGGCCACTCGGTTGTTGAGAGTCAGACAAGCATGCTTGTGTTCTCATTCTCTGGGGGAAGGCCTATTGGATGATCCACACTTTGATGTCTTTTAGAATAGTAGTATTTGAGAAAAGTGAGGAAAAGTACCTCCGCACGTTTACAGAAGATGATAAGGGTTAACGATGTTTCGTACAGAGCGCAAAACTTGATTTCAACTGCGAAAATGAACATTTAACTGATCAACTGTGAGTTTATTTTATTTGTTTAACTTACTTATACTTAAAGTTATATAACAATTAAAATATCCGTTTATGTATTAAATCTTATTCAAAATGTGTGAATATCCTATCATTTTGTTTAACATTTACTTTTAATGAAAAGATGGCAATAAAAAACATCACAATCAACTGTTAACGTTATGGTTTGTTTAATTTGTTGACACACAACGAAAATTTTAAAACGTGTGTGTGTGTGTGTGTGCGTGCGTGTGTATGTGTAACAAACGTGTGTACACAACTATTTACATCTAATGTTAACAGATTGTTTTTACAAACAACATTTGTGACAAAGCCAATCTGTGTCTGTCACCTCCTCCACCCCTGCACACTCTAAGTGGCACCAGAGATGGCACAGGTCGCACTGGACCCACTCAACAATCGCCTCATCCCCTGAGCCAGGTGGAACCACTCTCCGGCACAGAGCACAATGTTCACCGTCCTCTTCAGCTGGAGGAGGTGCCTGCCTCCTTTGCCTTCTCATCTCCTGTGCTTGCCTTTTTTCCTCCTTTTTCCTTTCCATTTCTTTGTGGCTTTTTTTATTTTCTTCCTTCTCTTTCTCCTCAGCTTCTCTTTGTTGCAGCAGGTCAAAATATTCGTCACTGGTGATGACACGGGCTGGCAACGGAATTCGATGCCTCACCTTTTCCTTTCTCTCCAGGGCTGGGCTCATGAGGACGTTAGCCAGACTCTCCGGTATGACACCTGCTGCCACCAGGTAGTTTTTCGGAGACACCGAGACTCACCGAGTTTGAAGAAACCCTTAATGGCCTCCAGTGTTGCACCATGGACTCTGTCCAGGGAATCTGCTGTCCGTGAGGCCAATTCTGGATGTCGGGCCTTGAATCTGGACCACCAGACATCCAACAGTCAGTATTTTAACCAGGGATCTTGTAACTGGGAAGCCATGGTCTGCCATCCAGAAAATAAACGACATAAGGGCTTCTTCCTCTCCAGGTGAAAGGGCCGAATTGGGATGAGGGTTGTGGGCATATTTATTTTTTTTATAATCCTGAAGCGTTGTGTGGGGAATGGCATATTTTTGCCGTTGCCCTCAAGCTCACTCCTGCATTCACTTCCTTAACTGCCTTCTCTAACATCTCCCTCGGATACTGCTTTTTCTTTCCTGACATCTTTCTCTTTTGCTGTGTTGACTTTCCTTTCCTTTTGAAATCAACACATTTTTTAAAAATCATTTTTATGTAAGTTGTTCTTTATTATGTATTAAATCTTTTTTTAATTATGAAATAATTTTGTGTATAAAATATTTTTAATTGTGTGTGTGATTTTTGTATTATGTATTTAATGTTCAGTGCTAGCCACAAAGACACTATGGGACGCAAAATGCAGGTTTCTGTCGCGCATTTCTGTGTAACACCACCGTCTCAACCGACCCCTGCAGAAGCTACTACAATTAATGGATGGAACTGATTTAAGTCTTAAAAAGGGTCTTAAAAAGTATTAAATTTAACTCTGTGATTCCTGTATATACCCTGCAGACGTACTTTTCCAGATCTCCACCAAGGGCCATTCACTCTCACATCTCTGACAGAGAAAGGTGTGGCAAGTGTGGCTATGTCAGAGAAAATACAGAGAGTTAATGTTTCGCAGCTGAGGCTCTACTTTCGGCCACAAGGTATTGTAATAATCCTACTTGGTGACATGGCAAATATAAACATGACACTTCACAATGATGATTAGTATTTACTTTCCTGTTGTGTAGACCATAGCCATGAATCTGTGGGCAGCCAAAATGATGCAGATGACATTAAACTGGTGGACCACCAGTATGCCAATAAAGGTCCACTGTGGTCCAAGAGGGACCACAGTGCTCATTCCCAACAGGGATATTTTTTGTTATTTCTAGCTGACATGTGCTGGACAGAGCACGTCCAGCAAAAGAAATTGTTGTTCTGGATGGCCCAGTGTGTCTTTAGGGAGGACTTTTGGAGCCTGGGGCTAGATGAGGTGGAGAGCAATGTAAGTGGATATTGCCGTAAAGAGTTTGAATGGTTCGAATGCCTTTATTGCAATTATGCAAAACATTCTGTGCTTTCAGATTGGGAATGCGTGCTTCAGGCTGGTAAAGGAGGCAGCCAGGAGACATGTATTTGTATTTACCTCAATGACTTGCACATAAATTTGCGTTACAGTATCTCACAAAAGTGAGTACATCCCTTACATTTTTCCAAATATTCTGTAATTGTCAGTGTACAGCTTGTATAACAGTATAGATATATTGTCCTCTGAAAAACCTCAACATACAGCCATTAACGTCTAAACAACTGGCAACAAAAGCAGAAGGTGGAGGAGAGCAAGGAGTGTAACATCCACCAGCTCTCTGATGTCATTATGAAGGAGTGAGAGAGAATTCCTGTAGAAACCTGTGCAGCTCTGGTAAACTATGTCCAAGGAGATCAGAATTTTTTTCTTCATAGGACAACGTGGATTTGAAAGACATTATCATTTTGCTAGCATGGTCTAGGGGGTCACAAACAGCAAGCCACTACATGCTTTGTGTACAATTACATTTTTTTGTGTTTTCTCTATTTTTTAAACCAGTTTGTGCCGCTTATAGCTGACATTAATGGCGTATGTTCTTCACAGGTATTATTAGTTGCTAAGAAGGAGGCTATTTTTCTGGACTCATTATGTCCAAATGGGTTTGGAGATGATGAATACCTAACCATATTTAGTTGTGGCCTAATGGTTAGAGAGTCGGACTCGTAACCAGAAGGTTGCCGGTTCGATTCCCAGTACTGGCAGGTAACAACTGATGTGCCCTTGAGCAAGGCACCTAACCCCTGTTCCAGATGGACAGAGCTGTGGGATCTTCATGCTTATGGTAAACTTCTACAATTTCTACTTAATTTTTCCAGTTTGTCCTACATCTCTGTAATCATTATCTTTCTCTTTAACAGTTCGCCCTCTGCATCTGTACTGGTGCCCAGTTTCACTTTTTGGATGTAAGTTGCAAATTATGGAATGTATGTATCCAAGAATGTTAAAAAACAAACAATGCAAGACTCCAATATTACATGTGTATTACAGACTGACATACCATCTATTCGGAAGTGGTGGTGTCTCCAGATTCTGGAGAAATTCTCAATCGCAAGGTAGGACACATTTCAAGCAGTAAAACATTGGTCTGCTTTACAAATATGCTATATTAAAAGTACCATACTCTGACTTTTAAAAAGGCACGGGCAGCACTTCGGACAGCGCTTTGCCTTCTGGACAGAGGAGGCAGAACAGCTGATGGCAGGCACCCTACCACCTATTTATAGGATTCCTCGACCCAAAATAGTCAAGGTATGGCCAAACTAACCAGACAACCATTTTCACGTATGCATTCTATACAGGTAGGTCCCAAAAAATGTAATATTGTGAAAAAAGTTTGTTAATTCAGTAATTCAATGTAAAACTTGAAACTCATACATTATATAGATTTATACAACAGTTCAAGTCAATTGGGTTTAATTGTCATTTCAACCATATACACTGTGTATAGTGAGACAAAACAACATTTCACCATGGGTCAAGTGGTGTTACATTTAAGGTATATAAAAAGACATTTGGACGGGTTACATTTAGTGCACACAGGCAAAAAAAATAGTGCACATACATTATTACAGTGCATCCGGAAAGTATTTGCCAAAATATTTGCCATATTTTGGTATTGCCAACAGGAAGATCAGAGGTAAGAGATACAACAATGCAGGTGAGCTGAAAGCTGCTTTTAAAGCAACCTGGGCTTCCATAACACCTCAGCAGTGCCACATGTGGATTGCCTCCATGTCTCATCACACTGATGCAGTATTTCAAGCAAAGGGAGGCCCAAACAAGTATTTAGTGCATATATGTGAACATATTTTTCAGAAGGCCGACATTTCTGTATTCAAATCCTTGTTTTTTCATTGGTTGTATGTAATATTCTAATTTTGTGAGATACTGAATTTTGGGTTTTCTTAAGCTATTAGCCATAGTCATAAAAAAAAAAAGACTAACTGTCTTTGACAATACTACTGACCTCAGATCGAAACACTGCAAGTTAAGTAAGCCTAATGCCATACAATGAATCGCAAAGGGGACTATGGAGGAAATTGAAGGTTTGCAGTGACAGAAAGACTCCACATGTAACCAAAATCATGTATGTTCATGTAACAACTCCTTTATTATTTTTAATTGGCAACCACGTAAACACATCGTAATGCATAGCGTAGGCTACATTTAAAAACATCAATATAGACCCGCCATGAACTGTTACATGAAAAACACAATGTAGCCTACAAAAATATGGCACCAGTTGTGCCGCCTGGCCGTCAAGTGTTTCATCGCATGCGTGGTACCAATAGTGTAGGGAAACCGTGACGTTTTCTACTACGTAATTACACGCATGCGCAGAACGGATCGTGTAGGCATCCCGGATCACAGATATATATTTTATGTATGACTCGGAAGTATTTATTTAGCGGTTGACGTTAAAAGGTCACCTGTACGGAACATCGTTGTGTACGGAACATGGTTAGGCTTTACGCTGGTGTTGTATGCCCAGAACATGACGTATCAGTTACGTAAAGTATTGGTACTTTTTGGTAATTCATGACTTCCCAATTGTCAGGACTCAGGCATGTAATTTCATTACCATTAAAGGAGAAAGTAGAGAAGGAGAAAATCAGTTAGGATGCCTTGAGGGTGAATAAAACATTGTGTAATTTTGTTTTTGGGACTCAAGTATCCCTTTAATGGCACTGCACTTTGCCATTTTTAAGATATGGGAGAGACTTCATGTCGCGTGCACGCACTCTCAGGTGGCCAAGACCGCAAGTGGGGGTCTTACATTTTATAAATCACCAAAGACTCCCCTCACTCTCCGAAAAAAACTCTTCGGATCTACATGATTCAAACGAACGGCATATTTTGATTCAAAATAGATATGCAAAAATAGGTTTGCAGGTATGTTATTTCTTGTGTTGTTTTGGATGTGGAGGGATGGTTACTATCTGGGTTGTGCTGTTGTTTGTCAACAAGTTGATAAAAGTTATATAATTATATATCGTCTGTGAAAGGTGTAGGAACAAAGAACGTTTGCCCAATCATTGCCCTCGGTGCGAGGGCGTATGTGCCGCTTGCTAAAAATCTCCTGTTGCTCGCACTCGTAAGTTATATTTGCGTAAGACTGAGAGCCGCGACTCCAGGTTGAAATGCGTCCCCACCACTTTTTATAACAAAGTTACGCCACTGCTCACAGGCGTGGCTTTGGATGGTGATTTGGAAGAGGGAGGGATCGGATGATTGCACTGCTAGCAGGCTAACGTTAGCATGATCTACTACGCCTTTAGGAAATTCTTTTGCCACAGTTTTTTATGTTGTAAATCTGCATTAGTGTTTGGTCCTATTGTGCAAAGTGTTACAGCGCACAACATACTGAATTGAGTTCTCTTTTGCGTCTTCTTAACTCTTATATTAACAAGCATACTTGTAAAAGTGGTCTGTTAATGTCTTAAGTTAACGTAAACAGTGTGGACAAAATGCTTGTGTAACAGTATATTAGATCTGTGAGTTAGTTCTTAAAGGGGCAGCAGCACTTTCATTATAAACATCTCTGATTTTAATGTTCATTAAACAACAAAAACAACCACTTACTGTTCCTGAATGATTAACCTATAATTTTATTAAGTTTCAATACATAACTTATTTATACAGTGAAGGCTATGAAGTGTTTTTTTTTTACAATTGGTTATTTAAAGGCCAACAATCCTAAAAACTCTACTTTTAAATGTTGTTTAAACATAATTTGTGTCAGGAGTGTGTGTACAGAACCACCCGAGAATAATGAAAATCCACTCATTCTTTTTTTTATCCCTGATAAATCTCATCAGTCCTCTTGAACAAGCTGTTGGCATTCTCTGAGCAAACTGACATCACATTGATTAAGCCCTGCCCATGACTGCTGATGGCTGTCTCCGTCCTCATTCAGTTGTACACTGTCCGCCGTTGTTTTCACACTGGACTAACTTTACAGGGTTGCCAACTCTGATAGTTCTTAACTCTGATAGTTCATAATTTTCTAGACCCGTCCCTGATGGTCGTAGACTTCAGACATGTTGGAACTGTTGCCTGAGCCAGTAACAGGTTAGAATGAAAATAATGTAGCCTACATTTGTAGTTGCAATGTCATTTGTTCTTCTGACATTTCTCAGCTGTACGTAAAGTGACCTACATTTCCCATATAGAAAAGTGTACGTATATTTCAAACTAAGATAAAAATTGCCGTTTTCATATATTTAACAAATAATTACCCAAATCCACATAATATCTAAAGAATACATGTTCATATATGATCAAGTATATTTATCCTTATAGTTATAAATCAATTGCATAAATATGACCTTTTTCTATTTGATAATTTATGTTAAACTTTAATTGCAGCTATCAACAATTAATTTCCTGCCTGATTTCAGTGGGCTTTTTTTCTACATCTCTGTATCTGTGTCATACCTAGTGTGAAAAGTAGTAAAATGAAACCTTAAATAAATAATTCCACAATGAAGTGGAATTTCAAAGTCTTGCATATATTACAACGAACTTGCAGATTTTTTACAAATGACTTCACATACAGTATGTACCAGTAACTGTTATATATTAGAAAGTTCCTCATCACCATCTTCTCAGTCACATTGTGGTGTAAAAACATTTCCAATAGGCAGCACTCTCCATGTCAATCTTGTGTCCTTCTCTATCCCATGATCCTTCAATTTCTGCTTTACCTGAAGAAGAGAATCAACCTCTTACCTAATGCTCCTGATACACACATTTAAATTTGTATCTTCACATTTATGTACATTATTGCATAGTCAGGCATTGTTGTTCAACATGAGGGTTGTCCAATTTACTTAACTTAAGTTAAATCAACACAACTTTTTGAATATTCTTATGTTTAGTCATATAATTTATTACATTCATTTTGGGACAACATAAAGGAGTTGTGTTGCCTTGCTCAAGGGCACCTCTGTTGTGGTAATAGCAGTGATGTTCATTTAATCCCCCCAACCTACATTTTCCTGCCAGTAACAAGACTTGAACCTGTAACCTTTGGATGACAAGTCCAACTCCGTAACAAACATACTGTACACGGTTTCAGAACCAGATCTTAATACTGTACATCTTTACATGGACAATCAGCTTTTATGTAATGTGTAAGTTGTTTGAAAAAAAGTTTGATCTAATCCACTAAACTGTCCACTGTTCTTTCTCCTGATTATCTTCTGCATATAAGAACTTGCTTAGGGCAGTACTACAATGTCTATTTTCCAAAATAATTCTTATTTTACTTACACTTTCTGTGAGTTGTATTTATCACCACTTGTATGTTTAAATAAGGTTTATTCTCATGTTGGATAATAGTTTATCTAACATAAAGTATCTATTTATGTACTTTGTGCATCTAATGCTTAAAAATGAGTGCTTGCATGCATTTTACTTTAGTATTTACCATCTGTAAGATGTTCTCCATCACTGCAGGATCATTTACATTCTGATCAGATTTCACCTCCAATCTCACAATCTGCTTCTTTGGATCTGTTAAAACAATACAAGTATTTGGAATGGAATGCAGGGATAATATGAGATGAGAATGGCACCCTCTAGTGGCAGTAAACACATGAACCTCTTATGAACATATAGTGTGTAAGACCATAAAACACACATGAATAGACAGATTCAGTGAACAAGAAATATGGGTCAATGCATTTCATGAATGAGAACCATTTGTTTGCTTAATTTAACTGTTACTTCAAAAAGAATGATTCATTCAAGAATGTAACATAACAACTGGCATGTCCAAAAGAAGTCTTTTCCACATCTTTGTCAATGCTGAAAAGACATCCCCTGATGTTAATGGCACTATATCAATATTACTTTTGATTTCCAGGAGAGAAATAATAAAAACACTACAGACGTCCTCATAAGAAACAATTACCATCCGAATAGGGCTAAAGACATAGAAAAGAAATTTTATTGATGTGTATATGATGCCAATAATGTGAGCTGAATAGCTTACAGAAAACTTACAGGTGAAGCAGATGAAAGGAAAGGTACTTGAGCAAGGCTCATCATCTATCAGACCATTAGGATCTATAACACCACACGATTGTTTCAGCCCAGTCATGCTTGGTTGTCCGGTTGCCCAGCTTAATGAGGCAGTGAAAAGACTTCCATCTGACCATTTCCACAAGTCCCTGTGCAGACCAATCCATGCACCATAACCCTGTAATGCTGATTTTAGCTGATCGTTCTCAGTCTTACTCTGAGCAATGGCCAGATCTGAGTAATATTTTCTGCAGTAATTCTTAGCATCATGCCAGCTTGTCATGAAACTAGGTCTCATATATCTGTTTTTTCCAGTCTCTGTAAAAAAAAAATCAAAGTTTCTGGATTAGAACACTGGTACTGGTACTTTTACAGTATACAGTGCTGAGGTCTGACTAGTTCTCAATAAGGCATGTCCAAAAGATTTTCTACGTCTTTGTCGACGGTGAAAACCCTTGAGCGGCCAAAAGTGAAAGGTTTTTTACTACGTCTTCTGAATGTCCCATATAGACGTCCAAGGGACCTCTACAAAGTTGAAATGTCTCAGACTTTCTCAAACTTATTTCAGTTTTAACATGAAAATAAATTAAGTGAGACAATTTGAAATAAATTGAGTTGAATGCAATAAGAATCATAGAATCAATGTGTCATTGAATCAATATGCACCCGCTTGTGACCATTATTTGTGATCAGTGTTTTCTTTAGTTGGGCTCTTGACACTTTCATTAAGTTCGTTTTCTTTCCTATTTCAGTGGAGTTTTAAAAAGAACACTTGTGCACTGATAAAGACAGAGATGCTTTAAAAAAAATTCAGTTGAGAGTTAGGGTAATCACAATATGATCACAATAATGGTGATATTTCAACATTAATTGCAGCTGTAAAAGTGATATTGATTTTTATTTAACTTTCTTTTTACAAAAGAAAGTAAAACCTTTCACAGCGTCGACAAAGAAAATATGTCTTTTGGACATGCCTTTGCTCCTGGGAAGCAAAATTCATTCATAAAGCATCTTTTTAAACAATCAGTATTTACCAAAGTGCTGTACAAGATAAAACAACATATAAGAAAGAAAATAACTAAAAAAATAAAATTACTGTTAAATTACTATAAAAGTATGTTTTAAAACATGATTTAAAATGCATGAAGGGGTGACAAAGACTACACACTCAGTAGACCGAAGCGCTCTTAAAGAGCACAGATTCTTGAAAATGGTCTTTATTGCAGTGTGTAATGTAGCTATTCTTCAATGTTAATGTTAATCTGAAAAGTGCATGATAAATAAAGATATTGTATCCCAACAGAAAGAGTTGACTCTGAACCACATGAACGAGTCGTTTCGAATCTCGGGCCTGGAACATTGCTACATATGTGGTAACACATTTGCACAATCCCTGCCTGCTCCTGAAACATGAACATTATGACCTGCTCACAAACACTTCCGGTAGTTAGTGTGTTTACATCATGTTGAGGTGATATTTTGTTCTATGCTGTGATAGCAAGTTTGCTTTGTTTTCACTGCCAAAAGATGGTGATGGTGAAAATCGGTTGTTTTTCACAATACCATAGCAGTACAATTCGAACCCTTTATTATGTGCTCAATTTTACAGACGACTGTTCTCTAATCTTGGCGAGTTTAAAGCGGCATACGCTAAACGCTTGTCCCTGAAAGATACAAACAGCATCAACTTTATTTGGACCAACAAGCATCTCCGAACCACAACCTTTAGGTATGATTATATGTTATCTGTACATTTTCAATTAGGTGCCCAAAATATATAGTTTTTCTGCTAATTTGTGGTGTATACCTTATCGCAGCTTTAGGTTCCCATGTAAACCACAATAGATTTCGTTAATAAGCTGTAATATTAAATCAGTGATCCATTCATTCATATGTTAGCACTCGGCTAATACATATACCATTATTGTTTCCTGTTTAGTTGTGGGTTCAGTTCGCTTACATAAGTGTAAAAATGTGTTGATTTATGTAGTGTCTGTTGTTTTTACTTCTTGGTTTCATGATTGTTTTTAAGCTGTAATGTTATATTGGTCAGCCACGTTAGCACTAGGCTAACACATAGCCCAGTGCCCATAACCATTGACCAGACAGCAAGCTAACAGGTACAAACCATTGAATCAATGTTAAAAATGGTTGATTTGTCAATGTAAATTTTGGACATAAAAACACACAGTGTGTGAACATTTGTTACGTGCTTTTTTTAATTGCTCAGAAAGAGGTGTGTACATTTGCAGCCAACCGACTGACTGTCAAATAAGTTATGACTGGGACTTATAATAGCCTCTGCTCAGCTCTTTCATTTTAAGCCTGCATTATTTTTTGTGCAAAATCCCAGGGATCCCAGGGAAACACTCATTCATCACAACCCCACGTACCACAAATTCAAAACCTGTGCCTCCCGAAGCGTGGCGAGCTTAATTCAAGATAAAGTAAGGTCCGTAACTTCCCCATGTCGTACCGACTTCAGACTTTGGGAAACGAATAAGGGGCCCATAGCCATCTGTGCCATATGAGGGTCAGTGTATGCTAGGCGCCTGTGGAAATAATTGGATAGGTTACGGGTGTCAGCGGCAGCGGAAGACCCAGGAACCCCAAACTTTGTAGAAAGTTGCGTCACGTGGCCCTCGACGACATAACGAAAGGGCTAGGTAGAGATATGAAAATAAATATTTGCATAGATCTCTATGGGCCCATGAACCGCCTCGTGCTGTGGGTTCAGGAATCAGGCGACTTTCCGACAGAAACGCCCCCAACGCACAAACAAGGAGGGTCATGCAGAAGGATGGCGGGCCTCAAGGTTTTTTTTTTTTTTTCTGGTCACTGTTTATTTGTTTGCCCTTGCTTTATTGTTGTTTTGATTGTTTATCTGTGAATGACCTCTGCTTTTTTTAGATTTGGACTACTCCTTCACTATTAAACTGCATTTGGATCCTCACCCCTGTGTCTGTGCAATATGGTAACGCAACGTTATTCTGTTGAGCTGGCTGGGTTATATTGACATTTGTTGGTTGATTTCTTACCATTGAAACATACAAAGTTATAAAGATTTGGGCATTTTGAATCTTGCCATGTGTCAGTCGACTTCATTGACCCACATGCTTCCTTTCCGTAATAGTTGTCTGGTTGCCCTGCATCCCAGTTCGTGAATGTTATGTTCTCATCTTGATAAGACCATCGCCAGCTATTAATGTCATTGCACAGTCCAGTCCAGGCCACAGAAGTCAATGCAGGGTCAACTGCTTCTTGTACACATGTCAATGTTTCAGTGCTTTGAACAGTCACCAGGTCAATGTGATTCTCCCTGCAGTAAGCTTGTGCTTCATCCCAGGTCTTATTCTCATGGATCAGAACATACTGACATGACATGCTCTGGATGAACAGACAGAGTCCTGTTGAGAGAAAAGTGTACACAAGAACTCATGTTAAAGGCGCAGTTTTGGATTTTTAGCGGCCACTAGCAGTTCAGTATAGATTTGCAACAAATCTCTCAGTCATTTGCTCATCCCTCCCTTTTGAAGTACGACAGTGGCCGCAACAGTAAAAAAAAGATGTCGTTGACTGAGACAGCAGATAGCAGTGATTCAAGCAATGATGTTTCTTTACAAAGGTAAGAAAACATATTAATGTAATTAATCAGTTAACATGTATACTATTGTGAAAGTTTCTATAATTAGATATATTCTAGTGTGTTATTTGGTACACGGTAAGAGTAGTGAAGCAGATGGCTAATGGTAAATAGCAAAGCTGTACAAGGCGTTTGATCTGACAGCGAGATAGGAGTAAGATAGTAGACGTTTTTTCTCCCCCTTTGTAAAGTCAGGAACAACTGGAGTATGTACCACTGGGAATATATACAAAATGCGCTCTGTGAGCTGTTTGTCCGTTTAGCACTGCTGTAACCAAACATGGCCGCGCAACATGGAAAATTCCACATATATAGGCCCGCGCTGTGTGTAGATAAAACTGGGTTATTCTAAGGTAATAAAAACATAACTGTTCATTACGTACAGTCTTTATACACCTCTGAAGAAACAGTTCTGTATGTTATATTGCATTTCTTTCAATAGATCATACAAAAATCCAGTATTGTTTGTTTAACCCCTCGATAGATCTTGTGGTCTAAGTTCCTAAAAATCAAAATGAACATTTTTTTCCTTTTATTAAAATATGTTCACCCAAAAATGAAAATTCTGTCAACATTTACTCAAACTTGAATACATTTCTTTATTCTGCTGACCACAAAGAAAGATATTTGGAAGAATGTTTGTAACCAAACAGATCTGGGTCACCATTGATTACCATGGTAGGAAAATAATGTATAAATATCTTTGTTCTGTTGATTTGTAACATAAGACAAAGACATTGAATCAATATCATTTTTGCACCTGCAATTATTATTGACAAAAAACGTACTTGCTGTAGTGTTTGTGCAGTTAAAAAATAGATATCATTGAGAAGTAGTTTAAAGACTTTGCTTTATGACAGGTGTTAAGCTGTATTAAAATTAAGGAGCGGATTTAAATCACATGAAGGTTGAAGGTTTTTATGACTGGTGTAAATATTCTGAGTGTAGAAGTACTGTAAAAAATAAGCAGAACATTTTAAATCATACAAACCTTCGATCGTCAAACCGATGCGTTGTCCAAATACCCACACTTGCAGTTTTTGCACTTGTCCACTTGACTACTTATATGATGTATATTTCTTGTATTTGCGTGTGTGTTCTGGTGTTCAAGTGTTCTAGTAGGTGTGAAGATCCCAAGTAAGCCTGTAGTATTTGTAACCATGGGACACACTTAGCAAGTGCAAACATTTGATTAACGTTTTGTACTATGAGTTTACCCAGCATGCACTGTAGCATGAGACTTTCTTTTGTTGATTGTTGAGTTTTATACGGTGATTCTTGATGTCTGTGTGTGTCTCAATGATTCAGAGGTTTAACGTTCAAATATGTATCATTAATGTCTAAGGAAATATGACTGCCACAACACTGTCTTGATTCACACAGAAGTGTCACTGACAGAACTAACATAATACACTCATTAATAGTTTTTCAGTCTTTTTTAACTTCATAATAATTCTATCAACATCACTTGATCATTTTGAATATAAACGTCCTAACATATTAGAACAATCTGTTATAACAAGCAAAGAAAACATAACATGAAAACACAAGACTTAAGAGCCCAACTAAAGCAAACACTGATCACAATAATGGTGGTTTGATTCAAATCAATTGCAGGTGCAAAATTGATTTTGATTCAATGCCATTACAGAGATCACCTGGACATCAATATCATACGTCATAAAAAAAATTCATTCTGGCTCCTCCGAGGACGTCTTTTCAATGTCTTTAATGACGTAGAAAAGACGTCTTTTGGACATGCCTTTGTTTGGCGGTAGGTGACATTTTGAGTAGAACAATAAAGAAGATTTTTTTGGGGGAAATCCGCTGCTCTCTGTGCTTCATATAATGAGAGTATTGGGTCCACCTGTCTAAGAGTTCCTAGAGCACATAATTCCAAAAAGCGTCTCCTGGCGACATGTTGACGTCTTGTGAAGCGAATCGATCAATATTTTCATAAAACTGAACATCATTTTTAATAATATTAGCCATACTAAACAGCCTCTGGACATCCGATCGCAATCTTCTTTTTGTAGTATTTAGTGCGTTTTAGTGCATTCTAGTGCGTTTAGCGCCACCTGCAGAAAGGGAGTGTTGAGCGACTCGCGAAACGCACCAGAAGCTGGTATGCCATCCGCCGCCAACATTTGAAATACTATTTAAATATACAAATACTAGACAAAACTGGTATTATCTTGTGTGTTTTTCTTCATTTAAGCACTAAAGAGAACTTATTACTGGTGCGCTATCTGACAGAGATTGACTGACAGCCTTTAGCCCGTGACTGTATATGGGTCCGCTGTCGCATTGCGATGTGCCGCGTCCCACAGAATCTGTCTATTTATTGTATTTATACTGAACATGTCAAAGCAACAGTTTCAAATCACACTTAAATTGTTTAAAGGCCTTTCCACGAATAAGAGCGTGATTATATGTAACACTAGACAAAGGATGACAAAATAAACGAATGCTGCGTTAAATATTTTGTTTGCGTTAATCTGAAAAAAATGTATCGCATGCGTTAACACTTCAACAGCCCTAGTTTAAAGTAAATTCTGTTTACCTTAACTCGAAGCAAGATGACTATTTCACAGGAATTTACACTAATGATAGGGAAATCACTAAATATTTTACTGTGACAACCAGGAGCGGTTCTAGACCCTTTTTAGGTGGGCTTCAGCTCACCTATCATCTTAGCCCCCCTAAACCTATCAGCTCTCGCCTTGGCGCTCAAATGACACCAAACAAATTAAAAGGTGTCAGTGTTTTTAATATGGCTCTCTCCGTGTACTTGCCTTTCCACGTAAATGTCAACAGTCACAGATACTGACAGCGAAGATGGCTGACTGAGTTTTTCAGGAATTAACGAAAGGTTAGCAGTTTCATATCCTACACACCCTTCCTCGATTTGCTCGGTGTGCGTGCAAGCCCTTGCCCTCTACCAATGAGTTTGGTGCGGTGTGAGTGTAGCACATGTGTAGTTAACTGTGTAACAGTGTATTCTCGCCTATTTCTAAATTTGTACAGAATTGTCTGAACTATATATGTACAAAAGAACTCACAAAAAAACTTGTGTCTTTAAAGAAAGTATAAATTCTTTAAATAGTAAACAAAGAAAAAATCAACCTGAACAATACTCAAAGCACCAACTAGATACAGGTATAGAGAATCAATTTTCTAGTGTTTTTACAATTGAAACACGGCTGTTTCCCAGCACCCACAATTTTGTGTAGTTTTCAAGAAAATATATCATTAAAATTAATTACAAAAAAATAACTTAAATAATTTAACGCAAGTTAAATACAAAAATAGCAGAGAAGATTCTATAATTATTATTGAGATAAATATCAAGTTCAAGGAACTACGTGGGAGAGGCTTCAAATACTCACTGAGGGCTAAGCCCCCCAAGAATACAATCCTAGAACCGTCCCTGGTGACAACACAATAAAATCTTATAAAAACCTTGCAATCTGTTATTAAAAAGGCATATTATACTTAATTTGTGTAATTTTAAACAGCATCAGTCAAAATGATTATTAGTGCATTATTAGTTTTGTGCTGTCATTATCTAGAAATAACTGACCTTGGAATGCTGTGACTGGCCAATCACATTTAAGTATTTTAGAGCGTTGTGTAATAAATAAACATTTATGTTAAATATTAGGCATACGTAACCATAAATAAATAAACAAAAAAAATCACACTGACCTGAGAACAGAAGCAATTCAAACATCCTTTCCAATATCGATGAATTACTCTTTAGGATTGAGAAGATAATTTTAAATAATAGAAAACACATAAACAACTGAATAAACATAAGTAAAATGAATAATTCAAGACAAACTCAATACAATATAACGTCAAAATTTATCAGCAACAACAGATGAGGTCAGACAGGTACTGACTTCTTCAGTGTCTTGTGTTCTTTGAGGTATATCTTTGAGGACTCTACATTCTTGCAGTTTCCTACATTCCTTACACAAAACATTTTGCATTACCATTTATGGAAATCCTGTTGTTTTGTTTACATATGAGACTCTTGATTCAATGAGAATGAGATTCTGCCCACTTTGGTCTTTGATTTGTTGACAAGAGTCATCTTATTGTTTTGACTTCGTTCTTGACAGTGTTTGCTTTAGCTGGACTTTTCACCTTTAACATTTATATACTAGTTTTTCTTACCTACAGTGGATTTACTAATGTGCTCCACATCATCGATGTTATATAGAAAACTACGGAGGATGAAGAATAATAAGTATGCACTGTACTGTATTCTACCCTTTTCTGTTTTTTTCTCTTTTTCTTTTCTCCTGTAAAGCTGCTTTGGAACAATGCACATTGTGAAAAGCGCTATATAAATAGAATTGAATTGAATCTCAAGGTCTGGAGTTGAAGACACCTGTCCTATAGACTAAAATGAAAACAACTTGCAGTGACATCTTAAAATACACCAGTGTCATTGTTTTGTCTCCAAATGCACACAAGTAATGTATATAAAGCATGTTTGTATAAACTACTTAAATGTCCTCATTTAACCAAATCCTAGTCCTGTCTTAAAATAATCCCTGCCTGAAAAAAAAAACATCCCATGAAGTTTGCATGTGCTCCACTCGTGTGCTCATGAGTTTATTCAAAGTAGTTCAGACAACATACACAGCAAAATTGCCAGTGTTAAATAAACACTGCTGGGTGTCTATGTGTGTCCACATCAGGGGTGCCCAAACTCGGTCATGGAGGGCCGGTGTCCTGCAGATTTGATCCGTGTTTCAAAATTTCAGTCATGTTCCAGGTCAGGTTGCAACCCTAACTAGGGGTGGGTGGATCGATACTACCGATTGCCTTGATATCAGATACTAATCTGACATGATTGATGTTTCATTTTGAATCTTTCTAATCTGCTTACGACTGAATGCGTAAGTAGCAAAAATTAAATGGTCTTATTTCAATCAAAATAATTATCAGCCACAATACATTAAAAAAACATAGTGTATCTAAATAGATATCACACAGTCACCGCACACAAAAAATGTAACCTATTAAGGTCAAGGGTGAAGAGCCCATCTTAAGAAAATACTGATCACCATGATGGTGACTTTTGTTAGCTGGGAACGTTCTTAGAACGTCTAAAAAACTGGACACTTTGAATGTTTTCAAAACCATGAAAAACCTTTAGGGAACATTCTTATAACAAACTTTTGTTAGCTGGGGAAATTGCTCTCAAGGAAGGGGCTTCTTGGCACACAGCATAAAATAATTTTCCTGTTATTGAACCAGTTGAGTATGTGCTAAATGCACACAAAAAAACATACTTTTTTATGTTCCTATTTTAAATTTGCTTGGTAAACTTTTGGAAAGAAATTAGATCCTAAAGACACTAGAGAAATCCAGTCAACATGAAGGTTGTTACAGTTCATCTCAAGATGGCGGATACTTTAAGGGAACCAATTTTTTTCTGAAGAATTAAGTGTAGCTCTTGGACTATGTATTGATGATTTTGAAGTTTGTAATCCTTTAGGTAGTTTAAAAAGAAACAAAGTTTTGTGGTATATATTGGGTGATCTGCCGAAAACTTGGGTGCACACTCACTTGCAGGATTCCAGGAGTCTTTCAATGTTGACAAGTTTTGCAGGTTTTGTCTGGCAAATCGTGTAGGTATTTAGCAATATGATGTCAGAAGTGGAGTTTTTGAGAACACCAGAATTGTTTGATAAAGCTGTTAATGTGCTAAAACAAAGTGACGTGTCTTGTGTTGATGGTGTAAAAAGAGACTGTCCTATGAACAGACTGGCTCACTCTCATGCTGCCAAAGGATTTGCACCTGATTTTCTACACGATTTATTTGAAGGAATTGTACCTGTGGAACTCTGCACATGCCTCTCAGATCCGATCTCAAAAAACGATTTTACATTAAATGAACTTAATGACAGAATAGCAACTTTCCCCTTTAAATTCTATGACAAAACTAACAGACCACAGACAATACAAGCAAACTGTAAAAAAAAAAATGGCACTATAGGTGGCAATGGGCATGAGAACTGGGCACTCCTGAGATTTCTTCCGCTGTTAGTTGGCCACTGCATTCCAGAGGGTGAAAAAACCTGGCAAATTATTCTTGAATTAAAAGACATTGTTGAGCTGTTATCCAACAGAAACCCTGTGTTATCTACAAGCCAAAATCTCTGACCACCGACAGTTGCTTTTAGAAGTTTTTAGAAACTGCGGCCTAAACATCATTTTCTAGAGAATTATCCTATGCTGATCCAAAAGTTTGGTCCTGTAATAGAATTTTGGACAATAAGATTTGAGGCTAAACATTCTTTCTTTAAAAAGGTTGTTCGTGATGCTGGTAATTTCAAAAATATTCTGTGCACTTTGGCCACAAGACTAATTAATGTTGGCATATTATTTGGCAATGCCAAGTATTTTTAAACCAAGCATTGAAACTGGACAGGTATCTGTTGTGTCTGTGGGCATCTTAGATGCTACTATCAGCCTGGCCATATGGAACACGTTTAAAGGTCTGGACTCTATTCCACTCACCTCCACTGTATATTTGAATGGGACAAAATATTCCAATGGAATGGTGCTCTCAGTTGGACATACAAGTGGACTACCAGATTTTGGAAGAGTGGATGTTTGGATCTGTTTGGTGGATGGCTGCATATTTTTTGTTATTGAACTGTTCACAGCTGGCTTCTTAGAGTTCAATAGAATAGTCACTACAGATTTGCTGCAGTCATTCCTGGATGGACTAGATGCCTTTGTGCCAAGTCTCTTAGAGCTGTACAGAACAGCTGTTTGATCAAGCCGTAGGTTGAGCCCTAGTAGTGTTATGCAGTGCCTTCAAAAGGAGGTATGAATAAAAATTAACTTATGTGTGTACAAAACTAAGCATTCTACTTAGAGTTTTGCATTTACTCACTATACTTGCTTATAATTGTATGTAGGACACAAATCAGACAAAATCAGACGAACAGCTGCTCTTTTTGGTCTTCCACGCTTCTTCTCGGAGGATACTTCGGATATAATCAAGATGTGTGATGTAAGAAAATATATTTGTGTATTGTGTATATAGAACTGTAGGGCTGCATGATACTTATCTAAATATAATTAAATTGGTGGTATTTATTGATTACCACAACCAAACTGATTTCACTATTTTTAAAATCATGTCTTTCATTGTTTGCTTAGGTTTTGTTACCTTAGAAGGTAGAAATACGTTGAATACAAATGAACTAAACTGCTTTATTTTTAAGTTACAGTCCATTTAGCTGTAGCATTTAAGTAAGAAATTGAATAAAAACATGTATAATTTAAATAAGCTAATTCCTAAACTTTGCCCCAGATTAGTACTAGTAGTTTTAAATGTGTCATTTTAAAATTCATATCTTCACAAACTGTATGGCATGTTATTACAATTACCTGCAATGTAAATTAGGATTAAATCTATTTGTTTTAGGTTCATGGTGAAACGCTGGATGTCTTCATGAAGGGAATGCGTGTTGGCCTTTTGATTGGATATGATGGTGTTGTTGTGCCTACTGCTTTTGCTGTGCTGATGGGAACCATCTACTGCCTAAATCTGGAGTACCCTCGCAATATGAAGTACTCGTTTGAATTCATGCAGAAGGTTGTCATGAAGATTAAAACTGACCAATGTTCAGCTCGCATACATGGACTAAGAAACAAACTGCTGAGGTATCCTTTATAGACTGGTGCCAAGCCTTAAAGGAATAGTTTTCTTGAATATGACAATTCAAGTAAACTAAACATAGTTTACCTTCATGCCATCCTAGGTGTAGATAGCTTCCATTCTTTAGTGTAACAGTTACTTTTAATAGTATTGTGACTCTTCTTAGTTTTGTAATGCCATTGATAGATATATGCGTTTTTTTAGCCTGAGAAATATGGAGTCAGTGTTATGACGAAACAATCTGAATTTGAATTTTGTAAATCTGAATTTTAGATAAGTGTAAATTTACAAAATTGAATTTTTTTATGGCATTCAATACATTTCTGAATTTTTTTAACTTGATTTTTAATGGCATAATTTTATAGGTTTGTATTTTTAAGCAGCAGCTTAATTTCAATAAAGTAAATATTTAAAAAATTTAAATACAGCTTCAAGTTTTCAAGAATAAAAAAAATTCAGAAAACCATATTCAATATTCAAATTCAATATTAAAAATTCAAAACGCAGATATTCAGATTCAAATTCAGAAATTGGTCAGTGGACCAGAGATTAAGCTTCCAGCTTCCACAAGAGGATTAGAGGATCACGGAAAAGTTGAACGGAACATTTTGGCCAATCAGAGCGCTCCGGCAATTTTGTGGCGTGAGACGGTGTTCTACTTCGAGAGGTGACCATGAGCGGAGAGACTGTTTCAACCTTTTGTGACATGTCATCTGACGCACAGAAGCCATTAACACATGTCACTATCTCACATTAATGTCTCACACGTTTTTGTTTTAATCCACTGACACATGCCAATGAAAACGGACGTGCCACTGGATGTACTACTAAGCATAGTGAGCTGGAAGCTTAACCTCTGGTCCACTGACCAATTTCTGAATTTGAATCTGAATATCTGCATTTTTTATTTTTTTATATTGAATTTGAATATTGAATATGGTTTTCAGAATTTTTTTTATTCTTGAAAACTTGAAGCTGTATTTAATTTTTTTAAATATTTACTTTATTGAAATTAAGCTGCTGCTTAAAAATACAAACCTATAAAATTATGCGGTAAAAAAAAATGTATTGAATGCCATAAAATATTTAAAAATTTACACTTATCTAGATTTAAAAAATTCAAATTCAGATTGTTTTGTCATAACTCTGGCTCCATAGAGGAATGGACATTATATACATCGATGATGGCTTGAGGGTGAATTGGTTATTACAGAATTTTCATATTTAAGTAAACTATTCCTTTAACTGAATGGAGATGGTGTGCTGAACTGCCGCCTCATAACGAATGAACCAAATGTTGAAATTCTTTCTCTATGTGAGGACTAGACTTGAATGCTGGTATATCTGAAAGCTTTATTTACTTGACTTTTCCAAGAGTTTTTGTGATGTTACATGTTCGTAAACATAACCCTGTCTTTGCTGAGAGGAACTGTTACTGTAAATTGCAGCATTGTTTTTCAAATCTAAATGTTGATAAAATGTAATGACAGAAATATTACACGAATCGTTTCTAAAGTCAGTTTATTAATTTAAGTGTTTACTTAAATGAAAACTGTCTGTTTTGCACTGTTATACTTTTATTAGCAACAGATGCATTAGTTATATCTGTTTCCTTATGGTTACTAAGAAAGATTTTACTATGGTAATGTTCAGCTTAGTAAATGGACAATGTACTGTTTGAGCCATCATATGTCAAAAATGTGAACATGTTCATGAAGTACAACTTTAGGTTTAAGTATTTGACAATTGGTTGTGTTGCACGCAGTCCATTTCTGGTTTCCTCACTTAATTCTTACTCTTAATTTCCCTTTAGGAATTTTTTTTTAATTGGTTTTAAAAACCAATGCTTTAGAATATATGTGTAAAATGTTTTACTGCAAAAAAAAAATGCATTTTCAAGCCAATGTTTAAGCATGCATACCATTCTTCATTTTAAAATAAATGTTATATTTTTGAACTTACGTTGTAAGTTGATTCAGTGTGAATGACGGTCAATATGAGAATTATTATTTTAAATAAGATTTGGAATTTGTTTATTATAAAGCGAGTTTTATTTAATTGACAATGTAACATGGCAAGTTGATTTAACTCCGATTATCAAGTTGAAATAACAAATTATCATTAGTTAAACACCATGTAAAACGTATTTCTATAAACAAAATATATCTTTGAGTTTACTTACATTTTTAAGGCAGCAGGTGAACTTTCATTTCTAAGTTTAACCAACTTAAAATGTTTTACAGTGTACTATTAATTTGAGTGTTTATTCATATGATTTTCTACGGCGGTCATTATTTGGTACTTGAAACAACAAATTTTATTAAAGGTGGTACTTGATCTGAAAAGTTTAAGAACCACTGTCTTAAAGTATTCTCTTAATTCCTGAGTATGAGTATGACTGCTCTTAACTCACACCGTACACAATACACTCACACATCAATGACAGAACTCAGTGAATTTCATAATGATTACATCACCTCATCATATCAAAACCATTGTCACACTGCACAAAAACTAAAACTTCCAAGTACGAGTCCAACTAAAGAAAACACTGATCACAATAATGGTATAAATAATTTAGTTGAAAAGCTAAACTCTGCAGGAAAGTGAATCTCGAGGTCTGGAGTTGAGGACCCTGTCCTATACTAAAATGAAAACAACTTGCAACGACATATTTTAAAATACACCAGTGTTGTTTTGTCTCAAAATGCACACAAGTAATGTATATAAAGCATGTTTGTATAAACTACTTAAATGTCCTCATTTAACCAAATCCTAGTCCTGGTTTAAGATAATTCCTGTCTGAAAAAAAAAAACATCCCATGAAGTTTGAATAAACTCATGAGCACATGAGTGGAGCACATGCAAAGTAGTTCAGACAACATACACAACAAAATGGCCAGTGTTAAATACACACTGCTGGGTGTCTATATGTGTCCTCCAGAGTCACAACGCACATGCACGAGACGCACAGAAAACAAACACATACAACACACCCTCACGCACACACAGAGAAACACACAAAGAAGCACAGATGAAATAAACACACACACACAGAAGATAAAAGGAGAAACAACTTCAGAATGTTTGAAATGTCTCTCTAATGAACACACTAACAAACTGATAAGTTGAATCAAGTGTACACTGAAACAGTAGGTGTAATATTCAATAAATCCCAAAGAAGACGAAGTATTGCTGGTGCTGGCGTTTATATTCCACGTGTTCCAATGCCCCCTCCTTCTTAACAACTGCATACTTCATACAATCCATTACTGTCACCTAGTGGACTAAATACATACATCATACTCATTACTCATTGCAACCAATGTATATCCTGCACTTGCTGCTATTGCACTTCTGGTTAGACCCAAACTGCATTTCGTTGCCTTGTACTTGTACATGTGTAATGACAATAAAGTTGAATCTAATCTAATCTAAATCTACAGTAGGAATGACTTGAAAACAGCTAGAAACAGTTTTCGCATAGCTGTCATGTAAAAGATAAACACAATTATATGCTTCAATTAGATATTCTCAGGGAAAGATTTCAAAAGATTTTACTCTTCATTTGTAACCAGCTAGTAAGCAACCACCATCAAAAACCACCTTTATTGTGATCAGTGTTTCATTTAGTTGACTCTTAATACCAGTATAGTACAGTTATTGATGGCTGGGTTATTTTTAACCCATAACACTGGGTTAACTCTGTTGGGTTGTTGTGTTGGGTTATTTTTTCACATGTTAAACACTTTTTGGGTAGTTTTAGTTTTTCAGGTGTTGGGTTAAACCCACTGGGTTAATGTGCTGGGTTGTTTCTGCCCAACGCTGGGTTGTTTGAAGAGGCTCACGCACTTCCCGCCCTGAAGACGTTGAGTGTAGCCTACTACGCAACTTTCATTTTTATAAAGAACAAATTTGGGCAGAGACACTGGTTGGAGCAATTTAAAGGTACGTTTTTCACGTTTTAAATGAATATTTATTGAAATGAGCCGAATTTGTTACATTTTGCAAGGCAACAGTGTCTTAACTAACATTATTGATGTAATTTAGACGACCAGAAACTGTTACCTCAGATCTCCATTACATAAATTGACTCGCATAGTCATGTTAAGATGCGCGACACTGCGAAATAATACAATTTTAGTTAACCATATGACATGTAAGCGAAGTCTATGAATTTTTGTGAGAATTTAACTAAAAGTGAGTCAAACCGGCATGTGCCCCGCGAGCGCGGTCCAGCATTCCCGGTTCAGGAACGCCTCTCGGTGTCCACGCTAGACATGAAGCGGCCAGTCACGTATGCTTCCTCCGTTTTAAACCAAACATTTCAAGGTTTGTGCATATGATAAAGAAAGACAAGTGCGGTAGCCTGTATTTAATGAGTTGATTTGCTGCATGTGTGGTTTCTTAATGTAATAAGTGGTGTAATTCATGTCATTTTTTTTGTCTATAGTCAGTAAATCAAATGGATGTTTTTGTCAGAGAAAAACTCATTGAGTGGCAGTTACCCAGTCTTATTGACAAGTTTAAAGGTAAGTTTGTGTTTATTATATACTCTTAAAAGTTATATGCATGTGTCTTCTACTTCGTGACAAATTTTGTTTTGTTTCCTTCTTCGTGCTGCTGGTGTAGTCACCGAAACTTATGACACGCCCACGTCCAACCCTCTGGACTCGTGCACGCGCGACAAACGACAAATGGAAGTTAGACATTAGCGTAAATATCGATGTAAGTATGAACATTCACTTCAAACAAATGCATTGATTCGCTTCAGAAGAACTTTTAGATGACGGAGCCGTGTCGAGCAGTTCTTAGATCGATGGATGCACTTTCTGGAGTCGTCCTCCATTCACTCCCATTCTACCGCTTGGAAGTAAAATGATACGTGGGATTATAACTCCGACTGCATTATGCTTCAAGAAGAAAAACATATTCGGTTAGGATGCCTTCAGGGTGAGAAAAACATGGGGAAATTTTGATTTGATGGTGAAATATCGCTTTAAAGGGATAGTTCACTCAAAAATAAAAATTCTGTCATCATTTAGTCACCTTTGAGTTGCTCCAAATCTGTTTACACTACTTTGTTCTGATAAACACAGAGAAAGATATTTGAAAGAATGCTTGTGACCAAACAGTAGGTGGACCCCATTGACTACCATAGTAGGAAAAATTACTTTATAATTTATTTTGTTCTGTTGAACACAAAATGAGATATTTTGAAGAATGTAGGACAGCAAAATGTTCGGGGATTCCTTTGTCTACCATTGTTATTTTTCCTACTATGGTAGTCAATGGGGTCCACCTACTGTTTGGTCACAAGCATTCATCCAAATATCTTTCTCTGTGTTTAACCAAACAAAGACATTTATACAGATTTGGAACAACTCGAGAGTGAGTAATTCATGACAGAATTTAAATTTTTAGGTGAACTATCACTTTAATGTTTTAATTGGTTCAGAATTCAAATTTGACTGATTCATGAATGATCTATACTAATGTTTGATATTAGCCATATTTGTATTGATTTAGTCTTTTTTGTTAATTGACATTTGTTGCTATGTGCATATTGTGGAGAATGTTTATTATTTATTCATAATGTTATTTATAATGCTTGTTAATGTTTGATATGAAACATTTTCATTTATTATAATTTAACTATTTTATTTTATTTAAGCAAATCTGTAAATATTGCTGTTACTGACTCTAAAAGTTAAAATTTGTATTAACAATTATTTTTTACAGTAAAATAAAAATGATTTTTTTTTAAATAAATGTCAATTGTCTTGATTAACAATGAAGCACAGGGGAAAGTAAGAATAACCCAGCAAGAATAACCCAGAATTAAACACATGAATAGTTAAAATGACTACATTTTGGGGTTTTTTAATAACCCAGCATGCTGGGTTAAAATGTGCAACCCAGTGTGCTGGGTTACTTTAAGAATATTATAACCCCAAGAGCTAATGTAAATTTTACATTTACATTTATTAATTTGTTGATAAGATACTTTCAAACTTTAAATGTGATTCATTATTATCATCAGCTCACAGGACCAAATTGAGATTTCTTTCACATATTTTTGCTCTTTAATATATTAAAGCTTAAAGCATATATATATATATTTATATATAGTATATATATTTTTTTTGCCATTTTATGTAAACCGGTCGGATTATAATAACATTACAAACCTTAGTTACAGATCTCCGGTTCCTTTGGAGGGCTTCAACTCTTTCCACATTCTCTCTTGCGTGGTCCTCCCGGCTAACATTAGCTCCTCCGTCCTCTTCCTCTCACTACCTGAAGTACTCATGTTGACTCTGCAAATGGTAAGAAAAACATCTACTAACACTTTCGCAATTAGATTACAGGCCTTAAACAGTGCACTAATTTACCATTAGCAAAAGTTTGTAATAAGAACATTCCTTAAATGTTTTTCATGCTTTTAAAAACTTAAGTAAAAACAATCAAAGTGTCCAGGTATTTTTTTTTAAACGTTCCCAGCTAACTAAAGTCACCATCATGGTGATCAACATTTCCATGAGTGTTCCTTCCACTGATTCCTTAATTATAGTCGGCCTTTGATCCTCATTGGTTGGATCTTTTGACAATGCTGTAACTGTGTGCTTTTATAAAGTACATGTGTTATGACCAAGCAAATGAGAATCTAATCAAATGATGTTGGCTGGTGGTTGTTAAAATCACTGAAATCTGGTAGTTTGATTCACTGATCTCATCTGGTTAAATACTGAGCTGTTGGTCCTGTATGATTGCATCTGCTGTTTTGAAAGATTAATGAAATCTGGATGCAAAAAAAAGAAACTTTGTGTTCCAGTGCATTTTCATGTGTAGAAAATTTTGTGAAAACCGAACACAATATTTTTTTTATAATCAGATCGATCAATTAATTAGATTTTCATTACATAACCATAACAAATATACTTTAAAAGCCCAACTCAAGGAAACACTGATCACCATGATGGTGACTTTTGTTAAATAAATTAGGGCTGGGCTATAAAACGATAACAATAATTATTGCAATATAATTTTCCTCGATAAAACTATAACAAAAGTGTGTATACTGTTAATCAATGCCCCCATTTTTTAAAGCGGCCCAGCAAAGGATGAACTCCCTGGTGTTATAATGTAGTCGCGGTTCCACCACCCTGGTTTTATGCACATTTGCAGCATCTGTAGAAATGTAAACACATGGTCAATATTTGTATACAGATATTACCAGGTTACCAGAGCATTTGGGTTTCAAATGACACGAAGGTAAACCAGTGATAACAGAATTTACATTTTTGGGTGAACTAAGTTATCCCTTTAACTTTTTGAGTACAGACTGACAAAATTACAAAAGTATGCAGATCCTTGTTTTTTATTTTTTTATTGATTAAATTAAAATAATATAGAAACCGAAATAAAGAACGAAAATTAATTTAGAAGTGATGCATTTGATTGAGTCAAAGCCATGTGGGTTAGCATGAACTAGTGAAAGTCTGGTCATGTTTTTATCATCACACTGACATTGCCCGAAATGCGCATGTGGAAAGCAGAAAAAACGGACGCAACCGGCGTTTGCATGCGTTTTAGGCGCGACATGTGAACGTCCCCTGACACTTCTATGATAAAACAGTTGTCAAACATTAAACATTTAGCTACTTACATCGCGCTCTTTCACTGTCAAAACTGATCTCGAACTCGGCTTCTTACATTTGATTGGACGCCTGAATCAGATTGACATGATGAGCGCTATTATACCTCGTTCAGACTGTCACCCCAAGTCCGATTTTGTGCATATCCGATTGAAATCTAATTTAAATGATTGATTGTCCACACTGTGTATAATAACTGATCAAATCCGATTTGTGTGTCCCGAGGCACCATCTGTACTGGTTTCCATGGCAATGACGTTGCGTTGTTATGTTTGCGCAAAAAACACTATGACCACAAACCATGTGACACAGAAAAGGAGGCATGGAGGAGTTTACATTATTAAGTTACAACATGGCAATATGTAGTCGCGGTTCTGAATTACTACGTGTAATAAAGCAGCATCAGAAACGTAGGAGGTTGGTATGCGCGGCTTTATTCCGTGCTGCCGTCTCCACGGGTCTCGTACCTAATAGAAGTGTGTGGACCAGGTCGTCCAGCAGTGACTGGTGGAATAGTGTGGTACCCAAATTTGACGAAGAGATGTGGTTGTCAAACTTCAGGATGTGTAGCGACACATTCATAATGATTTGCAACCGTTTACGGCAGTTTCTTGCCCATAA
Organism: Oreonectes daqikongensis; assembly: GCA_026939265.1. Taxonomy (NCBI): domain Eukaryota; kingdom Metazoa; phylum Chordata; class Actinopteri; order Cypriniformes; family Nemacheilidae; genus Oreonectes; species Oreonectes daqikongensis. The sequence goes on along the minus strand of JAOTQM010000100.1, from coordinate 1,519,424 downwards.
GGACACGCAATTTGGTGGCTTGCTACAGGCTCAGGTTACCGAACCCTTGCACATCTTTTTGGGCTTGGGAAGAGCACGGTGTGCATCATTGTGCACGAAGTTTGCAGCGCTCTTGTATCACTACAACGCGAATACATTAAATTGCCAGTTGGAGATCGCCTGCGGGAGGTTGTTCGGGGCTTCAAATCACGGTGGGGCTTTCCTCAGTGCGGAGGAGTCATTGACGGAAGCCACATTCCGATCGTTGCACCGTCGGACAATCACAGCGACTATTTCAACAGGAAGGGATGGCACTCTGTAGTGTTGCAAGCTGTAGTTGACCACCAATACAGGTAAGCATGAAATTTAGTTAATTACTACGAAGGTTAATTTGAAATCATTCTGTATGGTGTTATTATGTAACAACCTTTTGTTATAGTTAAGTAAGTTGTTAATTTTGATAGACTAGTGCTTATTTATAAACAAATGTATACATCATAAGATGTAATAATTGTTGGACTGCCTCAGATTCTTGAATATCAATGTTGGTTGGCCCAGGAGTGTGCATGACTGCAGAGTTCTACGGAATTCAGAGATCTACAAAAGGGCTGAAAGAGGAGTCCTTTTCCCACCTGTAAGTGTTAAAGCTTCATTTTGTTAAATCTATGCAACTAATGTACATTATAACCTACACATACCTTTGACATCCATATAGGTAAGTATCTAAAATATGATTGCTTGCAAAAAAAATCATGTTATGATTTAAACACAGAAAGTGAGATTTAACCAGAATTAAAATGCATTACTAGTATTTAAAAATTCATGTAAAGAAAAGACCAAACATATTTCATATATAGAGGGGCCCTAAATAGATTTAGACCTATTTATTAGACACTGAATAATTAAATAAGAATATTTGCAGCATCTGTAATTGAAGTGTTTTTTTGTATAAGTTAGGAGACAGCTAACCTAACTGAAGACCAGCGGCTCTTTAACTACAGGCTGAGCAGAACCAGAATGACTGTGGAGTGTTCGTTTGGCAGACTGAAGGGTTGCTGGCGTTGTCTGAATAAAAGACTGGATGTGGACATAGCATGCAGTGATTACTGTGGGAACATTTGCAGTGTGCTTCACAATATTTGTGAAATTCAGGGTGAGGTGTATGATCAAAATGCACAGTGCATGCAAGAGGTTGGCGCATTACAACCAGAGGAAGCTGTTAGCAATGTCAATTGTGCAGGGCCAGAGAGAGTGAGGCAAGCCCTTACCTGCTATTTCAGACAAACATGCCTTTAAAGTATGTAGAGTGCTTTAAAGTGTAAGAGTGCTTTCCCTAGATTAGTTATGTTCTAATGATAAATGCTAATGTATTCCACGAGAAGGCAAGACTTCAGATATAAATGAATTTGTTTATTAAAATATTTCAAAACAAATGGATCAAAAATATCTGTTTTTATAATAACAAAAAATGCCAGAAAAGTTGGCAAGTGCAACAATCAAACATTGAAAGTTCAAAATAGGCTCATTTCCTGAAAATTAAGACATTTCTTTAAAGAAATTTTCTGAAACTCCTAACTTTTTCATTAATAGCTTGAATAATGAACTTGGACAACGAAAATTAGCTGGTGAACATGTCTTCCATTTTAATTTGTTACAAAATTGGTAAAATCGGTTTAGTTACTGTCTGGCCGAAAAATGACTTTGAGGAAGAGGGGCTTCGTCAAGATCCCTTAAGAAAGATGGATGTTCCTGAGGGCAATTCTGGGGTCCTATTTGTGGCCATGGGTGATGATGATTCAGATTATGCTGTGAGGTACATGTGTTCGAAAGGTGGTGCTGGTAAAGCTGTGGTACCGGTGGAAAGAATGGTGGTGGGACATTCAGAAGTGGCTGGGGTTTTAGAGTCATTGCTTGTGCAAGAAATGACATCATTTTTATTTCATGTGCATGCTGAGCAGCCTGCATTTGTAGAAGGACTTCATTGTCGTGTTGCAGTACTTCCCCCATTTTTTTGGCAAACACATTAAGTGTGGTCTCCATTTTACTTTTACGTTTTCTGCTGGTTTTTGTCAAGTCTGTGGAATTCAAAAGAATATTTATTTAAAAAACTGTAGTAGCAAAATGGCAATTAAAATGCCATTTTAATTATTATGATTTTACTAATAATTTAGGGTATGCTAGGCTTAAAATAATTGACTATGTATGAACAAATGAAAAACTATAGCATGAAGTACTGCACATTCTTACTGTTATTGTCTTGTGACAGGCCAGTACATTCGGTGGATGCTTCAGATGATGCTGTTGTGTTTCTAGGAGAATCACAACGTGATGGCTGGTCTGCCTCACTGTGCAAGGGGTCACCTAGCAGGACAAAAATACATTCCATCAGCAATATGTAATAATAACACTACAGTTGGGTTATAGAGTTACGTTAGCGCAGGTAATAATTTCAGTCAGTTCATCGTTGTTATACGTCCTACGTCAATAAAATGTTTAAACGAAGTCTACTTGCAACACACATGCAGTGATTAATGGCTAAAATGATAATGTCTGAAAAGTTTAAAGTGCGATAACTATTCTTACACTGTAAACGATTTCCTTGTATTTTTACAGTAAGTTACTGGCAGCACGGTTGCCAGCAAGTTACTGTATTTTTAATTTACAGTGCTGTACTGTAATACATTATACAGTACACAAAAAATGTTACTGTATAGCTACAAAACAGTATTTTACTGTATTTGTACTATATTTTGTAATTTGGTCTTTTTTACTGTATTTGCATTATACTGTAATTTACTGTAATACCTATATTGACACATTTTCTTACTTATTTGCAATAATTACAAATAATATTATATATTATAGCTAGTTTAGATATAAATCTATAGTTATTAATATTATAAAACTGCTATACTTGACATTATGAATCAAAAGGCAATCCAAGCAATGTTTGTATCAAAGTTTTATAGAAACATTTCATCGAAACAAAAACTATTAAAATATTTCAACATTTCAACATTTGAAACAGTATTGAAGTAATACAAGAATTATATTAATAATAACTGATGTATATATAACAACATTTTAATGAGCATAAACATTTAAACATTACACATCAAATCAAACAATAGCAACAAAGTGACAGGTGTCATTTAATTCTGGCAAAGAGAGCAATGGTCTGTAGTTAAAAAATTCCCATTCAAATTTCATTAAGGACTAAACAATAACTCTGGTAAAGAGAACACTTGACCGTAGTTTAAATATTCTATTAAAATGTAATTAAGGACTGAACAGTGCATTAAACTGTAGCAGACAAACCGCTGGCCTTTAGTTTGAAGTCTTCCATTCAAACTCCATCAGGGACTGCATGAAGCTGTTCACATGGGGGTTAATGGCCACCACCTTTCTCTGCACCACCTTCCCTGTCTTTTTGCTTACTCCCTGTCTGGACGTGCATTTTGTCCCATCTTTAGGATTCATTCTGGCCAGAAACCTGTTAGCAATATCATACATATTAATTCAACAAATATGCCTAACGAAGATTCTAGTACACTAAACTCAGCCCTGAATTTACTCCTATCCTGAAACCTTTTTTCTTATTCTATTGTTCCACACCTGACTAAATTAAAATACAGAAGATTCACTTGCCTCTGAACAAACTCTAGAGTACAAGCAGCAGTTGTGTGCGGGCGCGTGAGAGTGTTGTGTGTGTGGGTGGGTGTGTGAGAGTGTTGTGTGTGGGTGGGTGTGTGAGAGTGTTGTGTGTGGGTGGGTGTGTGAGAGTGTTGTGTGTGGGTGCGTGAGAGTGTTGTGTGTGGGTGGGTGCGTGAGAGTGTTGTGTGCGGGCGCGTGAGAGTGTTGTGTGCGGGCGCGTGAGAGTGTTGTGTGCGGGCGCGTGAGAGTGTTGTGTGCGGGCGCGTGAGAGTGTTGTGTGCGGGCGCGTGAGAGTGTTGTGTGCGGGCGCGTGAGAGTGTTGTGTGCGGGCGCGTGAGAGTGTTGTGTGCGGGCGCGTGAGAGTGTTGTGTGCGGGCGCGTGAGAGTGTTGTGTGCGGGCGCGTGAGAGTGTTGTGTGCGGGCGCGTGAGAGTGTTGTGTGCGGGCGCGTGAGAGTGTTGTGTGCGGGCGCGTGAGAGTGTTGTGTGCGGGCGCGTGAGAGTGTTGTGTGTGGGTGGGTGTGTGAGAGTGTTGTGTGTGTTAAAATGTATTAACAATGTAACAAATAGAACCTTACTGTGTTACTAAAAAGTCAGTAGTAAAACAAAAACAAATTTGAATAAAAAGTTATTATTATGGTCAATACTTACAGAAAACCATAAACCCAGGGGCAAAAGTGGACCAAACTAACGTGAGAGCTGTAAGAAAAAATATATAATGTGTTACTTGCTGAAATTTTGAAAGCATTTCATTTATTATAGACGTTTAAGATAGTCAAGCAAAACTGTAGCAATATGATCATTTAAATGTAAATTCCTATTCATGCATTAACATTAAGAGGTTACAGCAAAACCGAGCTAGCGGGAAGTCTTGGTTCAATTGTTTAAACATACTATTTTATTTTAACACAAACGGCGGTTTATCTATTGCCACATACAATTAATTTTATCTTGTTTGAACAGAGAAAACGCCAGAAAGCCTTTTACCTTTCTTTCCATTGTAAACGCAATTCGACATTCAATTCACCCAAACCCTCATCATTTGGTTGAAATAACTCTATATTCATTAAGTAAGACGTGTAAAGTGGGTTTAAGCAACGGGTAACTTACACATCTAAGTTAATGTTAACATTAGTTTAATTTCTGAGGGAGACTGCAACATTTGTTGGTAATCTTTACTCTCTCATTCCACGTTTAAAACAATACTGTGACAAACTGTTGTGCAAAATACTAAAACTAAATAAGAAGTTTGCATAAAACACATAAAATAAACAAAACTGCAAACTTACCGAACTGACAGAAATCAAACGTCCTGCTGCCGCCAAGAGTTGTTCTCAGTGTGATTTGACGTTGGGTGGCGCACTTTCGCAACGGCAATCCTGTATTATTGCCTGGCATATTACAGCAAGGCTACAGCGAGGTTACAGCGAGACCAAAATATACTGTAAAATTTTCCCGCTCAATAAAAATTACCCAGAATGCATTATGACCTGCAGTATTGTACTGTAATGTACACATGCAGTATTGTACTGTGGATTTTTACAGTAATGTGCTGCTAAAACTACAGTGACATCTAACAGTGTAGGTAACGTTAAGGTTATTTCCACTCACCTGTATAATCTGCGGTGGTGTTGACGCTAGCCTCATTTCTAGCATCATCTTCGGACACTGGTAGTTCCTCAACCGCCGCACTGTCCATTACAACTAAAGGGCAAACGCTTGGCTTTTCTCCCAAAATGTAAAAAAACAAAAAAGGATTTCAAAAAAGTATTTCTTCCTGCCCCACTTCTGTTATTTGCATCTTTTATTTCTTTGTATTTGGTTTTGAGGTTTTTAATTTTCCTTTGACACTGAAGCCACGACCTTTGAAACCCCCTCTCTCCCATTTTCCGCGCAATTTGTACATATATATTTTTGTTCCTGTATGTGCCTTCCAAGCTGGCCTGCACCGATGCATCGCCCCAGAGTGAAAGAAGTGTAGATACTTCTTCATGAGACCACGGAGATGTCTCCATAATTTCTTTTGCGCCCACACCTTGTACGTGAACACAGTCTTGTCTCAACGACGAACGTGTGGACGTTTGACGTTGCGTGCGAACGTAACGTAGCCAAATGCTACTCAGATCCGATCTGAGCATTCAGACATTAACGGATTTCCAGAAATGCGATTTGAATAGGATTTCAAACCACATATGAATATAGCTTGAAACAGATTTGTAAAAATCGGATTCCATGTGATTTTTTTGCTGTTCACACTTGCTAAATGTGATCGGATTTCAATCGGATATGCACACAAATCAGATTTGAAGTGACAGTCTGAATGAGGCCTTAGAACGCTGAGGTAGATCAGATATGATTTCTACAATAATGGCAGCACTTCATACAGTTTTCCCTGTTATAACTTTTATTACACATCATGGAAAACTTACCAAGGGTATACGCCGTATACCTGCGTGAACCTGCACTACACAACTGGTGCAGACTGGTAAAGAAGTGGGTATACGCCGTATACCTGCGTATACCCTCGACTAATAATAAACATCTGTTTAAATGCTCATCAAACATAAAACACTCACTGCTCCTGACTTAACTTTTGTAACTTTAATAAGGTTTAACTTATTTTTTTTTATTGTATAAAATAAATATAAGACTTTCAAGTGTTATTTTACATTTTGATTACTTTATTCAATTTCTGTACCTGAAACCCACTGTTAGACCAACCTGAAAAACCTGAAAAGTGCAGTTTATTGCATTTGATATTTGCTTTATTACATGTACTATTGCTCATAATGATCACTTGTTCTTATTTTATTACTTGCTGATTAGTTGTCTTTAGTTGTTTTATTTTATTATTCTGTAAATTCTATATCACATTTAAAAAATGTTCAGCTTATTGGTAAGTGTTTGTCATGTCATGTCTCGTTTTTACACCTTTACGGCATAAATCTGCCTTAAATTTTAACAGAAATAAAGATATAAAATTTTATTATATTATCGTTATCGACTGATATGGAACATTTTATTTTGTTAATTTTTTCGGCCATATCGCCCAGCCCTACGATAAATAATATAGTGCTACTACACAGCTACACAGTCGCGACCCAGTGGTTGGGGACCTCTGTAGTAAGCAACCTTGAGAATTTCTTAACTTTTATCTGTTCATTTGCTCACAGCTGATTGGTCTTGATTCGGTTTGAGGTCTCTTATCTACTTGCCCTGGAACCGGTTAGCTGTGCAGTGTAAAGTTACCGTCGCGACGAACACTGATTAAACCAAATTACTAAACTGAACTTGCTCCCAAGGCACAAACTTATTTTGAGCGGGTCGGACACCGGATACGAAGTGCCGCGCCATGTCTCTAAAATCCAAACACACTGTTTTCATACACACCGCTACGACTCTGAATGATGTGCCATACCTGTGAGTTGTTGTAAATGTGACCTAATGCATCACCCGGTGTGTGACCCCCTTTATACTTACGTCCAAACGTTTGACATTTTAGTGTTCACCTTACTGACATCACACCACGGACCTAAAACAAACAAAACTCTTGTGTATTATCTACATATATGACAATGATAACAGGTTTGACTTGAACATAAATGATAGTCGATGTTAGGCTCAGTACCCGAAACCATCGGTGGGAAAGGATCTTTTTTAGACAAATGCGTCGCTTTGGATCCTCCTGCAGACAAGCTTGAATCAAACTGCAGCATTCTGAGCAGAAAGATGGAAAAGGCCGTTATTACCTCAAACTGTCAATTCATCTGACTCTTATTTATTTGTGTCTTTTAGATTTACAGTCTGATGAAGATCTCACCTTTACTCAAGCCAGCTTTGGAATACTTCTTGTTGTTGATCTGGCCCAGGGTGGCTGTGCCAGGAATATAACCGGTAACCAGCGCATACAACACCACACCGAGTGTCCACACTGTCGCCGGCTCTGCGTGGTACTTGCCCATTTTCAACATCTCAGGGCAAAAGTACTCATTTGTGCCTGGAGGAAACAGATTTGTGAAAATGATTCATGTTATAAGGGCCGTTCATAAAAGACACGTCTGAAGTGATCAAACATACCCAAACACATGATTTAAGGTGTTTTTTGGAGCAGATCGCCACACCCGAAGTCGATAAGTATGATTTCATATGTTTCGGGGTTGATCAGGATGTTCTCCAGTTTGATGTCTCTGTGGAAAACCCCCTGCTCGCAGCATTTTACAGCAGCCTTGGTCACCTGCTGCATGATGACCCGTGCTAAGCCCTCTGTGACTTTTCCTCCTTTGCTGTCAATAAAGTCACCCAGGTCCATGCAGGGAGAAATACGCTCTAGAACCATGAAGTATTCTTCATCACAGTCCTCCCAGTCCAACAGCTGGATGATCTCAGGAACTCCTTTACTGGCAAGCATATGAAAAGCGATCTCTCGTGGAATGAGTTCAGTGTAAGCGGGCTAAAAGAAAGATCATTTTTATGATTAAAATATTTAGCTCAATAAAAAACTATGATGATGACTTCTAATGAAAAACAGCCTACTTACAATCAAAATACGACAGAGACACTTGGAGTGTTGGACAATTTTCACTGCCACCTGATCAACAAAACAAAAAATGAATTGCAGTCGTGTAGAAAAGACATGTAAAACAATAGGGAGCGGATAGATCAAGCACTCTAAACAGTAAACATGACATACATTAAGATACACTAAGATGGATTGAAAAGGATAGAGTGAGATCTGAAAAATCAAACCTTAAGACCGTCGCTCATACGGGTCCCTTCATAGACGGCTCCATATCCTCCTTTGCCCAGCATTTTGCCCATCTTATACTGGCAGGAGTTGATTTCTATCAAAAGATAAATGTAGTTAATGTGAAATGACAAGAAACTTTTACAACACACTTTTGGAGGCCCCAAGACCATACAGAAGACATTAAAAATAAGATGTGTGTGTGTAATGCGTGTTATGATTGTGTGTGTTATGTGTGTCAGTATTATGAAAGTAAACTCACCCAGAATCACATTCCTGTCCTTACTTTCCTTCAGCAAGTCAGTTAAAGAAACATCTGCGGCATGATGGGAAGTCAGCAAGACTGCCGGCTCGCTCACATCTTGAGTTTGGTTCACCTCAGCAGTTTCCTGATTTTCCTGGATCTGATCTATAGAGAAGAATTATTTCAAACAGTATCAAGTAGTATTGACAATGAAATATTTAACACATTAATGGTCAATCCTGTGGATTAAACTAACCTAGCAAAATATTAAAAAGGGACAAATTTCACTTAGATTCAGGATTTCGTTTACCAACACACATCATAAAAAAGCAATTCTCATGCTAAAGAATAGTAGTAAATGGCAACATCCAGACAAAAAAATACAGATGAGAGACATGTATAGACTAAAACACACTAGAAGTCACTTTGGATAAAAGCGTCTGCCAAATGTGTAAATGTAAAATGAGGATTATTACATTCGACTGACAGCAGAACAGAAAGTAAATGAATCTGACATAATGGCAGTATACTCACTATAGTTATCCAATTCATCCTGAACTCTTCCGCAAGTAGCAGGAGCCACTTCAGTGTTTCTGGAGCAAGAGAAGGTTCTCTTTATAGCCTGCCATTTTTTCTTAAAGGTGGCACGGATCCTCTTCTCCCATTTCTTTCCTTGTGTTTGTTGATCTAAAAGATCAAAAACAGAAAAGATAAACAAAAGAAATTAGGGTGATAAACTAATCCTCCACTGGCACAATACAACTATTTAAATTCTCTCTGAAATGATTTGCTCACGGTTAGATGGATCTGCTCGGTGCTCAGCTGGATCTTCAACATCCCAGTTACATGAACCAGAGAGGAAAACAGCTGGATCTTGCACGACCTTCGGCTTAAAGACACGTAAATGTGTCTGGACAGATTGATCTGGTTGAGGATCTGATAGACTCCGGTCAGATGCAGAAAAACAAACCACTTTTGTGTTTCTGAAGCAAGAGAAGGTTCTCTTTATAGCCTGCCATTTTTTCCTAAAGCAGGCACTGATCCTCTTCTTCTGTTTCTTTTCTTTTGTTTGTTGATCTAAAAGATAAACAATAGAAATTAGGGTGATAAATTAAACCTCCACTGGCACAATACAACTATTTAAATTCTCTCTGAAATGATTTGCTCACGGTTAGATGGATCTGCTCGGTGCTCAGCTGGATCTTTAGGAGCTGTTTGATCCACACAAAATGAATCATGCTGAGAATTAGTTGGTTCTTGAAAGTCTGTTTGCTCACAAACAGATGGACCGGGCTGATGGTCAGCTAGATCTTCAACATCCCAGTTACATGAACCACAGAGGAAAACAGCTGGATCTTGCACGACCTTTGGCTTAATGACACGTAAATGTGTCTGGAAAGATAAACCTGGTTGAGGATCTGATAGACTCAGGTCAGATGCAGAAGAAGGAACCACTTTTGTGTTTCTGGAGCGAGACAAGGTTCTCTTTATAGCCTGCCATTTTCTCTTAAAGCAGGCACTGATCCTCTTCTGTTTCTTTCCTTTTGTTTGTTGTTCTAAAAAAACCCACATAATAATACACAAGTTTACATAGATCAAGTAATTTACAAGAGAAATAATGTCATTTTCTTCACGTCACTACAACCCAACAGCACAATGATCTAAAATTAAAGTATATTATTACTCAACACTTAGCAAAATGTACTAAAACATCATGGTTTTAAACATAAAAGTCTTTTTAAAACACATTCAGACAGAAAACATATCAAGTTTAATCGTGACATAAACACAAAACATGTCTGATGCTGTGCTGCTCGAGTCACTACTATATTCTATTATCTGTTTATGTTTTACGATGGTTTTATGTCATTATATGTTATTTTAGTTGATAGATGTTGTTATAATATCATTGTAATGGTGTGACTGACCTGCTGTTTTCTCCATCTCGTGTGTTGTATGAGAAATCGCTGTTTGTTAAGATGTAGATGTGAGTTAAGCGTCTATTTCATAAACGTCTGTCCGTTTACACTTGTGTAGTCGCTCGGTACAGACTTGTGTTGCTTAATATTGTCACTTTCTGTGAAGATTGTAGAGTTAAAGCGGTGAAATCCGTCGTCACTTTCGCGCAAATCACACAACTGACAAGATTAACTCTGTGCGTGACGTCATAACGCAAAACATTCCACAGGTGACGCGCACGGACGCGCGCGAGCACACATACAGGATTAATTCGGGTTAATTGATAAACGTTTTTAAATGTCAAAAACTGTCCTAATCGACCTGAATGCACCTGAAGCAGATACAAGAAAATATGTATAATCAAATTCGACAACGGGACGCTACATGTGACAAGAAAATACCTCAAAATGAATGGATGATGTCCTTATATCAGATGATCCAACGAAGTGACCTGACATTTACGATGAAAAATCGAAAGTAGTGTTTTTAATCCGTTTACACAAGAATTCCTCCTAAAACCAAATTGTTCTTCTTCATTTCATTGTATTGGCAGCTCACGGTGTTTCTCTACTGCCATCTTCTGGTCATAATTCACTTCTCGGGTGTGATTCTTTTTAAATAAAAGAATAAACGTTTCTGTGTATCAAAATATTAATAAATATAGACATACAATATTATTTAATACAAAATAATTGTATTAAATGTTTTGTATTAAATTTGCATGGTAGAAATGAGCAGAACCTACATTCAATATAATTATGCATTGGTAAATTTGAGCAAAGAAGGCTGTTTCAAAAACTGTTTTGTTTGATCTTTATCCATAAAATGTACTAAAACTCAAGGTTTCATTAAAGTAAAACAAGCATGAAATGCTAGCTTCTATTTGTTTAGTGTAATAAAGTCACAAGGGAGCCCGTTTCCTCTTTCATGACTCAAAACAACTCCAGATTATATTCTTAAATAAATAAAACTCACCATACATACACAAACATGAGAAACAGATAACAGAGCATTAGTCGGAGTTCATAAAGATACAGAGATGATGAGCCATCAGCCCGGCATCATTCGTTTGTTTGGTGACAGCAGCTTCTAGCTTAGACTGACCTGCATTATCCAAACTGATGAATAATATTAAATAATAAAAAAACATGTCCAGCAAACGAGTAAATATAAACTGAGGTTTTTATTCATCTTATACTGCAGGATGATGCAGAATTGTTCTGAACGGGTCTTCAGACTCCAGACTAATGCTGTTTGGCAGACATTAGAAACAATAAGAATATATGTGACCCTGGATCACAAAACCAGTCTTAAGTATCAAAAAACTTGCCTTTTTTCTTTTATGCCAAAAATCATTAGGATATGAAGTAAAGATCATGTTTCATGAAGATATTTTGTAAATGTCCTACACACAGAAAAATCAGGGTACAGGAATGTACCTTAGGGGTACAAATGCTTTGTCGCTCCAGCTGTACCTTAAAAGGTACAATTTTGTACCTTTGTGTCTCTACAACAGAGGTCCTCAACTCCTCTTGATCTACTTTCCTCCTGAGTTTAGCTCCAACCCTAATAAAACACACCTGAACAAAATCATCAAGATGCTCAGAATTACTACAAACTTGCAGGAAGCCCTGATAGCAAAAGAGCAGATGATTGATTTGTCAATGTGAATTTCATTAAATCAATATCACTTTTGCACCCACAGTTAATGAATGAATGAAGCATTCATGAAGCGGTTTTTCAAAACACCATTGTTGTGATCAGTGTTTGCTTTAGTTGAGCTGTTGACTCTTAAAGTTAGATTTTCTTTGATGATAGTGTGTTTAAATGCATTTGTGATGTCAAAGAATGAAATCAGGTGATGAAAGTATATTCTAAATAGTGATGTTGTCATTGTTAAGTAACTTTAATGGCTACTCTTAACAGTGTTGTGTTATAAAGGTCTCAGTATGTATGTTATGATATTATAGTGTTATGACCAGTGGTGTAGTCCTAAAAAATAAAAGTGGTTTACTATTATCCAACCCAACCCAACCTAACCCTAAAAAGTAGCCAAAAAATGACATGTCAATGTTTGTTTGGTTTATTAGGAATATATAAATTTATAATACAAGTGAATTAAATTTACAATCAGTCATTTGTGCATATATTTCTCAACTTTTACAACAACAATTTCAATTACGTATTGTTTTTTAAATTATGTTCCAAACAGATTTACTATTTACAATTAACAACAATAATTTCAATTATGCATTGTTTTTTACAGTGTGTTCCAAACAGATTTACTATTTATTGACATATTTACAGTTACATAGCCGTGACCAGAGATGGGCATGTATTTCAAATAGAAAATACTTAACCCTTAACATGCACAGGGCCCGTGGGTGGGTTAACACTTAATTTTGGTTTTGTTGAAAGTAATTTAGTTGAAACTCACCATCATGGTCAGTGTTTCCTTGAGTTGGGCTCTTGACTCTTAAGCGTTAGATTTTTGTTGCATTGTAACTGTGTGCTTTTAAAGTACATGTGTTAGAATGATTTAAGTCAAGTGGTGTTGGCTTTTATTTTGTAGTGTGACAAACTGGTCTCATATGGATTGATACTAAAAGAAACAAAATGTCAGGAAGTTTAATTGTATTTTGATGTTCAACAATTTAGAAAACAAGCAGCAAATTTAAACTACAGTAGAGTTTAGAATCAAGATTTCTGTGCCATTCTATCAAGAATCAGTGTATGAGTCTCAACAATGGTGACAATCAACAAAAGAAAACTTCATGCTGCAATGCATGCTGGGTAACATCATAGTACAAAACTCATTTATGAATCCCAGCATACATTGCAGCATAAAGTTTTATGTTGTTGATTGTCACCATTGTTGAGGTTCATACACTGATTCTTGATGTCTGTGTGTGTCTAAACTTAGCTGTAGTTTTAATGCATCATGCTTTCACAAGTCTTTCTAGATTTTAAAATACTAAAAGGTTAGTTTAAAAACCAACAACATGTGATTAGAGCCTCATTTGCAGCTCCATAAATAAAGTACTTTAAAGGCACACAATTACACACATGCCAAACCTAACATAACACTTAAAAGTCAAGAGCCCAACTCAAGGAAACACTGATCACCATGGTGGTGACATCCAAATTGATAACCCCACCTACGGGCCCTGTGCATGTTAAGGGTTAAGTATTTTGTATTTGAAATACATGTCCATCTCTGCCACCAACTTAATACGCATGCCTGATATCTATAAACTGCAGGTGGACCAGTCCATTTACAATTTATAGGAACAAGCCACTCGTATTAAATTGGTGAACATTATAATCACTTTGGAACTACATAAATAATTTTGAGTGTGTTGTAACAATGATGTGATACTAGTGTTTACTTTTAAAACAGTGTTATGACTTAAACAATCAAACAACTGAACCAATTACACATGAAGAATCAGTGTATGAAAGTCAACAATGGTGACATCAGTGGATAACATCATAGTACAAAACTCATTCTTAACTCCCAGCATGCATTCCTGTTGATCTGCATTAGTTTGATGGTTGTCACCATTGATGAGGTTGGTGTGATGAATGTTGATGTCCAAGTGTGTCTGTAATGCTTTTATTTGTTTAGTAACAATACTTAGATTTGGGAACCATTCATTAACAGAATCAGCAACAATACTTTGTAACTTGGTTACTATTTGCTCACACTTGGCATTGAAATCAAACTACGATGTTGATCATTCCCTCACACGTGGTACTCTAAGCTTTATTTGTGCACATAACATTAAAATCCATCTGAATTACATCTGATGGTTGCGACTGAGTTTCTTCCAGTAACTACTGCTATGTTTTATTAACCAACAGATGGCACTGTTTTCAACACTTTTGAAGCTTTGAATCTTATTTTGAAACAGTCATGGGAATGTCTTGGTGCTTCATTTGAGGCTTCATTTTCCATCACACCTGACCTGACCTGAGGCATATTGCACAAAGCGGATAAACCAGATAAACCCAGCCTGATTTAGAACAGGTTCAGCAACGCTTGGTGTAAACATTCTCTGTCAACTCAGGTTTGAGCCAGAGTTCACCTAAAATTGTGACACAGAAGCATCATCAGTTTGACTTCTCGTGAGTATCGGCGCAATTCATTTTTTCTGTTGAAGATGAAAAATTTATAAACGAAATCTCATGAATTCAAACACATTTAGCAGGCAGGAATAAACACTGCTGCAGTGAAAGTTTGAAAACACAACTACTGACTATATCGATGCAAGTGAATCAACTGAATTTAAATATTTTATATAGGTTTACGAAAAGGTCAAATGAAAACACGTATGATTCATTACTTTAAAAGCTTTATATACCGAGGCTTGTAAGTATTTTGTGTTCTCTGATTAGGTTTAAGATTCAATAAAGATTACATAAAAAGAAGGCGGCGTTTTAAGATGCTTTATTTGTCAGAAGAGCATGCTGATCTTTATTAGTCATAATACAAACACATGTAACCCAACCAACTGCATATATCAGTAATAAATGTTAAATATTGATAACAAACTCTTTTAAGACTATTAACTGACAGTGGAGGGCTGCATTATTATTTCTTAAAGCTTTATTAGTAATATCCATACGTGGCACAAGGATGATTTTGCCTTAAAATGATGTGTGTACTGTGCCTCGGTCAATTCTGTTTCTTTGCAGATATGGCATCACTGTCACTTCTGGCCCTTTTACGAGGGTTTCGGTACTCTGGCAATTTAATTAGTTTTAAAAAATTGGCTTCAGCATCCTTAGATGACTGTTGGCCACTAAAACAGTCACCATCAAAGATCTTAACAGAAGTTATTGAGTATTTGCTGTACAGTTCACTGAGCTCCTGATTCATGTCTGAAACACTCATGAGCTCAATGCTGAATTCTGGCTTGTTTTCTCCTAAATAGCCAAAGGAAAAAGACTTTGTGTTATCTTTGTGATGTTTATAACAGACAGCTGTCCAGATGTGAGACGGAACTGTGACCCGTCTTAACTCTCGGCTGTCCTCACAGTCGCTTTCTTGTGGTATTTTCTTATTACCAGGTACAGTACCTGTGATGATGTAAGCTGTCGCTTCTTTATCACTTTTAAATGTTTCTGTTAAAAAAGCATGTAAATAACCCTCCCAGTTCCTCCAGTGAATGCGGTTGAAGCAAGCATCCATCGGTGCAACGTTGGTCAGAGTAAATGTTGCCATACGAGCATCATCGGCACATTGGAGACCGTTGGGGTTCAGGTGTCCGCGATCAAATCCTGTGTGCTCATAATCAGAGCTGAGAGATTGATTTACTTTATATTTATTAACAAAGACTTTGGCTTTGCTCTCAGGGATCATTTGATCAGATTCAGATGAAATCTACAAAAGAAAATATTACTTTAGCACAGTTTGCTTGATATGCACAAGCTTCTTTTTTTTAGAGAACATTTGAGATGTTGCTGTATTAGTAAGTTCAACCTAACTAATTTTCTATTCATGTTTTACATATGTATTGGCAATAACAACACAACTTAAAATGTAAATAATTCAAAACCATATATAACTGAGTTTAAAAAATTTTATATACATTTTGTTAAATAGTAAAACCTACTGTTAGCTGTGGCTCGATGTGCCATTTGTTGCAACTCTTAGGTTTTTCATCTTCTTTTTGTGAGCATTGAGGATCAAATTTATAGGCACTGTAAAGGGGAATTTTGTCAGTAGTCAAATACAAAGTAGCAAAAAACACAGGTTTATTTTCCATCTTCTGACAAATTCTCTTGGCATTCTGATCCATTCCTTGCGGTTCCTTGTTGTTATAGAAATATTTTTTACAATCTTGATCGTCATCAAATGTCGCGACCACTTTTGCCTGAGCGTTTAAAGCTCTCAGCGCAGTGCAGGTGAGCAGGAAAATCAGAAACATGATCCAGTTGAAATGTTTAATACGACAGTGATAACAGACTGTAACACATCAGCTTAAATACACAGTTGTTTTGTGTATTTTGTGTAGTTTTGTGTATTTAAGCAGATAATGTAAACTCTCAACAGCCTGTTTTGTCTTCAAAGCTGGGGAGTAGTTCAAATAAAAAATACTTAACCCTTAACATGCACAGGACCCGTGGGCGGGTTAACACTTAATATTTGTGTTGTTGAAAGTAATGTAGTTGAAACTCACCATCATGGTGACCAGTGTTTTATTGAGTTGGGCTCTTGACGCTTATATTTTATTTGCATTATGTTTTCATCTTTCTTACCTTCAAAATGCAATTATACTCTCTGGCAACATACATGACTTCCATAACCAGCACACAACCCAAAATAAATAAATAAAGCAAGCTGCAAGATGTAGCCGTTTCAAGAACCAACATTCTCCACGCACCATCGCCATAACAAACACGCTTTGAAAGCACACAGCTATAGCACAAAAGTTAAACACAATGATCTGTAACTTTAATTAGAAATTCTTTGCTCCAGTCTACTTCAGACTAGTGTGAGAACTGTTTCATGTGTGATTCATTTGCGTTATTTCCTGCAATTCTTCGTGCATGTGTTTGGTTATAAAACGTGGTTTGCGGACAAGACAGATCTGTCTGTGATTCTTCCACTTGTAAAGTCATGCAATGTGTAACCCCCTGTCGTCAATCCATCGTGGAGTGTGCATATCGCAGCAACACAGTCCCCCTTCAGATAGTCATGCAGTGTGAAAAGAACAGTAATGCAATGACTGAAAATCGGGCAATGTGAACTCGACGACTCAAATCTTACAGTAACATTATTTACAACACTAACAGACACTTGCACTTATTAACCACATGGGGGAACCCATGAGCAAAAGTTTTCTAGTGTTGCTTTAAAGCAGGGGTGCCCAAACTCGGCCCTCCAGAGTTTAGCCCTTCAGTTTTTTGACAGCCACCATTATTGTGATCAGTGTTTGCTTTAGTTGGGTTCTTGACTCTATTCTAATCCTAATCTAATTTCAATTTTCAGAAATTTCTGATTTTAAGATGGTAGTTGTTATGTTATGTTCTTAGTAATAATGATAACCATTAAATCAATCATAAAAGATTAGCTTCAACACCATTTTGTGTTATTTCTCATCTACACAATAGCTTCACAAAATAGTATTCTACACCAGGGGTCCCCAGATTCGATTCTGGAGAGCTGGTGTCCTGCAGTTTTATTCCAACCCTAATCAAACAAATCAACACACCTGCAAAAGCTTATCAATGTCTTCAAGATCACTAGAAACCCTGATAGCAAGAAACCATTAAATTAACTAACAATGTTAATGCCATTGAATCAATGTCACTTTTGTACCCGCCATTAACGTTGAAATTTTAACAATTCACCATTATTTTGATCAACGTTTGCTTTAGTTGAGCTCTTGTGGTATTAGGTTCTCACCTGTTTAGTCGCTGATTTTGTGATGCTCAGTTGTTGAAGTTTAAGAAATTCTGAAGAAATTAACAACACACCAGACACATGAAAAATGAACTAGCAGACATCAAGAATAATCCTATTCATCTCAATAATGGTGACAACCAAGAATTTAAGATAAACACACTGCATTCTGGGCACAATCATACAAAACTGATCCGTGACTCCCAGCATGCATTGCGGTGTGAAGCGGCTCATTTGATGATCACCACTGCTGAGATTCATACACTGTTTCCAAAAACCTTTTATATGGAGATTCATGCGACAAAGCTGGGCCTCCAACTCAAGCTCATTGATACTGTCATAACTAAAACCCCATTAAAAACTTCAAGACATCAGAAACACTTTCTTTGGAGTGAAGAATCACATCATAGCAAAAACATCTGATCTTATATTCTTTTGGCTTTCTTTGCTATGACATCTACACTACAGAGCCCAATTAAAGTAAACAGTGATCACAATAATGGTGACTTTAAACAATATTCATTGATGTTACACAGTTCTTGTTTCATTCTTAACGCCATTCCAGCATCTTAGGCTATATTCATGGCGAGAACTAGTCACTCTATACACACACAGAAGTCGATACTATACACAAGTCTTTTCTATACATGAGTCGGGGGGGACTATTTGGATTCCTCAATTAACCTATCCTGCATGTCTTTGGGCCGTGGGAGGAAACCCACGCTGACACAGGGAGAACATGCAAACTCCACACAGAAAGGCCTCCAATCCCAGCCGGGGCTCGAACTGGGGACCTTCTTGCTGTGAGGCAGCAGTGCTAACCACCGAGCCACTGTGCCACCCGATGTTACACAGTAACATTACTTGTAGAAATTACCAGGACATTTTCCCTTATTTTGCGGACATTTCTATTAAAGCTAAAATGTAATTTAATGCAGTGCAAATTGCATTTGTATTTAACATTAAATCATATTGTTGACGGTCTAAAAAAAGGTACATAGTGAAGATGTGAATAATTTCAAGGTTACAGAATATAAACATATTGTCTTCAATAGAGCATCAATTACTGTAAAACATTATACCTGTGTGCTTAATTTGTAAATTCCGGAACAAGGAGGCGTGGAAGATCCGGCAAGTCTGTGTGTCTTGAAACAACACACCAGAGAATGACTTCTGTATAAATATTGACATTAATATTTAATGTTTCCTCTTCTCATTTGTGTGCTTTCTGTTTCTGGTTAGAACAGAATTTCACTGAAAACTTCTTTACTGAAACTTAAACTGCATATGACTAATGCTGGGCAAAAGTGATGTACACAACAAATTGGCCAGTGTTAAATTAACACTGCTAGGTGTCTATATGTGTCCACACTAAAGGGCAGGGGTTCTCAATCCTGGTCCTTGGGGCCCCCCTGACAGAATGTTTTAGATGTCTCTCTCTATATAAAACACCTGATTCAACTCATCTGCTAGTTCCTTTTCGATACAGTTCACTTCACATTGTGTTTTTGCAAAACGCTATGGGAAAACTCCTCCGATACTGAAGCCTATTGGTTAACGTCTGTGAATGTCACAGACCAATGGTGTTTGAGCCTGCCATTTGCGCCTATATAAGTCCGGGCCGAATGCCATTCAGTACCATTTTCGACTGAAGCGCGAAGTAAAGAATTTGCTATATGGCACTGTAGCGCGGTTTGCAACGCAATGCTTGTTCCCGTAATCTTAGGTAACCAGGGCTACGTTCACTTCGCATTGTGTTGTTCATCACGCCACGCTACTACGGACTTAAATAATGCGTATAATCCGGAGATCGAGCACTTATGAGGACTCTAACAACCCTGCCAGCGGGAGCACAGGTTTTACTGGAGCTCACCTCATGTATACAAGCACACTAGTATTACTGAATAACATGAGCACACATTGGGGCTCATAGCATCTCAGTGAATAAGCCCCTCAGGCAGATAAGACGCGTGTGTGGAGGGCAGGCATGTCCAGGCTGTAAAACCTGGCTAAGGTGGATGGCGAGGACCAGCCGGCCGCCATGCAAATGTCCAATAACGAGACCCCCGCAGACCATGCCCAGGAGGAAGCCATGCTCCTGGTAGAGTGGGCTTTAACCCCTAATGGACACGGTAAATCCAGTAAGCTGCAATGAAGGTGTCGGTTTTCCACTTAGTTAACCCCTGCTTCGAGATTGGCAAACCATAGAGCCGCCTACTTTTTATCAACTAGAGATGAAACAATTACCGGTTTCACGATAAACCACGCTAAAATGTCCTGATGGTTAGTATCCCAGATTGCAAAATTGTTGCGGCCCAGATACCAAACCCGACACTTTCATTTGGCCCACATACGGCATGGAATGATGGCACTTGGGCGGTCCGCTCCTGTTTGCCAGATCTGAGCCACAAGCAAACCATGGCAAGGCCACATGTTAGCCAAATGTACACCAAATAAACTAAAACTGACCCTACTCTGGCCCACAGTTCGCTTTTATTCTGGCCCAGATCCGCATCATACCTGACACTTTCATTTGGCCCACATACCGCAGTGTCCAGTTTTTTTTCTAGTTCTATGAACGTTCCCAGCTAACAAAAGGCACCATCATGGTGATCAGTGTTTCCTTGAGTTGGGCTCTTCACCCTTGACCTTCATAGATTACAGTTTTTGTGTGCAGTGGCTGTGTGCTTTTAAAGTACATTTGTGAAGCCAATGCAATGGAGAATCTTATCTTATGGGTTTGTTTGGTGGTTATTAAAATCATCATCATGTTGATTCAATGATTTCTGTGTTGTTAATTTGTTGACTGCGTCGGTGCTTTCCCCGGTGGGCGTGGTTTTCAGGTTATGACACGCTGCTCTCTGTCACGTCTGACGTTTCTGCTTGCACGTGTTGTTTTATTCGATCACAACTGTTTATATTGGAAAAACATATCGTAATACGAGGGCCTGCTTTGCGGAACTTCTTCGGTATCAAGGTAACAGACTGGTTAAGTATACTTGTTAATGTGTTGGTCATATCAGCACTATACAAATCGGCTCCTGGAGGGCCTGTGTCCGGCAGAGTTTAGTTCAACCCCTATACACATGACGTTACAAAGTATTCAGGACTATTTAAAAATGACGAACAGGTGTGTTGCATTATGGTTCGAACTGAACTAACATTATGCAGATCACGAAGTTAACGTTAGCTGTGTTTTCCATTACCCTTAAAAAAGCGCATTTTAAATAGCGCCCAATGGAAACACTTCAATTTCGAAAACAATTCTCATGTATCCCTAAAAACGTTATGCTCATATGAGGTGTTGTTTTCAGGCTGTAAAACTTCAATGAAACACTTTTTGTCGTATTTGCAAGTCACGTGGTGTACGACAAAGTCACATGACCAGTCGCGGTATTTTTGGGCAGAACACTGGGAGAGCTGACAAACGAGCGAGTCTGTTTTAGGAACCGTGAGATCATATGAAAATATATAGGGAAATATAGACATTTAAGTTAAGTTTACGTTTATTTAAGAAGTTGCTAGATTAATTTTAAGCTTTCAACGAATCAGCTTGTTAAAAAAGTGTTATTTATTCTATATGTTCGTGTTAGTGCAAGCACCTTTGTCATTTTTTTTACAGTGGGTGTGGATCGTGGATATATGCTTTCATCCTTACCTCAGAGAAAAAGCGCGCCATTTAAATCTGTTTGGATTAGTGAGGTAATAATTGTGTTTCAGTTCTGTATTAGTTGTAGTTACTAAATAATTTGGTTAACGTTATTTTATAGATGTAATTGATTTCAGCAATAAAAAACCCAGAGATGTCAAAAAGCCTAATATTTAATAACGTTACTTACCAACAACTTGACGAACAAAGTGGCACAAAAGTCGAAGCCAACTGGTAATACGTTTAAATCAACAAAATAAAACTATAAACGAACTTTAATGCAATGTCTACAAACTGTAGAATTTAACATTAAACGCTTTTATTAGTGAGGTAAATAAAATTCGCTTCAGGAGTAACAGTGGTCATTTGATACAATTGAAGAATTGACTCTGTTGCTGTGTGTCTCTTGCTTAGATTTGGTTGCTGTAGTAACAATTACAAACAAACCCTGGCGACGGATGACGTGAGCTTTGCTGCTTTATTCCTATTGGTAGTCACTCCTGAAAGTTGCTCATCATTTGCATAAAGTTGCCCACTTCCTGTCACTGTTGCTTGCGTCGCCGGCTCTCCATTGAAATGAATGACATCGGGTTGTTTCTCAATTTTCTTTCCTCGTGGAGACTGAGAAATAAAATCAAGTTGATATATCCTCGCTCTCTTTAGCGTCACTAATTGTGTACAGTCACAGTTAATGATGACTGTACACAGTGCACATTTAAAACATAAAAAAATAAAGTTAAAACCACACTTTAGGTAGAGTTAAATCTCTGCTACATTAAAATAATGTTAAAAACGTTTAAAAGTGCTCAGAAATGTGTATGATATTAATATTAACTAGCCTACATTAATATATTAACAGTTTTACTAAATACATTACCTATCTCTGGAGTTTACACCAATAAAATGTGCAACACATTACATTTTACTACAAAATTATATGCAAGATCTAATTACAGTAGGCAACATTTGAAGTGGATCAAAAAGGAATGACTATTGTTCTGTATATAAATCAGATTTATTTTTATAGTGCTTTATTTGTATTGCATCAAAGCAGCTGTACCAAAAAGCAAGATATATAAGTAAAGATAAAGAATAAATAAAGATATAACCTTAAGTTGTAGTAGTATAACTTAAATTAGAAAGCTTTCCACAACATCTCGCGAGATCCAGGCAAAACGTTTCATGGTTTATATCCAGAGCGTGATGCATGATGGGATAACCTTAGTTTGAAGCAGTATTCAAGATAGTTTAATGTGCATTAGGGCACTGCACTTTGGCATTTTTAAGACATGGGACAGACTTACATACACGCGCTCTCAAGTGGACAAGACCGCAAGTGGGGTTATTTGGACGCAGCTTAAGTATCTGAATTTTACCTGTCAAAACCAAAAGGATACAGGAAGTTATGTGTTAGTTAATTTACCTTTTTACCTTTTATTTTATTTTGCTTACCCATCTTTTACAGAATTCTGGATTGATGCTTGGTCCACCTGTTACAGTGCCTCCATAATCCTGACTTTTCGGCAACCAGTATCTGAATGGAGACCATCATGTGTGGCCATCTGAATACATCTGTTTTACTTCGGGTCCAGTTGTCTCTAGTATCGGGTAAATTTATGTTTTATAAAACTGTTAGTTCTGGTCCTTGATTCTGATTAATTGTGCCATGTTCACGCTGTTGCACATTTTGTCTGTTTATTAGAAGAGGGTGTCCCAATACTTCTGTCCATATAGTGTATATAATACAGTCTGCTGTATTTTTTTGAAACATTTACATCTGCTTAGAACCAAGTACAAGAATCGACAACCAAACAAATAAGAAAAGAAAGCATAACAAGCTGTAAAGCCCTACGGGACACAAAAAAAGAGATTACAGATGGAAATGGACCGCATCACTGAAAGAGCCTTGGAAGAGGCACTGAGTGGAGCTTTTGTGTAGAGCTGAGAGATGCGTTTACAAGGAACACACAGGAATGAAGCTTAACATTATTTATTCGTTATACTAAAGATACCTTTTTTAAGAATACACTATATTGCATAAAGTATTGGGTCACCCTATCTAATAAACAGGTTTGATGACTTTAGTAATTTCCATGAGTACAAATCTTAATGCTGCATCATAATATCATAATATTCTATGGAACTGTGCACTGTAAAAAATGTTCCGTAGTTTTTACGGAAAAATACCGGCAGCTGTGGTTGCCAGTAAAATTCCGTAAAAAATACGGGAAAAGCACGTAAACAGTGATGAAGGTCAAGAACTTCAGGGCAAAAACTTCAAGCTGTGATTGAATTTATTTCATTTGAGTCTTTTATATTGAGAGCATTTCTTTACATACAATTAAAACATTCACCTAATGCATAAAAGTGAAAATATTACATTTCCTTCACATATTTCCGTTTATTTCTTTATTTCGTTATAATAATTGACAGTCACTTTTAAACAAAACAACATGCAGCATGACATCAGAAACTTCTTGCCTGACTTTGACTTAAACACAGACTCCACTCTTCAGCATAGCGGTGACTAAAAAACCATTTAACGGTCAGAAAAGCAAAATTCCGTAGTTTTTACAGAAAAATACCGGCAGCTGTGGTTGCCAGTAAACTACCGTAAAAATACGGGAACATCCTGTTTTTATTCATCCAATCAATTCACAGAGGAAAACATGAGCCACACCCACTATTCTTCCTCATTAAATATTCAATTTAACTTTGAAATACATCAGAATAATGAAGACGATCATAACTTCTGCTTCACAGGGACTTAAGCATAACATCAATGAATGTTGTTTAAAGTCACCGTTATTGTGATCAGTGTTTACTTTAGTTGGGCTTTTCACCCGCGATTTGATAAACAAGTTTTCTTTTGTTTGCTATGCTATGATGTGTTTTATAAAACATAATCGTCATAGTAAATAAAAACAAAAGAGAATATAAACAGGCGCTTTAGTCTGGTTTTCATTGTTGTAAATATTCAATTAAAAGCATTTTTTATGTTTTGAAGTTTTTTAATAACAGTGTGAATGAGCTTAAATTTGAGAAACAGCAACAATCATTTGAAAAAAGTTTTTGAGCAGTTTGGAAAAATCTGGATTTGATTTTAAACACAGACATCAAGAATCAATGTATGAATCTCAACAGTGGTGACCATCAAATGAAACGCTTCATGCCGCAATGCATCCTGGGAGACATGAATGAGTTTTTCTACTTTGATGGTACCCAGAATGCCTTGCGCTTATCTTATGTGATCACCATTGTTGAGATGAATAGGTTTATTATTGATATCTGCTAGTCCATTTTGTTCTGTAAATCATGTGTTGTAAAGTCCTTCAAAATATCATTCTGTCAGTCTCATTCATAACATCAGTGAGCATAATAAAATAATTTTAAAACCGTGAATAAACCAGTAGATGACTCTCATGACAAATAACATGATGACAATTTCTCTTAGCTCTTTCCACCACGACAGATGTGTTTTTATCACACAGTTACAGCAGCTTAAGAAAATCTCACACAACAAAGCAAAGAGTCAAGAGTCCTACTAAAGCAAACACTGAACACCATAATGGTGACTCAACAAAACCATCAACATCTACACTTGTGTTAATTCTCAATAAGAACTTTTGTAGATAAACCACAGAAATAAAGTCACAGTGATGTAATAAGTGAATGTGTTAATAGTGTTTGTGGAGTTGTTTAATGGTGAGTTTTTAGAGAAAAAACTGATTGTTAAAAACTCATTTCATTTGAGCTTTTACAACATGTTTGTTCCAAAAAAAAACGACAGAATTTCACTGACAGGTTTTACAATGTGTGACAGGTTTTTTCCGTAAAAATGACAGAATTTCACTGTTAATTTCACTGACAGGTTTTACAATGTGTGACAGGTTTTTTCCGTAAAAATGACAGAATTTCACTGTTAATTTCACTGACAGGTTTTACAGTGTTTTTCCGTATTTTATACGGAAGTCTTCTGACAACAGTTTTTCTCCGTGAAAACTACAGAATTTTTCTGTTAATTTCACGGACATTTTTTACAGTGTGTGCTTCTAATTTAATAGCAACAGTTTGGAAAGGAGTATTTTCTATTCCATCATGACAATACCCGTGTATGAGACAAGATTCAGAAAGAAATCATTGATTCAGTCAGTGTGGAAGAACTTGACTGGTCTGCATAAAACCAAGTCCTGAACCCAGCTGAACACCTTTTGGTGTTATTTTAAATGTAGACTTTGAGCAAAGAACTCATCACCAAACACCAATGACTTGTGCACAGGAGTCGTGTTGTGGTAAATCGTTCTCCCAACATAAAGAAAGAAGTCTTGCAGACGAGGGTTCCAGATATCAAGAAGTCAAACTTTATTTGCTTGAGCCAACAAAGTGAGATGCACTGAGTACAATACCCAACACATCCAAAATTACAGTGCTTTTGCTACATCTTTTATACAGATTTTTCAGGGCGTTCTCACATCACCCACCAATCATATTTACATGATGTAATTCTTCGCCAATCACATTTTGCATGATGTAACCTTTTTCCCATTAGTTCGTCCCCTTAGCACCTGCAACCATTAAATCATAGTCTTCCTTTATTAAAATCTAACTGTGGCCGGTGCTTTCCGGAATCATGCGCTTCTCCCCAATCCTTCCTACGCCTTTTCATGGCACCTTATCACGTATCCTTGAAGCATGATTCTAGCTGACTCTGGATTTTGTGCACTTCACTCAATGTTATCTAGTGTGTGTGTGTCTTACTGATTTAAACAAATTAAAATATATTCTGTGTACGTGCAGTACGTGTTCCGTGCTCTCATGTGCTCTACTTGAGGCCTACATTTGGCCTATAACAAGTGTGCATAAAGTGACTGTTATATCAGTGAATTATTAGTGAATTCAGTGAGTATGCATATTATAATGATGTGAATTATAAACAGTGAATATAAAATAACTACCATATCATAGAAAAACCACCATAGTCATCACTTTGGGACAGGAAAAGGGGCTTTAAAATTGTTTAAATTGCATTTCTTCGAATGGCTTTGTAAGGAATTTTGTTTCCATCTCTGTTGCAACAGTTTTGGAAGCACCTTGTTCCTGTTCCAAATAGGATGTACCCCTACCAGCTATTGATGTGGAGTGATGAGTTTTTGGATCAAAGACTGCATTTAAAGGAACATTACTTAATTTTTTGTATGATCTATTGAAAGAAATGCAATATAACATACAAAACTGTTTCTTCAGAGGTGTATAAAGACTACGTAATGAACCGTTATGTTTTTATTACCTAAGAATAACCCAGTTTTATCTACACACAGCGCGGGCTTATATATGTGGAGTTTTCCATGTTGTGCGACCATGTTTGGTTACAGCAGTGCTAAACGGACAAACAGCTCACAGAGCGCATTTAGTAATTCGTAGAGGCAGCTTGCGTCATCACTGAGTTGAAGACCACGAAGAAGTAAGTTAGTCGTAGTACGAAGAGAAGGAGTAGTCGTCGTCGTTATCGTCATCTAGCTGAAGCATAGATCGTTCTGTTTTTAAAAGTCTTGATACAATGGAGGACCATACATATTGTGCACAAACGTGAAGCGCAAACATGATGCTGCCTGACAAATTGGAGACAAATGATGGCAGAAATCCAGGATAAACATCGGTGTAGATATTACCAGATGAAGGACAAATGTTTTCAACGCGACGCCGAAGTTGCCTGTTTTCTGCTGGGCTGGTAAGATAATTTAACTTTTGTAAAAGTGAAACCAGTTTTATGGTAATGTTAGCATTTGATACAAATGGGCATATAACCTACGAGAGACAAACGTTTTTCCTTATAAGTGTAGAAATAATGTAACTGCATTGTCATTTAACGTGAAGTAACATGACAGTGTGGCTAGAATCACAGTCGGCAACATGTTTTTTTACTGTTGCGGCCACCGTCGTACTTCGAAAGGGAGGGATGAGCAAATGACTGAGAGATCCGTTGCAAATCTATACTGAAACGCTAGTGGCCGCTAAAAATCCAAAACTGCGCCTTTAAAGTCACACCAAATGTGTTCAGCTGGGTTTAGGACTTGGTTTTATGCTAAACTGCAGTGCTCCGGCCTCCAGGGTAAGATTTGAGGAACCCTGCTAAAAGCTGTGGCAGGGTGGTAAGATGTTCTTGACACAACTTGAAATAAAAAATCTCCATGCATGGACATCAATCCATCGATGCGTTGTTATATAATTAAGAATTCATGGGACTATATGATGGCTATGGTAAAAACCATGTGTTCTCGCCGCCCATGCTCCCAACAATTCCTCAGCTATCCCAAGTTAACTGCACAGGTGTTCCCAACAATTTAATCATTTAGGGTGGTTTCCTGGACCAGGAAGCAATAGACATTAGTTAAATTAGATCATTTAAGTCATTTTTAAATGCATACTTAACCAAAAAAGCATAACTGTGCATCTTGAGACAAAAACAGTGACGCTTATATATTTTATGATATGTCAATGCAGGTTGTTTTCAATCAAGAGACCTCTAACGTTTAAGTAAGTCTGGGACTAGTCTTAAACCCTGTCTGGGAAACCACACCTTAAACACTGAATTTAAAAAAAATTACAGAAGGTAATAAGAAATGCCTCTCCAAAGGTGAAAAAGGAATTTGAATTTAAATGAAGAGGGCAAATATTAACATGTTTTCTGTCACTGCTGCAAATGAACCACCATTTAGAATATGAAGAATAGCCAAAATTGTGGTATAGAGCCAACTTTAACATACTGTCAACAATAACAGATATTTATAACAGATATTATGACTGTTTCACCAAAATCAGATTGGCACATCATGATTCTCACAGTACAGTGCATGTTATTTTTACATGATGTATTAAGTTGATTATTGTTTTGTGAGAAATAAATATTTTCTCCTTATTATTGCAAAAACATTTTCCTTATGCTCTAACATCTTTACCGTCTTCACCAGCACTATAGGAGGAACCAGCCTGTGAAACATGAACCGTCTCCTAAGATGCATAGATCCCAACTCTGGTCCACCATCTGCCAACCTCTCCCTCATCTGCCATCAATTTTTCACTCACGATATGCACACTGTTCATTGCAAATGTTTTTCATTTGAGTTTTCTTAGAGATAATTAAAAACTTACGAGTTTTAGTTTAGTTAGTATTAGAGGATGTTATAAACTACTATTATATAATGCAATACTATCCAGTCATCACATACCCAGATAGCAAAATTGTTTCGGCCCAGATTTGGCCCAAATCTGACACGTTCATTTGGCCCACATGTGGCATGGAATGATGGCACTTGGGCGGTCCACTCCTGTTTGCCAGATCTGAGCCACAAGCAAACCATGGCAATGCCACATGTTAGCAAAATGTACACCAAATAAACTAAAGTTGACCCTACTCTGGCCCACAGTTTGCTTTTTTCTGGCCCATATCCGCTCCAAACCTGACACTTTCATTTGGCTCACATAACGCAAAGTGTCCGGTTTTTTTTAGACGTTCTATGAACGTTCCCAGCTAACAAAAGTCACCAGCATGGTGATCAGTGTTTCCTTGAGTTGGGCTCTTCACCCTTGACGTTCATAGATTACATTTTTTGTGTGCAGTAGCTGTGTGCTTTTAAAGTACATTTGTGAAGTCAATGCAAATAAGAATCTAATCTTATGGGTTTGTTTGGTGGTTATTAAACTCGCCATCATGTTGTTTCATTAATGCCTGTGTTGTTAATCCTGAAATAACAGTTTAAGATCAAGATCAGGGCGTTTAATTGCAATTTGTCTAGAAAGATTTCAGAAATCTGTATATGAATGAAATTTAATCTACAGCAGAACTTAGACACGCACAGACATGAAGAATGAGTGTATGAATCTCAACAATGGTGACAATCAACTGACTAATTCAGAGCAACCGCAATGCATTCTGGGAATCATGAATGAGTTTTGTACTATGATGTTACCCAGAATGTATTGCAGTATTAAGTTTCCTTTGTTGATTCTCACCATTACTGAGGTTCATACAAAGATGTCTGTGTTTTTCTGAGTTCTGTCATAGATTGTTTTATTTGCACTCATATTTTATTCAACTTCTTAAAAATCAAAATGCCACTGCCTCATCTTAAAATGTTATTTCAGAATTAACAACACAGGCATCAGTGAATCAACATGATGGAGACTCTAATGACCAACAAACTAACCCAGAAGATTAGATTCTCATTTGCATTGGCTTCACAAATGTACTTTAAAAGCACACAGCCACTGCACACAAAAAGATTTTACCTATGATGATCAAGAGTGAAGAGCCCAACTCAAGGAAACACTGATCACCATGATGGTGACTTTTGTTAGCTGGGAACGTTCTTAGAAAGTCTAAAAATAAAAACTGGACACTTTGCGTTATGTGGGCCAAATGAAAGTGTCAGGTTTGGAGCGGATCTAGAATAACTCATTAAAAAAATAAAAGTGAATTGTGGGCCAGATTAGGCTCAAATTTAATTTTTAATTTAGTTTATTTGCTGTACATTTGGCTAACATGTGGCCTTGCCATGGTTTGCTTGTGGCTCAGATCTGGCAAACAGGAGCGGACCGCCCAAGTGCCATCATGGGCGGTTAAAAGTAAGGTTAAAACCATTTGAACAAATTAGTCAATATCATTAATGCTTTGTGGCTAAATTACATCTGGACAAATAAACATTTCTGCAAGGGATTGTCACTTTTGGGTTATTCGTTGGAGGTTTTTTCCAGGTGTTTTTAACAAATTGTCAAAAGGGCTTGGTGATTGTACACTGTAAAAAATGTCCGTGAAATTAACAGGAAAATTCTGTAGTTTTCACGGAGAAAAACTGTTGTCAGAAGACTTCCGTATAAAATACGGAAAAACACTGTAAAACCTGTCAGTGAAATTAACAGTGAAATTCTGTCATTTTTACAGAAAAAACACATCGCAAGTTGCAAAACCTGTCAGTGAAATTCTGTCATTTTTACGGAAAAAACCTGTCACACATTGTGAAACCTGTCAGTGAAATTCTGTCATTTTTACGGAAAAAACCTGTCACACATTGTAAAACCTGTCAGTGAAAATCTGTCGTTTTTTTGGAAAAAACACGTTGTAAAAGCTCAAATGAAATGAGTTTCTAACAATCAGTTTTTTCTCTAAAACCTCACCATTAAACAACTCCACAAACACTATTAACACATTCACTTATTACATCACTGTGACTTTATTTCTGTGGTTCATGTACAAAAGTTCTTATTGAGAATTAACACAAGTGTAGATGTTGATGGTTTTGTTAAGTCACCATTATGGTGTTCAGTGTTTGCTTTAGTAGGACTCTTGACTCTTTGCTTTGTTGTGTTAGATTTTCTTAAGCTGCTGTAACTGTGTGATGAAAACACATCTGTTATGGTGGAAAGAACTTAGAGAAATTGTCATCATGTTATTTGTCATGAGAGTTATAAAATAAAAAATTATTTTATTATACTCACTGATGTTATGAATGAGACTGACAGAAAGATATTTTGAGGAACTTTACAACACATGACTTACAGAACTAAAAGGACTAGCAGATATCAATAATAAACCTATTCATCTCAACAATGGTGACCACAAAAACGACCATATAAGATAAACGCAAGGCATTCTGGGTACCATCAAAGTAGAAAAACTCATTCATGTCTCCCAGAATGCATTGCGGCATGAAGCTTTTCATTTGATGGTCACCACTGTTGAGATTCATACACTGATACTTGATGTCTGTGTTTAAAATCAAATGCAGATTTTTCCAAACTGCTCAAAATTTTTTTTCAAATGATTGTTGCTATTCCTAAAATTTAAGCTCATTCACACCGTTATTAAAAAACTTCAAAACATAAAAAAAAAATGCTTTTAATTGAGTATTTACAATAATGAAAACCAGACTAAAGCTCCTGTTTACGTTTTCTTTTGTTTTTATTTACTATGACAATTAGGTTTTATAAAACACATCATAGCATAGCAACCAAAAGAAAAATTGTTTATCAAATCGCGGGTGAAAAGCCCAACTAAAGTAAACACTGATCACAATAACGGTGACTTTAAACAACATTCATTGATGTTATGCTTAAGTCGCTGTAAAGCAGAAGTTATGATCGTCTTCATTATTCTGACGTATTTCAAAGTTAAATTGAATATTTAATGAGGAAGAATAGTGGGTGTGGCTCATGTTTTCCTCTGTGAATTGATTGGATGAATAAAAACAGGATGTTCCCGTATTTTTACGGTAGTTTACTGGCAACCACAGCTGCCGGTATTTTTCTGTAAAAACTACGGAATTTTGCTTTTCTGACCGTTAAATGGTTTTTTAGTCACCGCTATGCTGAAGAGTGGAGTCTGTGTTTAAGTCAAAGTCAGGAAAGAAGTTTCTGATGTCATGCTGCATGTTGTTTTGTTTAAAAGTGACTGTCAATTATTATAACGAAATAAAGAAATAAACGGAAATATGTGAAGGAAATGTAATATTTTCACTTTTATGCATTAGGTGAATGTTTTAATTGTATGTAAAGAAATGCTCTCAATATAAAAGACTCAAATGAAATAAATTCAATCATAGCTTGAAGTTTTTGCCCTTAAGTTCTTGAACTTCTTCACTGTTTACGTGCTTTTCCCGTATTTTTTACGGAATTTTACTGGCAACCACAGCTGCCGGTATTTTCCCGTAAAAACTACGGAACATTTTTTACAGTGTAACCATTATAATACATGGCACTGTAAAAAAAACACAATGCAAAGCTGTGATCTTATGCTTAAAAATAAATTCAGTTTTATGAATGATGAAAGACATGAAATCTGAACTATATTTGTCAATATTATAAGTGGGAAGGCAGGTCATGTCTACATGTTTTGTTGTAAGTTTTTCATTAAAGATGGGTTAACATCCATGGCTGCTGTGTATACACTCTGCTGGGATACACTCTGTTTAAAAGTGTTCATGGTTATAGATAGTAGTGGTGGTATTTAAAATTTGTTTACATGTACAATAAGATGAGACAATTGCGTGTGGAAATCCCTTCTCTAAATAGGCTACCCTTTAAAATGTGTTTTTCACTTCAAGCAAAGACGCAAGTGCCCCTATAAATATTAATGCAATAAACCAAAACGGGCAGGTAAACTGGACTAAATGCAAAATATCTACAAACTAGCATGACTGTTTTTGATAAACATTTGTTTTTCAATGTGGGTAAAAAATGTTAAGCTTAACTGTGGCCATGCATTACCAAGTGTAGGTTATAATACGTTTTTAAAATAAATATACAGTAAATTTAAGACAATTATCTTTGTCTGCGTTTGCTCGGAGTCAACGCGGACATCGCACTGCAGCTGTATGTGGACTGTTCGGAGACATCGTATATACCTCTGGCAGAGGTATGGAGGACATAAGAGATAAGATGATATCTCTATCACCGCGCGGAGCGCTGCATTTGTTTGGAGACCTTGCATAGACATCTGGCAGAGGTATGGAAGACATCTTATTTATCAATGTTCAAAGCCGATCTACAGACGATGAAGCGCTTTTTAGCAGACGTCTGCGCGACGTACGTGTGCTATCTGGGCTTGCTTTCGCGCTCGAAGTCTGCTATTCTGCGCTTTGATTCGACTGACCGTTGGCAGCAATCAGCTTGAATGTGCATTACCGCCACCTACAGGACTGCATTATCACGCATTCGGGGGAAAAATCTAAATTTACTCTGTTAAAGCTTTTCTTGATAATTATATTAAACTATTTAATTATTTTAAATTATTATTATTTTTTTGTAATTATTTTTATTTGTAACTGTAAGCACTGTAACACACTGCTTCGAGAGGCTTATTGCTTTAATATAATGACCTATGGGTGTTTCTAAATGATATCAAAATAAGTAAATTACACGGGTGCTCTGATGAAAATTAGGCTATAAGAATATTTATATTTTATCCACAGTTTGCAAATTTGCTTTGGCAGAACGTATGCTGTCAGTTTTTGTCAGCATTTTGATTTGAATTAAAGGTTAAAGGCCACCTGTGGGGGGAATTAAGCTGACCAAAAATCAACATTGATTCAATGTTTGTCTTTTTAACATTGATTAAATAATACGTTATCAACATTTATTCAACAACAATATTTAACATTGAATATTCAACCAATATCATATATATCAATATTCAATATCACCTTGCTATCTGGGAAAGCATCTAATATTAAGTGTAACCAAAATAACACTACTAATACTCTACTACAAATAAGTCCTGCATACTTTTAAGTATGCAAGTATTATCAGTAAAATGTAGTTACTAAAGTAATAGTATTCACTGTGCTGTAAGGTCAACTCATGTACTGTACATGCCTCTAGCACTGCTACTGAACCTCCTGACTGGAACTGCTGCTGTCAACTGCTTTTTGGGGATTCTGGAAGTTGATCTCCCTATCTCTTGCTGGTTTGACTTCTCTCTTTGTTTGTTTCCAGAAACATTTCCCTGATGTGCTTGCTGGCTGCTCGGTCCTACCCATCCAAACATACAGCTCCATCTTAAACAGTATTGCGGTTGCATGGCTGCAGCAAGACCCTAAACTGTCAGATGGAAAGTTATAAAGTAATATCTTGTGCATCTCATTGCACAGCTAACACAACAACCCAAATAGCACACGTTGTCTGCCAGATATGTGTGCTATCACGGAATATATAGCTTACATGCATACACTGTCAGAAAAAAGGTGCAAAATTTGTACCTTTAGGGGTACAATGGCTTGTCACTGGGGCAGTACCCTCAAAGGTACAAATATGGTTCACATGGGTACATATCTGTACCCTTACAGCAGTGTTTCCCAATCCAGTCTTACGGGCTTCCCGTGCCAGAATGTTTTAGATTTCTCTCTATTGAACACATGAACACGTTAATGAGATCATGAAGTGATGATTGAGTTATTAATGATAAACATATAAACATCTGCTGTTAACAAACACAATCACTGAAATAAAACATGACCAATAAGAAGTCACCATAATAGTGTTTAGTGTTTCCTTTAGTGGGACTCTTGACTCTTGTGTTTCAATGTCTGGTTGTTTATAGCAGCTCATGTGTTTAACGATACATGGTTAAAATAATAAACATAAGGACATGAGAGTAGCTGCAATATTACAATAAAATCACTTGGAAGCTCTTTAGTGACATTCGATTGTGTTGTGTAATGAATGTGTGAAAGTGGGATTAAAGCAGTATTATGGGAAACTAACAGAATAAATGATTATGAAAAAGCCTGTTTCTTAGCTAAATCAATTACACATGAAGAATCAGAGTATGAATCTCAACAATGGTGACAATCATCAAACTAAAACAGATCATCTGCAATGCATGCTGGGAGTCATCAATGAGTTTTGCACTATGATGTTACCCAGCATGCATTGCAGCATGAAGTTTTCGTTTGTTGACTGTCACCATGGTTGAGATTCATACACTGATTCTTTACGTCTAATTGATTTAGCAGGTGAACAGTTTTCTCCCAAAATCATATCTTTTAATTGCCAATAACATTGCTTTAGGCTCACATTGAATAATTACGCAATAATAACACAACACAGTCAATATATACTTAGATAATATCCAAGAGATAATTTGGTGATATTGCAGCCACCATCATGGCCTGATGTTTATTCTTTTCACCATGTATCCTTAAACACATGAGCGGCTAAAGACAACCAGACACTGAAACACAAGAGTGGCTAAAGACAACCAGACACTGAAACACAAGAGTCAAGAGTCCCACTAAAGGAAACACTAAACACTATTATGGTGACTTCTTATCGGTCATGTTTTATTTCAGTGATTGTGTTTGTTAACAGCAGATGTTCATCATTAATAACTCAATCATCACTTCATGATCTCATTAACTTGTTCATGTGTTCAATAGAGAAACATCTAAAACATTCTGTCAGTGGAGGCCCATAGGACTGGATTGAGAAACACTGCTGTAAGGGTACAGATATGTACCCATGTGAACCATATTTGTACCTTTGAGGGTACTGCCCCAGTGACAAGCCATTGTACCCCTAAAGGTACAAATTTTGCACCTTTTTTCTGACAGTGTAACAACTGTTAACAAATGTGTTATATTAATTGTTTATATATATATATATATATATATATGATCAGGATGTATTTGTTTTTTCTGTTTACAATGACCCAAGCCTGGTACATGGTCGTCTTCTTGCCTTGGCGCTGGCTAGGCAGGACTTCAGATCGTACGACACAAAACTGATCTGTTAAATCCGTGTATCTTAAGTCTTGTACGTGTCCATTCAGCACATAGTTATAGCAATCTAATGATTTATATGCCCGCAATTTCTCTTTAGTATACACGCTCGGTTTCTCTATGAGATATGTATATGTCAGGCCACTCAACTGGAGGTAATCCTGTCAGTTCGTCCATCCACTGAGTGAGCATGTACGGGTCGGCTAATCTGGTTCCGTCCGTTAAAGTTAACTTTTTTAAATAGCATTCGCGGTCCTGGATAGTGAGTGATCTTACATAGTGAGATAAATTAGGATTTTGTCCAATCATTGTTCAAAAACAATACAACAAAATGTGATAGTGCGAACTACTGAACCGGTAATGAGAATCTTTTTGCCTCCAGCTAAGCTCCGCCCACAAAAACGTGTCACAATGTTTACTAACAAGAAAGGGGCCTATAGAGAAACATTTTTAAATGTTTTTAAACAAATCACTTTAATTTAACACAATTGTATAGGTTTCTAGCTCAAACTGCACTCATAAAAGAAGCTCTTTGGTTGAACATGATTCAATCATGGACAGTGGTTCCACATGTTTGAATCATGTTTTCTTAACATGAAATTAACGTGTTAAGTGAAGAAGAGTGAATCAAGTAAACTCAACATGAAATTAACGTGTTAAGTGAAGAAGAGTGAATCAAATAAACTCAACATGAAATTAACGTGTTAAGTGAAGAAGAGTGAATCAAGTAAACTCAACATGAAATTAACGTGTTAAGTGAAGAAGAGTGAATCAAATAAACTCAACATGAAATTAACGTGTTAAGTGAAGAAGAGTGAATCAAATAAACTCAACAAGAAATTAACGTGTTAAGTGAAGAAGAGTGAATCAAGTAAACTCAACATGAAATTAACGTGTTAAGTGAAGAAGAGTGAATCAAGTAAACTCAACACGAAATTAACGTGTTAAGTGAAGAAGAGTGAATCAAATAAACTCAACAAGAAATTAACGTGTTAAGTGAAGAAGAGTGAATCAAGTAAACTCAACATGAAATTAACGTGTTAAGTGAAGAAGAGTGAATCAAGTAAACTCAACACGAAATTAACGTGTTAAGTGAAGAAGAGTGAATCAAATAAACTCAACAAGAAATTAACGTGTTAAGTGAAGAAGAGTGAATCAAGTAAACTCAACACGAAATTAACGTGTTAAGTGAAGAAGAGTGAATCAAATAAACTCAACAAGAAATTAACGTGTTAAGTGAAGAAGAGTGAATCAAGTAAACTCAACATGAAATTAACGTGTTAAGTGAAGAAGAGTGAATCAAGTAAACTCAACACGAAATTAACGTGTTAAGTGAAGAAGAGTGAATCAAATAAACTCAACAAGAAATTAACGTGTTAAGTGAAGAAGAGTGAATCAAATAAACTCAACATGAAATTAACGTGTTAAGTGAAGAAGAGTGAATCAAATAAACTCAACAAGAAATTAACGTGTTAAGTGAAGAAGAGTGAATCAAGTAAACTCAACATGAAATTAACGTGTTAAGTGAAGAAGAGTGAATCAAGTAAACTCAACACGAAATTAACGTGTTAAGTGAAGAAGAGTGAATCAAATAAACTCAACAAGAAATTAACGTGTTAAGTGAAGAAGAGTGAATCAAGTAAACTCAACATGAAATTAACGTGTTAAGTGAAGAAGAGTGAATCAAGTAAACTCAACATGAAATTAACGTGTTAAGTGAAGAAGAGTGAATCAAGTAAACTCAACACGAAATTAACGTGTTAAGTGAAGAAGAGTGAATCAAGTAAACTCAACATGAAATTAACGTGTTAAGTGAAGAAGAGTGAATCAAGTAAACTCAACATGAAATTAACGTGTTAAGTGAAGAAGAGTGAATCAAGTAAACTCAACACGAAATTAACGTGTTAAGTGAAGAAGAGTGAATCAAGTAAACTCAACACGAAATTAACGTGTTAAGTGAAGAAGAGTGAATCAAGTAAACTCAACACAAAATTAACATGTTAAGTGAAGAAGAGTGAATCAAGTAAACTCAACAAGATACTCTTCTGCACAAGTCCTAAAACAACTGAATACTAAACTCTAATACCCTGATAGCAACATTGAATCAATGTTAACAATTATTTATTTTGGTAATGATAATGGTATTGAAGCAAAATAACGTTTGCACTTACAATTATTGTAGAATTTTTTTTCCAATTTCATCAAACCATTATTGTGATCAGTGTTTGCTTTAGTTGGGACCTTGATTCTTGACATTTGTTAAGTCAATTTATCCTCTCTTCTCCTCCAATGGTTGCAAATGTGTTTAAAGATAGCACATGTAAAGCACATCAAGAAAGTTCTATTACATAAGATAACATTTTTTGGTGTTTGCTTTTTCAGGTATGTTGTAAAAATGTTAGTAAAATTATTATTTTAGTATTTGATAAGTTCTGGTCTCAAATGCAAAATTTCTGGGACACATTTACACATCAACACTCGTCATACAAAACGCAACAATGGTGACAATCAACTGCAATGCATGCTGGGAGTCATGAATGAGTTTTGTACTATGATGTTACCCAGCATGCATTGCAGCATGAAGCTTTTTTTTGTTTATTGTCACCAATGTTGAGTTTCATACACTGATTCATAGCATCACATAATGTTAGCAAAATGACAACTTATCAACCCCAGTAACTTCACAATGATTACACTGGATCCTGCTGGACCATCGTTTTCTTTGCCACAGCAAGAGACTTTTAATAGGCAAAAGTAATCTAATGTTAAACGATAACTCAAGAGCCCAACTAAAGCAAACACAATAATGGTGATTTGTTCTTGCTACATGTTCATTTCATGTTAGGGAAACATGACTCAAACATGTGGAACCACTGTACACGATTGAATCGTGTTGAACCAAAGAGACATTTTTTTGAGTGCATATGTATAATCAAATTTGACAACGTGACGCTATATGTGACAAGAAAATACCTCAAAATAAATGAATGAATGATGGCCTTATATCAGATGATCCAACGAAGTGACCTGACATTTACGATGAAAAATCTATATTAGTGTTTATAATCCGTTTACACAAGAATTCCTCCTAAAACCAAATTGTTCTTCTTCATTTCATTGTATTGGCAGCTCACGGTGTTGCTCTACTGCCATCTTCTGGTCATAGTTCACTCCTCAGGTGTTTTTTTTTTTAAATAAAATAATAAACATTTCTGTGTATCAAAATATTAATAAATATAGACATACAATATTATTTAATACAAAACAAGATTTGCATGGTAGAAATGAGCAGAACCTACATTCAAATATACAGTCAGGGTAATCAAAAATATTGGTAAATATGAGCAAAGAACGCCGTTTCAAAAAACATAAAACGTACTAAAACTCAAAGTTTCATTAAAGTAAAACAAGCATGAAATGCTATCTTCTATTTGTTTAGTGTAATAAAGTCAAAAGGGAGCGTTAATTTCCTCTTTCGTGACTAGTTCAAAACAACTCCAGATTATATTCTTAAATAAATAAAACTCACCATACATACACAAACATGAGAAACAGATAACAGAGCATTAGTCGGAGTTCATAAAGATACAGAGATGATGAGCCATCAGCCCGGCGTCATTAGTTTGTTTGGTGACAGCAGCTTCTCAGACTGACCTGCATTATCCAAACTGATGAATAATATTAAATAATAATAAAAACATGTCCAGCAAATGAGTAAATATAAACTGAGGATGATGCAGAATTGTTCAGAAAGGGCCTTCAGACTCCAGACTAATGCTGTCTCAAGTAGCACGAGAACATTTGTAGTAATAGCCAAAACTACATTGTATGGGTCATTGTATGCACCTTAGAATCCTGAGTTTTAAATACTTACAACACGCCAAAAAGTGAAAGTGGTATCTGTAAGTGAAGATGGTGTTTGTATTTAATTCTCCTCTCATGAGATCTTGACAGATTTTACGTGTTCGTCTGTTATTTACACTTGATGTTCATCTAAAGTTGTGTGACTGTACGTCAGTTGTAGTTGTTGTGTTTTTTCTGTGTTGTTCATGTTTTCTTTAGCGATTCTGCTTGTTAGCAGCAAGTGTGTGTCAATGATCATCACTTCATTATTCACTATCATTAAACTTTTGCTGTGTAACTTAACTCAAAACAAGATGATGAATTTACTGTAATGTTAGGGTAAACACTATTGTGAAAACCTACAGTAACCAGTAAACCATATTTAAGCCATATAACCAAGAAAAGCAATCTACACTGCCATTCATGCAGCCAGTACTGACACTTGTAAAAGGCAATGGCTATTGCAGAACATTGTTCCATTCTGTCCTGTGACCACACTGGTAAGGCGTGCAAGGCTGCTTTTCCATATTCAAGTGCAGCCAAACATTTCCAGATGCACTGTATCAAGTGTACCAAAATTATCAATGGTGTGTTGGTACCATATTTTATTAAAAGACTAGTGACTGATTTTGGTGACGGCAAATACAACCTCCTCCTTGATGAAAGCACCTAGGTCTTGTTGAATATATAGCCAATCAATAGCCAGAGCCAAAGTGGGGCCTCAAGAGGAAGAACTTGCTTGGCATCGGCACATATAATGCATGTGATGACAGACGTATACAATTGTGAGGAAAAAAGTAACCTAAAACAAACTCAAACTTAACAAATTCACATTGAGTGAAATTCTGGAGTCCTAAAATGTTTTTTGCTGACTTGATTTTCTTTCTCAACATTCAAAGATTTACTTGCATTGTATGGACCTGCAGAACATTTTGAAACAAAAAAAAATCACACCTATAAATAGTTCAACTTCAACTTACCCTTCGACTTACTTTTGCTGGCATGTCAATAAATGCTTTTGCAGGTCACAAAGTGGCACCTCGAGGGCAATGCTTACACAAACAGAATGAAACAAACCAAAGTTGTAATGTCTGTAACAACATATGCAAGTTCAGACAAATGACACATTTGCATTACCTGTTCATCAGCTTTCTCATTGCATGGCATTAATCGATGCTGTATAGGTAGAGTGTATGCTATCACTCTGTTCTCATTGAAACACTATTGCAAAAACTTTAAGAAAACGAGATTTAATTTAACCAAAGTCAGGGATCAAGAGCCCAGCTAAAGTAAACACTGATCACAATAATGATGGTTTGTTGAAATGGCTCATATTTTTATTTAAACCAAGCCAATAATATCATTTGAGAAAAACTAATAAAATAGCTTATAACAAATTGAAGCTATTTAAGTAGTCCAAAGTTTCATTTTTCAATGCAGGGCACAGGATCTATGATCTATTTCTGTATCTTTCAGAGAATGTCTTGAATGTTCTCTGAAGGTCCACCAAATAACGTCTCCACACCCTTCGTGACAAAATCCATCGTGACCTGATCAGTGCGTGACATCAAAGGACACAGAGAGCAGTATGTGTTTCTGCCCTCAATCGCTCTCACTGTACTATGCAGATCTTTCTGTGCAGCGCCGCAAACAGTCGAGCACAGCTTAAGTCTATATAAAGCTCTGGCATCGCATTGTCAAGAGTGGCTAGATTTGCGTCACAAAAACAAACCAAATGACCATTCAAAATGAGCAGGAGAAGAAGTTGCCTGGTTTTCCTTCAAATACACCAAGGAATAATTGTGAGATATCATCCAAGATAAGTTTGTATTGAAAGTACAAAATTACAGAATTCAGGATGTCAATTGCTAACACTGTCTTTTGTCTATTTTTTTCAGCTTGTCACATTGATCTAGAAACATCTGTCCTTATAAACATTTTCAGTCCCCATTTGAACAAAATTACCACAAACAAAACATACGTTTACACACATTAAAGGCCCACTATCCCAGAAAATCCACTTTTAAATGTTGTTTAAACATAACTTGTGTCAGGTGTGTGTGTACAGAACTACCCTAGAATGTTACAAATCCACATATTCATTTATTTTTTAAATCCTGATAAACCTCATCAGTCCTCTTGAACGACCCCTTTGCATTCATTAAGCCCTGTCCATGACTGCTGATGGACTATCTCATGTGTGTGAAACCTGTAGGAAGCCTATACCAGGAATTTTAAGGTATGGTTGCAGTGATGGTGTTTTGAAACCTGCAAAAAAATTAAACATACCATACAGTTTTTTAATAGAGAATGTGAAAACAATAGTATAGTTGAAAGAATAATACAAAGATTAATGGAAATTTGTAACGGCAAAAAATTTTGAAAAAACTAGCAAATGAAGATAAATCTAGCTTATGATATTTTATATAATAAACATAAATATTAATAATATAAAGTACCCAGCTAACACATGACGTACCAGTTACGTAATATATTTTTTGGTCATTTCATGACTTGCCAGCTGGCATTAAAACACTAAAACCAGGCACAGACAGGAAGGAGACAGAGTGAATACACAGAACCTACAGTTTCTACAATTTTATTAGGCCCGGATGCAGTGGACCCGGACATCTTGTATGTAATATAAATGTGTAGAGGGGTGTACATTGTGTGGTCATTGAAAAATTGTGCATCTCAATAAATTAGAATGTTGTGAAAAAGGTCAATATTTTTTGTCACTCGTGTCAGAAAGTGAAACCCATATTATATAGATTCATTACACATAGAGTGAAATATTTCAAGCCTTTATTTCTTGAACGTTTGGTGATTGTGGCTTACAAATAATGAAAACCCAAAATTCAGTGTCTCAAAAAATTTGAATATTGTGAAAAAGTTCAATATTGGAAAGTCATGGTGTCACACCCTAATCAACACCTGCAAAGGTTTCCTTAGTCTTTAAATGGTCTCTCAGTCTGGGTCAGTAGGCTACACAATCATGGGGAAGACTGCTGACTTGACAGATGTCCAGAAGACAGAAGGAGGGTAAGCCACAAAAGTTTATTGCTAAAGAAGCTGGTTGTTCACAGAGTGTTGTATCCAAGCATATTCATAAGTTGAGTGGAAGGAAAAGGTGTGGTAGAAAAAGGGATAACCGCAGCCTTGAGAGGATTGTCCGGAAAAATCCATTCAAGAATTTGGTGGAGCTTCACAAGGAGTGGACTGAGGCTGGAGTCAGCACATCAAGAGCCACTACACACAGACGAATCCTGGACAAACATCAGAAGCGTCTTACCTGGACTGTGGAGAAAAAGAACTGGACTGTTGCTCAGTGGTCCAAAGTCCTCTTTTCAGAAATTTTGCATTTTATTTGGAAATCAAGGTCCCAGAGTCTGGAGGAAGAGTGGAGAGGCACAGAAACCAAGTTGCTTGAAGTCCAGTGTGAAGTTTCCACAGTCAGTGATGATTTGGGCTGCCG
The DNA here is from genome assembly GCA_026939265.1 of Oreonectes daqikongensis. Taxonomy (NCBI): domain Eukaryota; kingdom Metazoa; phylum Chordata; class Actinopteri; order Cypriniformes; family Nemacheilidae; genus Oreonectes; species Oreonectes daqikongensis. The sequence goes on along the minus strand of JAOTQM010000100.1, from coordinate 1,476,198 downwards.
TGTCATCTGCTGGTGTTGGTCCACTGTATTTCCTGAAGTCCACAGCCATCTACCAGGGAATTTTAGAGCACTTTATGCTTCCTTCTGCTGAGAAGCTTTATGGAGATGCTGATTTCATTTACTCCTGAACAGTGCCACAGGCGGATTGCCTCTGGAAGCACATTGCTTTAATAGCGGCCTTTAGGTCATCTGCATTGTTGGGTCTGGTGTCTCATCTTCCTCTTGACAATAGCCCATAGATTCTCTATAGGGTTCAGGTCAGGCGAGTTTGTTGGTCAATAAAGCACAGTAACATCATCGAGAGCATCCTGACCAGCTGCATCACTGTGTGGTATGGCGCCTGCAATGCGTCCTGCCGCAAGAGCCTCCAACGCATAGTGAGAGCAGCTGAGAAGATCATTGGTGTCTCTCTCCCCTCCCTCCAGGACATTTTTGGTACCCGTCTCACCCGCAAAGCCCTCTGCATTGCAGGTGATCCCACCCACCCGTCACACAGCTTCTTCAGACTGCCGCCATCAGGGAGGAGACTGCGGAGTCTCCAGGCCAGGACCAACAGACTGAAGGAGAGCTTAATACACCAGGCAGTCAGGAAGCTAAACTCCCTTCCGACCCTCCCTCCCCTCCCTTGCCACACGCACCTCTGAACTCTGAACCCATCCATCCCTTCCCACATCATACTCTGTCCTGCACTTGTCACTTCTGGAACATTGGACTGCTCACCACCTCTTCAGTAGTGGTCTGAGCCTCCTCAACTAACTACCTCTAAGTCAGTTAAACAAGCCTGCTATCTTTGACACTTTAAAACAGACTGATAAGGTTTGCACTACATTACATCTGCACTGTTGTTTATTTCATCTGGACTGTTGTGTATTTCATCTACACTGTTGTGTATTTCATCTGCACTGCTGTTTATTTCATCTGCACTGTTGATTATTTCTTTGGTTTGCACATTTATCTCAGTTACATATCCCTTGCTTGTAAAGTTGTTTTGTGTATATATATATATAGATTTTGTATTTATCTGTAATTTGATATATTTTTTGATATATGTTTATTCTATGTTATCTGTATGCACCTATAGGGTCTGAGAGTAACGCAATTTCAATCCTCCATTTGTATGTACTGTACATGTGGCAGAATTGACAATAAAGCTGACTTTGACTTTGATCATGGTCATTGAACCAGCGCTTGGTACCTTTGGCATTGTGGGCAGGTGCCAAGTCCTGCTATGCCACGCCACATTGATGCTTTTTCACGACATTCTAATTTGTTGAGATGCACCTGTACATTCTAAGATATGATTGTAGAGTCTGCTAATCAACATCAGAGCGCCACCCTCAGGCTGAATTACATAAAGACACGAGAACTCCGTCCAAGTGTTGTGCGTGTGCTCAGACTGACTATTCATATATATATATATATATATATAGCACTGAATCTGATACACCTACATTATTTTGTCTTATTTAAACTAGACGGAACAATAGTGAGATGCGGAGCTTTGCCAAACAATTGTACATGTAGCAGCTAAAGAAACTGCTGTGTTAATATTATTAGAATTCCCAGTCGAACATCCGCCTTGAACAGCTGTTTAATGTGAGAGATCTTACGGCAGCGAAGGACTAGTATCCTGTCCAATGAACTGAGGAGGAGGAGCTGATGACGTCAGGCATAGTATTTGGTTGACCAATCAGCAAGAGGGGGCGTTCCTTCCCGCCCACATGTGGAAAACGAGAATTCAAGCCATTATTCATTTTCTAAGCGTGAACATAAAAACAAAAAATGAGCCGAATTCTAGTTTTGTCGTTTTTTTTGAATGAACGAAAAACTAAAGATGCGCTGTTTTTTTCGGTCCGTGTACGTTTTATTCATTTGATTTTCTATTTTAAACTGAACAAACAGCAACGAGAAAACAGCGAATTTTCCCTTTTTCGTTCATTTCAAAAAACGACAATTCGGCTCGTTTTTTCGTTTTTGTATTCAGGATTAGAAAACGGATAAAAGGCTTTAATTCTCGTTTTACACATGTGAACGGTGTGAAACGCCCCTTTCCGCTGATTGGTCAACCAATACCATCCCTGACATCATCAGCTCTTCCTCCTCCGTTTCGTTGAACAGAATACGAGTCCTCCGCTGCCATACAGATCTCTCACATTAAACAGCTGTACAAGGCGGTTTTTCATACTGGGCATACTTCTGTGCAGCGCAACCCAAGTTTCTGTTTTCTGTTTGTTCAGTTTCAAATAGAAAATCAAATGAATAAAACGTACACGGACCTTTCTCGTTTCTGTTTGTTTAGTTTCAATTAGAAAATCAAACTAACAAGACATACACGGACCGTTTTGTAAACATACAAGGTGTTTTGTTGTTGGATGCAAGACTGAACATACTTCTTAATTTACTCCACAGACGCTGAAGACGCTGTGGATTAGTTTTATTTTTCAAAAATAGACACATAGGGCTCAGTATAATAAAAGATCTGTGGTGTATTTTGAGCTGAAACTTTACAGACATATTCTGGGGATACCAGAGACTATTTTTACATCACCCGAGTTAGCTATGGGATTATACTACTTTACAGATTATACTACATACTTTACAGAAATAAAAATATTAACCATTTTATTATCACAAGTGTTTATTAATGCACATGAGGATGACTTTCGTGTCCAGTTGAGGAGGATGATGATGAAGCTTTGTGGCATTCCTGTATAGGCTACAGTCTCATTTTAAAGAATTTAGTGCCCTTATAAGTCAAGTACGGTATCTTTCTTTTAAAAAATCAGGGCGAATATATTATGCCCCTTTCTTTACAGTACACAGAAAGTACATCTCATAAAATAGTATCAATACATTCAAATGACATTTATATATTTTTTTAACATTGCTACAACAAAAATTCATAAGGAGACACACCTGGAGGAACTACTTAAACTACAAAGAACTACAGAACACATGGCACAAACAGGAAGTAACATGAAAGTCCAAACTAACAGGGGAAACAGACAGAATCATGACTACACTGATTACAGTATGTATATAGCTCACATTTAAGAGACATAAACAACTTACAGTTGTGTTTTCGTGAACATGACAACATGTTAACTCATTGAAAAACATTCACATGAATGTTTGTGTTTTCTGCCTGATGAAGACGTATGTGGTTGTGGACTGTAAGCCAAAGGTCCAGATAAATGAGTGTGGGGCATCTGGCTATGATGCAAGAATGAATGTTGGGTGGCATGATATGCCCATGGTGTGTATTTGTTATGGTTTGGATCATCATACCAGACATTCTTACATGCATGCTTGCTATGCAAATGCTATGTAAGTTTTTGCTCTTCTGAAAGATTAGCAGACGTCCTTTGCAAAACATTCAACTATGGCGTCTAGCTTTGTCTTCTTATTTTTCTATGGTCCTAAAAAACAAGCATTGTTAGTTTTAAATAATAAAAACATTTGTTATTGTACATTATTTGTTATCGCATTGTTTCATTTCTATAGCGTGATTTTCAATGAAACACTGACTAATAGAAACTAGAAAAGTGTAAAACAAATTTGATGCCCAGCTAGCCATATTACCAAAATAACAGTCTTTAGGCACACTCAAAGATTTCATGACATTCTGGAGACATCTGTGTATCTCTAAGGCGAAATGTTCCCATAATCAGTTTTGCATGAATGTTCATGGAAAAAGATTTGCAAAAGAAATAAAAACCAGGATGTAGAGTCCAATATTAGAGAATAGACTTAAGACAACCCAGACACTTACGACATCAGTACCTATCTATTATCATCTGTTGTTTCAGGTAAATATTTTTAAACTTTTCTTACTTTTATTCAAATAAGTCAATTTTGTGGTAAGTTTGTGTAAGTTGTGTTATTTTACATTTTTCACTGTTTTCACAGGGAAATCATCACCAATGGAATTCATGTTTCAACTGCTTTTATTCACAGGTCAGTTTTTTGGACAGATTCTTTGTATTTGTGTGTATAAATATTCGAAAACATATTTGATTTGTTCCCACATTTTGAAATAATCTGATCAAAACTGTGGAGTAGCACAATTGTAACTAAAAGCATTTAAAATAAAGCTGTTGTAACGATTACCGTGATGTGTGTAGACAGGCACACGACACGAAGAGTAAATACAATAGAACAGCTTGAAGCAACCAGGAGTACAACACACACAAAATACAACATTAACGAAACTAAACAAAGAACAAAGGAAACACAGAGTATATATCGAGATGATGAGGGGATGGACAGGACCATGGCAGCTGTTAATATTTTAGCATCTTTAAACTAGCCACCTTTTGACTAGAATTTGCAAAACTATTTTATAAGTAACTTTACACCTACATTGCAAAATTCATAGAACAACAGATCAGACAAATTGTCTCAGGTAACAACTGTAACCATTGTTCCCTGAGATAGGGAACGAGACACTGCGTCAAGGCTTGACTCTGTGGGGAACGCCAGCAGCGTGATGAGCGTGAAATAGTTTATGAAACTAACTTGCGATTTATTAGTCACGAGGCGATGACATCACGAATGACGCAAATACCGGAATGGTATAAATAGAACATGGAAGACAGCGCAAATCAGCTTCTGCAACAAAATGAAGCAAAAGCTACAGGCACAAGGAGTATGGCAAGGAGACGCAGTGTCTCATTCCCTATCTCAGGGAACAATGGTTATGTTGTAACCTGAGACGTTCCCTTTCGAGGGAACTGTACACTGCGTCAAGGATTGACTCTATGGCCAGAGATGGGCATGTATTTCAAATACAAAATACTTAACCCTTAACATGCACAGGGCCCGTGGGTGGGTTAACACTTAATTTTTTGTTTTGTTTAAAACAAAATGTGGAAGCAGGGAAAGAATAGTGGAGAATCTAACTAAAAATTATCATGGTCACATGAGATCATTGGTGTGCTTATAAGGTGGTATAATCATAATGAATGTCACAGTTAATGAGTGTGTTGATATTACAGCTTATGAGCAAATCTTTTTTTAGTGGTGTATAGTCTTTTTTTTTACATGTTGTCTTGGTAATGTGAAGTTGTCATGACAAAGACACTGACAGGTTATGATGTTTTGCTTTATGTCAAGTTGTCATAACAAAGACATTTAATGTCATCTTTGCATTAAAAATGACATAAATGAACGAATGACACTTAATGACAGTCGTCATAAACATGCAAAAAAAAAAACTCTTTCATATTCATGACATGTGTCATGTTAGTCTTATGAACACCCCTTCAAGTTAAGTGTTACCAATTTTTCTATATTGCACAATTATTAGCTAGAGTAGTAAATAAATAAAATCATTAGTAACACCTTAGTATCAATATTTTTATGTTAGGATCGATCCTTTTCAGCCCCATCAAGAGCTGTCTTAGCATGTTCCACTCCCAAACATTCAACACAGTTTGTGTAAATCCCCACTCGTAATGAAACTTATTTTTCATTTGTCTAACAACTTAGACAATGCAGTAAAACGATAAACAAACACTTTCACACACAGAGCGCTTTGCTGAAATGGCAGAAGCTGATTTGTGCTGTCTTCCGCGTTCTATTTATACCTTTCGGTATTTGCGTCATTCGTGACATCATCGCCTCGCGACTATAAAACGCGAGTTCGTTTCTCGATCAGCTCCCTTGTTCAGTAGTCAGGGCACTAATCAGGGATTCGCCCATTTTAAGGGCTGTCTCATTCTCAAAATTCTTCCAGTGCACTAAATCGTTCGTTCCCTAGAAATTCCCATAATGCAACGCAAAAACCAGTGAGCATCGATGCTTCCTATGTTCCCTTACCGGAAATCACGTGACAACTTGTGGAGTTCCCTCGAAAGGGAACTGAGGATGTGGGGTAATGATCATGGGTATCTTTACAGTAAAGACTAATTATATTTATATTATAATAATTGCATGTTTTTGCAAAAAAAGAGTTTCATGGCATATATATAATACAATTCTAAGTATAAACATTTTTGGATGTCCGAAATTGGTCCTGGAGGACCACTGTAATGTCTCAAAAGCTTAGTTAACTACTATTGAGCTGTTGTTTGAAGCATATTTATTATTACGACATGTAGACTTTAACAGATTATGCATTTGAACAAAATACGCAAACAACATGCAGTGTATTTTATATCCATCATTCTATATATAATTCCATTTGATGTCTTTTAGTTTGTCAAAAGAATTAAAGATGTGTTGTAATTATTTTTCTGTCAACAGGTCTCTTCATTCAGAGCATGTCACGTCAGTATGTTCTGATCCAGGAGCAGAAGACCTGGGATGAAGCTCGAATTTACTGCAGACAGAATCACATTGATCTAGCCACTCTTGAAAGCACTGAAGACTGGACAATTCTAAAGAAAACAGTTTCCTTGACTTCAATGACATATATTGGACTCTACAACGATCTAGATAGTTGGCGATGGTCTTATCGAGATGAGAAAATGACATTTAAAAATTGGAATTCTGGGCAACCAGACAACAGCCATGGGAGAGACGAGTGTGTTGCAATGCGGAATGGCTTATGGCAAGATTTACCATGCAGCTATTTATATCCTTTTATCTGTTATAATGGTAAGAAATAATAGCAACACATATCAATATAGGTTGATTTTCCATTAATTTAAAGGAACAGTTCACACAAAAATAAAATTTAAGCTATAATTTACCCCCATGCGGATCGGTGTACATGTCAAGTCATACACAATTTGAATAATAATAATCCAAATCCTAAGTAAAAACCATTAATATTTTGAGCTTATTTAGTCACGTTTAGATGTAAGCAAAATACATCACTTCTCGTGCATGCCATTTTGTGAAGCTTCAAACTTTTTAAACATGTTTGAAATGGTTAACCTGGACACGTATTGCTGTAACATTAGGTTTAAGTACTTTTAGGTAATAATAAATGCTGACATATTTAGAATAAATCAAGAAGTACATTTATGTTACCTGACAGGTTTAAACATCAATTAAAGTAAACAACACTAAAATATAGCTACAAGCAGCAATTACAGTGTCAAAGGACACAAAAGGAAAATGTCTATCATGATGAAAAGATAAAAGCATGTCATAAACTGATCTAAATAGTTAAAAACAGTTAAAAGTACTTAAAACACAATAAAAAAAAATAATAATTTAATTAATATTTTTTTTTACATTAATTTTGTATGTGATTTCTTGTATTCGTCATTCTAAAAAGGCTGTCTTCAATCTTTTGTACACCCCATATTAAAATCAGTACATCTGTAAAAAAAAATCTGTAAAATCTGTCTTGAGAGTCTAGATTTTGTATGCCAACTTTCATTTACAGTAATTTGATAAACGCTGCATTTGAAAATGTAAATTGTAAACATAACAATGGACAGAAAAAAACTGCACATGGACAAATTTGGTGACAAAGTACTGAGCCCACAAATATACTGGTATACCAAGTTTGTATGAATACACAAAAGGTATTCACGATCACTTTGGAGCACATATAGATCTAGAATGATTTCCATGTACTACTTGAGTTATGGTGGGATTGATTTTGGGAAATGGCCTTTAAGTCTATGAGAATTTGTACAATCTTTTTTATGATCAATACTTCTAAACCAGTCCAACTTCTGCACTGTATGAAAGTAACAGGATTTTATTAAATAATTAGCTTTCACGTTTTATTACAGAAAACGGAGCAAACAGATTTGTGTCTGTCACTGATAACTGGATGAACTGGTATAATGCTCAGAGCTACTGCAGACAGCATTACACAGATCTGGCCATCATTCGGAATCAAACTGAGAACAGTCAGCTGTTGCCAATGTCACAGAGTAATAATGTATGGATTGGTCTGTACAGGGACACGTGGAAGTGGTCAGACGGAACAAATACCAACACTTCCTCTATTAAATGGCTTACGGGACAACCTGATATAGCATGGATGACCGAAACTTGTGGCACTATACTTCCTGGTAGCGCGATAGATGATCAGCTTTGTTCGTGGAACTTTCCTTTCATCTGCTCGACTTGTAAGTTTCATGTGTGATTCTGAGCTACTCAACTCTTTCCCTGGCAGCATTTTAAAAAAGTTGCCTGTCAGTGCCAGCATTTTTGATGAATTTTGAATTTTCACCAAACTTTGAGGGTCCTCAGAATATTTTCCTCTATGAATATATAAACACCAAATATATCAAATTAAAGGGAAACACATTTGTAATTGGAATAATCTACACTTGGTTTAGGATTAACTTGGCTGCAGAAGAATTCTTAATAGTTAATTAATGTAAATTTCCAGGAGGCAGAAATAATACACTATAATGTTGTAACAGATTCGACTAGACAGTTTGTGAGAGTGGAGGAGAAATTTGCTTCTAATCAAAATGTCTCTGCTGTGTTGGAGACCGTCTTACAGCGGGTGAGTATTAAATGATTTGTGTTGGAGCTAAAACTCCTGTACTTCAGTACATTTTAGTGCGGAGCCGGATCTAGCTGAGCCCACCCAAACATCTCTCTTGACTTCTCTTGACTACCTAGAGTTTAGGCAGACTGCATTAATATTCTTTTTTTTTTTTTTCTTTTTTACAATTTGTTCAATGGTTAAAAGCACCACATGATTATCTGTGTATTTACTTGCTGACAGTAACAGCAACTTACACATACGATGCAGGCTGGGCTTTAGTCTGTAAATAGCAAAATCCCCAGAGTTAAATCAACTCTGCTCAGAGTTTATATGGTCCCAATCTACAAAGAGTTAAAGTAACTCTGAAGCAGAGTTAAAGTTAATGAGATAATGAAGGTGATTAATTATGTGATGATTGAATCATTAATGATAAACACCTGCTGTTAACAAACACAATCACTGAAGAAAACATCAACAATAAGAAGTCACCATAACAGTGATCAGTGTTTCCTTTAGTTTAGTGTTTCCTCATCCATGACTCCCAGCATGCATTGCAGCATGAGTAAATGATACTACTGCACTTTACTTTTATCACCATTGTTGAGATTCAAGAACTGATTCTTAATGTCTGAAAGATTCAAATGAAAAATAAATCCCAAATTTCACACAAAATTAAATTAAGAATGCAAAACAACACCAAAAAACCCCAACCAAAACAATTAAATTCAACTCAAAATAGTTCAAGAATCATCAGCTACAGAAGAAGAGACCTCAGCTTCTGTTCAGCTGTTATCAATGTGCTTCAAAAACACTTAAAAGACTAAGTCAAGAGTAAGAGCCCCACTAAAGGAAACACTGATCACTGTTCTGGTTTTTGTTCTTATTGTTCATGTTTTCTTCAGTGATTGTTTGTTAACAGCAGGTGTTTATCATTAATGGTTCAATCATCACATAATTAATCATCTTCATCATCTCATTAACTTTAACTCTGCTTCAGTGTTACTTTAACTCTTTGTAGATTGGGACCATATAAACTTAATTAGTTAATTTAACTCTGGGGATTTTGCTGTGTACATGGTTTAAGTGACCCAATTCCAATAGTTTTCCTTTTATGTGGCACAGTACAGATATGACCCACAAATGTTAATAACAGGAAAAATCACATGGATTCCAGTATATTTTTATTTCATTTGAAGCTTATAAGCTTTTCTAGGTCAATACGTCTACCTTGGATTGTTTCACCAAGTGTTTAATGTAAATGCAGATATCGGATAGGGTCACTTTTATGATGTATGCTGGTCATAAAAAAATCAGATATCAACAAACTGGAATTGTGCATCCAGTTAACAAGAATGAATCATGTTTTTCAGATAAAGCAGAAACTGAAGGATTATGGGCTAGAAAAGGAAACAAGATTGACTTGGAGACTGCAGCCAGATGGAAACGTTTTGTCACCAAAACATGACTGAGATGTTGCTGGGGAACTTCAGAAAGGCTGTGCAATTTTTGTAATATATAACAGTTATTAGCATTTTATTTTATCGGGAAAAAGTCCAGTGATGCCAGCTGGCCACTCTTACACAGCAAATCTGCCAGTGTTAAATGAACACTAATGGGTGTCTATATGTGTCCACACTATAGGGTGTTAAAGGTAACACTGAATCAGTGTTGAAGTTAATGAGATAATGAAGTGATTAATTAAAAGCTGATTGATCATTGATGATGAACAACTGTTGTTAACAAACACAATCACTGAAGAAAACTCAGACAAGAACAGTTGATTTTATATCACCATTATGGTGAACAGTGTTTCCTTTAGTTAAGGGCTTACCCTTTGACTTTTGACATCTTAATTCTCTTTCAATAATTATGCTCTAGTGTTGTTTTAAAGACACTTGTGAGTTTAGCTGAAGGTATATAGTTGGCTGGTTGTGGAAGAATTGCTTTACAATTATAGCTCCATTCCAACTCACCCTTTTAAAGTGTGTTAAATAATATGTGAACAATGCTCCTGTAGGATAACAGATCATTTAAATCAGTCTGGAAAAGAGAAACAATGATTTGCCAAAAAAAACTTGATGCTACTAAGATACATTTGCTGAATCACAGGGTCAAAAGGAAAACTAAAGGGTATAAAATCCTCTTCAGGATGTTGTTGTTGCTATCATCCAATTGACAACATCATCATTTAGCTGAATTTAATTTAACTTTATTATAACGAAGTACGCCATAACAAAGACACATTTTAAGCACAATATTATAGCTGGATAAAAACTTTATTTTTACCAATCAAGGGCCCAACTCAAGGAAACACTAAACACTATTAGGGTGACTTCTTGTTGTTCATGTTTTCTTCAGTGATTGTGTTTGTTAACAGCAGGTGTTCATCATTAATGACCCATCAGCCCTTAGTTAATCACTTCATTATCTCTTTAACTTCAACACTGATTCAGTGTTACTTTTAACACCCTATAGTGTGGACACATATAGACACCCATTAGTGTTCATTTAACACTGGCAGATTTGCTGTGTATGCCTCGGCTCGCAACAGTCATTCATAAATATCTGTATTAGATCTATTACAGAAATGCTGTACTCTTAAAGGTGCAATGTGTAATTTTAAGGAGGATCTATTGACAGAAATGCACTATAATATACATAATATGTCTTCAGAGGTGTATAAAGACCCTGCATAATGAACCAATGAGCTATTTCTATATCTATGTACACCGCAGGTCCTCTTACATGGAATTCACCATGTTGTTTCTACAGTAGTCGTCAACAAACAAAACTGCTCTACAAAGTGCGTTTCTTAAATATGTTATGTCCTTCAGCAAAGAAGAGACAATGTGATGACATCTTAGTCCTGTGCCAGCCACCGTAGTGCTTCGAAAGGGAGGGGTGACCGGTGAAGTGAGTTGTTGGTTGTAATTTGCAACCTCACCGCTAGATGCCACTAAAATCTCTACATTGCTCCTTTAAGCAATGAGTTACAATTTAACCTGCTGGACTCTCACAGCTTCACTAGGTAGAAACGCACACAGTGCAGGTAATTCACACATCTCACTCGCTCTTTTAAATAAATGCTATAATTCATACAAATAAACTACTTTTTTCCCACATGCTGTAATTGTGTGCTTTTAAAGTACATATGTTGTAACCATTCAATTGAGAATCTAATCAAATGGTGTTGGTTGGTGGTTGTTAAAATCACTGAAATCTTGTAGTTTGATTCACTGATCTCATCTAAGCTGTTGATCCTGAAATAACATTGTGGGGCGGTTTCCCGGACAGGGATTAGACTAGTCCTAGACTGTAAGAAATGTAACAGCTATCAGTGTTTGTTTTAGTTGGGCACTTTGACTCGTGTGGGTTTCTAATGTTAGTTTCTCTTTTGTTTGTTCAACTAGTTTGTTACTAGGCAAAAACATGTCTAGATGCACGATGAGTAAATTTATTATTAAGCGATATATTAATTATTGGTTACTGTGATGTTATAATGTGTTGTTAATATTGTTTTGGTGTTATAATTCTGGTCTTAATAGAATCATGTCTCAATAGAATCTTATTTAAAGGAATAAAAATACTTCACACATCAAACAACAATCATAGAAAGACATACATTTAAAGTCGAGTCAAAGTGCCCAACTAAAACAAACACTGATCACCATAATGGTGACATCAAACCAAACAATGATTTTCAATAAAACATTAACAGAATAAAATCTGTTTATTCTCAATAACATGCTGCAATAAAAGTGAAGATGTTAATGATGTTTGTTGTTTAATTCTCCTCTTGTGAGAGATTTAATGATTTCTTTTATCTAAGTCAGCTGTTGTGTTTCATTTCTTTCTGTTCTTGTTGTTTCTGTGTCCATCAGTGATTCTGTTTTTCACCACTTTATTATCTCATTAACTCCAACATTCAGTGTCACATTTACATCCCTGTAGTATGCACACTAAGCAGTGTTCACTTCATCTGGGCTAACCCATGTGGGGCCTACATGCAGAGATGGGCATGTATTTCAAATAGAAAATACTTAACCCTTAACATGCACAGGGCCCGTGGGTGGGTTAACACTTAATTTTGTTTTTGTTGAAAGTAATTTAGTTGAAACTCACCATCATGGTCAGTGTTTCCTTGAGTTGGGCTCTTGACTCTTAAGCGTTAGATTTTTGTCACATTGTAACTGTGAGTTTTCGGTGTAACATGTGTTCGGTTAGAATGATTCAAGTCAAGTGGTGTTGGCTTTTATTTTGTAGTGTGACAAACTGATCTCATCTGGATTGATACTAAGAGAAACAAAATGTCAGGAAGTTTAATTGTATTTTGATGTTCAACAATTTAGAAAACAAGCAGCAAATTTAAACTACAGCAGAGTTTAGAATCAAGACGTCTGTGCCATTCTATCAAGAATCTGTGTATGAATCTCAACAATGGTTACAATCGACAACAGAAAACTTCATGCTGCAATGCATGCTGGGTAACATCATAGTACAAAACTCATTTATGAATCCCAGCATACATTGCAGCATGAAGTTTTCTTTTGTTGATTGTCACCATTGTTGAGATTCATACGCTGATTCTTGATGTCTGTGTGTGTCTAAACTTAACTGTAGTCTTAATGCATCATGTTTTCAAAAATCTTTGTAGATTTTAAAATACTATTACTTTGTATTATAAATTCATTATAACATTTTCTCAGATCAGCACAGATGAGTTCTAGAAGGTTGGTTTAAAAACCAACAACATGTGATTAGAGCCTCATTTGCAGCTCCAGAAATAAAGTACTTTTAAAGCACACAGTTACAAGCATGCCAACCCCTAACCCGCCCACGGGCCCTGTGCATGTTAAGGGTTAAGTATTTTGTATTTGTATTTGAAATACATGCCCATCTCTGCCTACATGGAACCCGCGGACAAAACTGGCTGTGACCCACTTAGGCAGCCCACATCAAACCCATCTGGGCCCCACATGACTGTGCTGGCTTGGAATTTACCCCATACCCAAACCTTTGAATTAGAAGTTTTCATTGGTTTATCAACCAAGTCAGACTTCCCAGCTAGCCAAAATACGTGACTGTTACGTAACATCAACGTAATCTTATGACCAAAGTTATGTTGTGGCAACTAGAAAAGTGAAATTGCTGACAGTAAGCTGTTTGCAATTATTTTTGCTAGATTGAAAAAAGGTTTGAACAAAATAATAGATGAAGAAAAGTCTGGTTTTATGCAAGGCTGGCATGTTAGGAACAATATTAGACTGGTCTTGGATATAATTGACTATAATTACTTTATAGATAATGATGATAGTTTTATTTTGTTTATCAATTTTTATAAAGCTTTTGATACAGTAAATCAGGGTTGTAGTCGAGACCAGCTTATTCGAGTCCGAGTCAAGACCGAGTCCATAGTATGTCGAGTTCGAGTCAAGACAGAGACCCGAGAGGTTTTAGTCAGAGTCAAGACAGAGACCAAAGATTGTTGAGTCCAAGTCAAGTCCGAGTCCACATTTTAATATCAAAAATCTTTAAGAATATGTTGAATGCTTGATGGAAACAATAAAACTGGCACCAAGCTCATAGAGTACATTAAGGGTGTACTCCCACTGTCCCAATCGTACCGCACCTATAGCCTGGTTCATTTGACTAGTGTGATCGCTCCGTACCACGCCCGGGCACGGTTCGTTTAGGCATCCCTGGCTCTCTTGGAAGAGGTGGACCAGAGCGCAGTTCAGTTGGGCTCGGGTGTGGTACGCATGTAGTGTGAGTGCTAATCGCACCCAAGCACGGAACTGGAAACGTGACGTCACCTAAGTGACAACAAACATATTCTATAAGTAATTGTATTGTGTACTTTTCATTCATTAAGAACAACTTTGTGTATCACTGCGTCTCAAATGACTCAATATGCCACAAAATTAACAAATACATTGATTCCATTGTGCTGAGCGAGAGCGTTTCTCTTCCTGATTATTTCAAAACAGTCGCATCATAATGACGTAAGAGTGAATGTAAAGTGTAATGTGAGTGCAGGCCAGCGGGGGACAATCACGCTTGTGAGTAAATATACCATGACATGTACACTGAGTTTGATTTATTTAGACTGATATTAGTTTTAAAATATTATTAGTTGAGGGTAAAAAGGCTACATCATTTACGTAGGCTACATCATTTTATTAGAATTATGACTTCCCCCTGAGCAAAGGTATGTCCAAAAGACATTATTTCTACGTCTTTGACGATGTTGATAAGACATACCTTTATGGGCCAAAAGTGAAAGGGGTTTCTACATCTTTTATGACGTTTTCTGAACGTCTGAACAAAGTAAAAACTGGTTCAAATCTGGAGTTTATCAGACTACTTTTAGTTTTAACATGGAAATAAATTAAGTGAGACTTTTTGAAATAAATAGTAGTTAAGTTTAATGATTTGAATGCAGTAAGATAGCAAAGCACCCATTCAATGTTAATTGCATTAAATCAATATCAGTTTTGTACCCACCAAAATTCACTGTATATCTCAAACTACAGATCCACAGAACTGACACATTAATAACACAAACCCAATTATTATCAGTGATCTAAACAACTTTAAAATGTATACATTACTGTTCAGAAGTCATCATCTCTTCTTGCTTCCTTTGACACAACAAATGTATTTTAACACACAGTTATGGCTGAAGGAAACCTAATTTAACATTAAAATAGAAGAGCCAAGAGCTCAACTAAAGCAAAAACATGATTTTTACAGGTACAAAAGTGATACTGATTCAATGCAATTGACATTGAGACATTTTTAACACTGATTCAATGGTTGCTTTGCGATATTACTGCATTTAAATAATTTAACTTAATGTATTTCAAAAAGTCTCAATTTATTTCCATGTGTAAACTGAAACTAGTCTGATAAACTCAAAATTTGAACCAGTTTTTACTTTTGTACAGAGGTCCCCTGTACGGCAATATCAGACATTCTTAAAAAAAGAAGTTATGGCTTAATAAAGACATTGATTATATTAAAGATATTAAAAATACCCCAAATATTGTATGTCCCTTACCTGCCTAAAAAAACATAAAAACCTAATAGAAACGATCATAGAAATTCTTAATGATTTCCATTAAAATGCCATTATGAATCAATAGCTTTTCCATTAAAACCTTTACAAAAATCATTTTTGTATTGTGTTTTGAGCGTTATTCCAGTAGGATTTATTATACCACACTGTTAGCCCTTACCAGCCATTTCTACAGTAATATACAGTAATATATTGGCAAGATTGTTGCCAGTTAGTTACTGTAGGTGTTTTACAGTAAACTACTGCAATGACTGTTTGAATAGACATCATTAAAAGAATCTACTAGCTCACTAAAGTCACACAGTCTTAGATGAACATCAACAGATGAACACATTAAATCTGTCAACATCTCACCAGAGGAGAATTAAACACAAACATCATTAACATCTTCACTTACTACACTTTATTTCTTATTAAGAATTAAAAGAAGTTTATCTCTAGTTTACAATGATTTTATTAGGTTTTAGTCACCATGATGGTGATCAGTGTTTGCTTTAGTTGGATTCTTGATTTTAGTTTGTTATTATTATTTTCTTCTTTTTCTTTTCTTTCTGTAGTTACATTAGTACTTTGTAATGTACATGTATGCAATAACACTAAAAGGGAGACATAGAAATGCAGTATTATGTTTGCTTAGTAGCTGAAGATTTTTCAGAAAGAAGTTGATTATTCTTGGCACTGGAGATACACTTAGACACTTGACATATAAACACCATCAATGGTGACAAATAATCATGAATGAGTTTTGTTCTGTACACCCAGCGGTTCAATTGAATGTCACCATTGTTGAGATTCATATGTGGATTGTTGATGTGTCTGACTGATCATCTAATCTTTTGTGTATATATTTTGACAAATCTGTTGGAAAATGAAATGCTATTCTTTTTTTAAAATCTGGTTCACATATCTTCATTACAATTTTGAGCAATGATCACTTTTGCGCATAATTAAAAAAAAAACAGGTTTAGAGCACTTTAAAAATGAGAGTCAACAGCCCAAAAGAAACACTGATCACACTAATGATGACTTACAAAATTCAACATTTCAATGTCAATAAAAAACTTTTGTAGATGTGTGACCTACAGTAACTACACTATATTACTGTAGAAATAGCAGGCCCTCAGTGCACTCTTGTGTTGTGTTGTGTTGTGTGTAGTGTATAACGTATTGTATTGTATAATGTACTATGTATATTGTGTACTATATTGTATAATAGCAGACTCTTAAATGTATAATATGTGTGTGCAGATTTGTACATGATACATCAAATGTATCAAGGAGACATCTGGAGGTTGCTTCAGCAAAGTTTTATTGTACATGTACTGCACATGTAGGCTACAGTGACAATAAAGTTCACATCCCCGCTGATCTCCGCTCACAGGAGTATATGGATCGGTTGCTTCATCGACATGTAGATGCTGTACAACTGGAGTCGCGGCTCTCCGTCTTGCGCAAATATAACTTACGAGTGCAAGCAACAGGAGGTTGTGAGAAAGCGGCGCATCCTGCGTTTTCCATGAGTTTGAGATGTTAATGGCCACTAAACAATCCACATCTTCTGTAAACATTACTTAATTTCTTCAAAAAGTGGTGGGGACATGTCACACCTATCCACCCACAAAACCTACTTTTGCTACACTGTTAAATTTTAGACCGTGATTTTACTAGTTGCGTTATTCCATCATAACAATGGTTTCTACACACAGTTTCAAAAGACAAGGAAAATCTAACATTTAAAGTGTTCATTTTATCTGGGCTAACCCATGTGTGGCCAAAATGGAACCTGCGGACAAAACTGGCTGAGACCCACTTAGCCAGCTCACATCAAACCCATCTGAGTCCCACATGACTGTGCTGGCTGGGACCTCATGTAAAAACACAGTGCAGTTCAGAGAATATTTGTGGTTATGCTAGAATCTCAGTGACTATGTGTATGTGTTTATTTAGTTTTGTTTGAAGAAAGTGAAACAATTTCAATGTGTTTTTGTTTTGAACACTAAACCTGAATATCAGGTTTTACCTTGTACGTTGAAAGGTCATATTATTCTGTATTATGCAAATATATAGTACAATAGATTTTAGGATTTAAATTTCTTAAAAGCAGCCTGTGTGTGCGTGGGAGAGAGATTTTCTGAGAAATAATGAAATTCGGACTAAATTATATTTATTTCATTGTTGACTTGTATTGTCTCCATAAGTGCATAAAAGTTTCAGTGACCTCAATTTCTAGGTTCTTCACATCACAAGACACCAAAATGTTTTGAAGCAATAATCTTTCACTCTCTTTCCCAGCTAACAAAAGTTTGTTATAAGAACGTTCCCTAAATGGTTTTCATGTTATTGACAACAGTTTAAAAATGTTCAAAGTGTCCAAGTTTTTTTTTAGAACGTTCCCAGCTAACAAAAGTCACCATCATGGTGATCAGTGTTTCCTTGAGTTGGGCTCTTCACCCTTGGCCTTCATAGATTACAATTTTATGTACGGTGACTGTGATTTTAAAGAACATTTGTTACAACAATGCAAACAAGAAACTAATCTTATGGTGTTGTTTGGTGGTCTTTTACATCATCACTATGTTGTAGTTGGATTCACTGATCTCATTCAGTTTGAGTGTTGTGCTGTTAATCCGAAATTATAATCTTAAATTCAATGTTTAATCACAACTTTTCTGGAAAGAGTTCAGAAATCTGGATGCATAAAAAACTTAATCTACAATAAGGCACGCACACACACACACACACACACACATTGTAGTTCATGTGAGACTATTCATGCTCATGCTAGAATCTCAGTGACTATGTGTGTTTTTTTAGTTTCGTTTGAAGAAAGTGAAACAATTTCTATGTGTTTTTGTTTTGAAGACTAAACCTGAAAAGCAGATTTTCCCTTTTAAATTGAAAGGTTACATTACATTTACATTTACATTTATTCATTTGGCAGACGCTTTTATCCAAAGCGACTTACAATTGAGGAAAACATCAAGCGATTCGTCTAAGTAAGCAATATTCACGAGAAGTGCTAGTAATACAAAGTTTCAAATACAACGTCAAGATAGTATAAGCAAGTATATAGAGAACATTAGGAAAGGAAAAACAGAGGTAGGAAGGTTTTTTTTTTTTTTTTTACATTATTTTGTATTATGCAAATATATAGTACAATAGATCTTAGGATTTGATTTTCTTGGTGGGGACGTAAACCTGAATGCACACAGACTCGTGTCACCGTGGGGACCTTAAAAGCTTATAAATCGTACATAAAGATCATTTTTGAAAATCTAAAAATGCAAAATATTTTCTATGATCTTTAGGTTTAGGTGTAGGGTTAGGGGTATGAAATAGAATATACAGTTTGTACGGTATAAAAATCATTACACCTATGGACTGGCCCTATGGAGATGTGTGCTTGCGTGCGTGCATATTATTTTACTCACAAAAATAAAAATTTTATAAATTTATAGGAGAAAATTTCATGGAATATGATCTTTACTTATCTTTACTTTATCTTATCCTAATGACTTTTGGCATAAAAATTTAAATCGATAATTTTGGCCCATGAAATGTATTTTTGGCTTTTACCAAAAATGTTTTTGTGCTACTTAACACTAGTGTTGTGATCCAGGGTCACGTATATTAAATGCAGAGCTGAGAAGTATTTCAAATACAAAATACTGAACCCATAACTGTTCAAGGAAACAATGATCACCATGATGGTGAGTTTCAACTACTACTACAACTACTTTCAATAAAACAAATATGAAGTGTTAACCCATGCACCCACAGACCCTGTACATGTTGAGAGTTAAAATACAAATAGTATTTTGTATTTAAATACATATTTTTAATACCACCACTATGCAAGGCTAACCAACTGAAGGTTATATAAATACACTTTGTGATGCAGTTGAACCAATGAAACAAAACCAATAAACACAGGAATCTAAAGCAAACACTGATCACAAAAACGGTGGTTTGTTGAAATTTCAACATTAATAGCGAGTGCAAAAGTGATATTGATTCAATGACATTAACATTAACAAATCAATCAGTTTCCAACATTGATTCAATGGTTGCTTGCTATCTGGGAATTGCCATTAAAATAAATATGTTTTAATATAATGCATAGTGTAACACTTAATTTTGTTTAAATAATGTCTAAAATGAGTCTGCGTTGATGTTTTAAGACGTTGAAAATGTGTCCACAACGACCACATTTCAACTAAATTAGTACCACCTTCAACATTGGATGTCCAAAAGACGTCAGAAAAACTTTCATTCTGGCTCCTCAGTGGACGTCTATAAGAAGGAGCTTTTGCTCAGTGGGAAGGCACATGTTTACATCACAACAAGGGTTGTATTACTGGTGATTGCAGTTACTTCACACATTATTCATGTTAACAAATTATTCATAAACTCACAACTAAGCTGTTAAGGTTACACATTTGATCTTTGTTTATTGTGGTGTGTAAACATACTTCTACTATTTAGACAAATAATTTATTAATTATTAATTCATGTTTTTGTCATACCCAATCTAAAGTTGACAATAGTCATCAATTGTAAATTTACAATTGATTTATTAAACTTATATGCTTGCTGTACAGACACCAACAACACATTATACTTCACACAGTGCACTACACTTCCCATAATCCATTGCTGGACTCATTATTCATGATTGCTTTCACTATTTTTGTCTATTTATACCCTGGTTTTCCATTCAGTCATGGTGAAGTCTTGTTTGTATCACACTGCATTTCTGAGCGATTTACTTTGGATTATTCGCATTTGACCTGGATTGTTTCTTGTTTTCTGTCTATTTGCTACCTGACCATTGCCTGTTTCACCGGTTTGCCGCCTGCCCTGATCCTTGTCTGTACCATTATTCTGTTAATAAAGCTGCACCTAGATCCTCAACCTTCGTTCCTCAGAGCAGTTTGTGACAGAAAAACTAAATCGCTCAGAAATGCAGTGTGACACAAACAAGACTTCACCGTGACTGAATGGCAAACCAGGGTATAAATAGACAGAAGTGCAACAGATAACAAGACACAGGTGAAAGCAATCATGAATAATGAGTCCAGCAATGGATTATGGGAAGTGTAGTGCACTGTGTGAAGTGGATAGTGCACTCTAGTGAAGCAACTATTATTCAACAGACAGAACATTTAAGTAGTTTGAACAAATATTAGTCTTGTTTGATATACATAATACAATTATGCAAAATAATTAATCATATTTTTTAAGTAAAACAAGCAACTACACAAAAACCAAATTTTTGACCAAATTTTCAAAAAGTTAAATAAAGTTAAATAAATTGGACAAGCAGCAAAAATATTTTTTTCAGAGATAAAATTGGAAAACCTGTCTTTATTGTGCCAACACGTACAGCATATTGTGTACTAAACTCTAAAGCAGATGGCATGATAAATTAAGAAGATAACACAAAAATATATTATAATGTCAATCAAATGAAAAACTGGTTACACTTAAGCAATTAGATCACAAAACTTATGATTGACTTATTGATGAACACTGCTTTTCAATAACATTTTGGTTGCTTTTACTAATTTTACTATATAGCAACAATATAATCATTGCTACTTCAAACCACATTTGGTAGAAATGAAAAACAAACACAAGCCTTAAATAATAAATGACTTTGGTTATTTTGGCCTACTTTAGTGTATGGAGTGTCCGACTACAGGTTTATGTACATACATGGTGTAAAAACACTATTATTTCAAAATAATAAGCCGTTTTTATTACCTTACTTCTTGACTGACTCTCAAATGATTCGGTCCGTGATTCATCTTTCTAATCCCCACCTTTCCGCTAGCATAGTCTGATGTGATTGGTCAGATGGTCTAGTCTGATGTGATCGGTCAGATGGTCTAGTCTGATGTGATCGGTCAGATGGTCTAGTCTGCTGTGATCGGTCAGATGGTCTAGTCTGATGTGATCGGTCAGATGGTCTAGTCTGATGTGATCGGACTAGGTCAAGACTTGTTTGCATGATTCAGAGTCTAATCCCTTTTTTCCAAGCCAATACATTTGTTATTCATTCACTGTCGGATTTACAACTTGGCAGAGTTCTAACTTTTAAAAACGGCAACATTACACACTGTATGAAATGTAATTTGTAATAATGATCTTGTGTTATTTACTTTTTAAAAACTGAAAGGTCTCATTGGGAAAGCACTTTCAACAAGTTGGCATGATTTATTGGTATCTTCATGAAATATCTGTTACATATTTTTTACAAGCAATTTTATTAGTTTTTCTCAAATAATATTTTTTACTTGGTTCAAATAAAAACTTATCCATTTTAACAAACCACCATTATTTTGTTCAGTGTTTGCTTTAGTGGGGCTCTTGACTCTTGTGTTTTAATGTTGAGTTTTTATTGTGTATTGTGACAGTGTGTTAAACACACATGTATATACAGAATTAAATAAAAACAGTGGCACTAAAACCCAATATGAACTTATATAAAACATGCAAAAAAATAAATAAATTACTGATTCAGTTAGACATGAAGAATCAGTGTATGAAACTCAAAAATGGTGACAATCAACAAAAAAGAAAAAAATGAAAAAAACTTCATGCTGCAATGCTTGTTGGGTAACCTCATAGTACAAAACTCATAAATGCCAGCATGCATTTCAACATTGCAATGCATGCTGGGAATCATGAATGAGTTTTGTATTATGATGTTACTTACAATGCATTGCAGCGTTCATGGGCTGATTCTTGATGTCTGAATAGGCTTGTTCGACTTGATGCGGCACCGCAAGAACCGACAGGCGGATGACATCACATTACCGCATAATTCTTTTGTTTGTACAAAGGCATGACAAGTATTTCAGTGATTTGAGTAGGAGGAGCTGTTTGTTTATGTTAACCTATATAAGTTTGTATACATATTTCCTCCATCCCATTGAGCTTCAGATCTATTGTTAGCAAAACAGCCTAAAGACAACTCACAACCTGACAATTAGATACACAAAATCACCAGTAAGTTTTATTTCGGTATGTATTTTATCTTTTATTATTGCTAATGTTCTAACCTTACTGCTTTAAATCTTACCTTTATGTTACTTATTTTTAGGAGAAACACATCACACATCATACAGTATCATCAGACAGTTCTACTGCAGACAGGTAATTTAAGTAAACACTCTTTTATTTATATTATTATAACCTTTATTTTATTATATACAATTAATAATGTATAGTAAGTGGTTATAATCATCTTTTAACATTGTATTTGCCTTTATGTGACTTATGTGAAGGGGGAAACAAACATTTTTATTTTTTTAAATATTTTGTACAGTTGTTTTATCCACCTCTCAGAAGTGACAGATTAATATATTAACCTGTTATTTATAGTTATTTGAGCAAAATCCCCAGAGTTAAATGAACTCTGCTCAGAGTTTATATGGGTCCAATCTACAGAGAGTTAAAGTAACACTGAAGCAGAGTTAAAGTTAATGAGATGATGAAGGTGATTCTTTAATTCTCTGTAGATTGGACCCATATAAACTCTGAGCAGAGTTCATTTAACTCTGGGGATTTTGCTGCGTATCAGACACAGAAGATAGAAATATTTAACAGTAACAAACATTTTATTTCTACATGTGTGGAAGAACTGTTCATAACTGAAACATTTTCAACACATTTTTTTATTTATTGTGTAGTGTCAAACAGGAGAAGAAGAAGCAGCAGCAAGAGCTATTACAATGATCGAAAGAGCAATATCACTAGCTATTATAATGATAGCTAGTGCATTTGCAGGAACTATTTCATTCTGGGGAGTTGTAACAGCATTTAATATGGCATTATTTGGAACAGCAGGAGTTGTAGGAGGCTTTGCAATGACGCAAATAGCACAACCACAAGATAGAAGGGTAAGACGGGTACGTCTGAAATAGAAACAGCATCGGCTCTACAGCGTTGTGGTTAATGCGCCGACACATAGCACCAGTGCGCTCATGGCGACTTGGGTTCGATTCCTGTTTTCAGCGGTCCTGCTCCCCTGTCTCCCCCCAATATCTTCCTGTCTACTTTCTACTCTCATTAAAGGCATAAAAGCCCATTTAAAAACAAAGTAGAAACAGCAGCAGGACTGAAATATTTGAAATGGTAGTTGTTAAAGGGTCATTTTGTTTTATAACTTATATTTTATTACAGTTGTACTTCTTCTCTCTTCCTCTATCAACCAGCTGTTAAAGATAATATTATTATTATAATATATTATATATTATAATAAGTAAATCTTTAATTAAATATTAGTTCTTCACTTAGAACTTGAATTCGTATTAATGCATTAAAATGCTTGTCACTCTTTTCAATGACTTTAATATAATGTGTTAATATCTTACGTAAATTGATAATTCAAACATTATATAATTTCCAAAATATTTTCCTTCACTGTGTTTAGGTGTAAACGTGTTTGTTTATTTTCTGATATTGGCCCCTTCTAAACTGGTAAAGGGTTCATAAGAAAGTGCACCAAATGTACCAGTCAGGTTAAATTATTTACCACATTTTTTATTATTACTATTTGCAGTTTATTTACTGGTTTCCACAACATACATTTATAGACAGAAGAACTGTAGGCATTTGCACAGAACAAGTGCCCAACATAAGACAGCAAGCTAACAGGTATAAATAACTGATATAACTTTGTCAATGTTAATTAATAAATATCACTTTTGCATCTGCTGGTAATGTTGAAATTTCAACAAACCTGTGTTTGATTTAGTTAAGCTCTTGACTCTTGATTTGTCATTAAGTTTCTTCTTTATTTTCCTCTTACAATGCTGCTCATGATGGTGTTTTAATAAGAACATTTGGGATTCATTAAGAAAGATATGCTTTAAAGTTGAATTGGTGTAAGTTACTGTTTGTAAGGGCTGTAAATCTTTAATAAAAATGAGAAGTAATACTAAGTAATGTTTATAAGAGAATCTTTCATGACAGATTTATATGTTTTGCTTCACACACTCAAATAAACTGTGACAAAATAAACAGAAAGATTTACTGACACACTCAGACATCAAACTAATTCAGATAAACAGATGGGAGTCATGAATGAGTTTTGTACTATGATGTTACCCAGCATGCATTGCAGCATGAAGTTTTTCTTTTTATTGTCACCATTATTGAATTTCACACACTGATTCTTCATGTATGATTGATTCAGCAAGTTTTATTTTTCTGTTAATTACAATAATGGGATGGACATTTTCAGTACTGCAGAGTTTCTGTCCCTGAGTTTAGCTCCAACCAGATCCAACACACCTGCCCAAATCTGGTTTGAACACCAGAAAGGAAAAAAGACGGTCAGAAAGGAACATAAAGGAGATGGAAAGCAATGCAAGTCTAAGCATAATGAAGCCAGAATGGCTGTCAGCTGCAGGACAGAATGAGCATGTGGTGAGACAATGGTTTCATCAATATGAAAAATGATGGAAAAGTTACTCGGCACCGAGGACAACCCATTTCATATATGGAATTGTGACGAGACAGGTATCCAAGATCAGTTCTCCTCCACCAAAGTGGTTGGACCAATTGGGAGAGCATGTATGGAGGTCACTGCTGCGGAAAAAGGAGAGACGACCACCTGTTTGGCAGCCTTCGAAGCTATAGCTACATACACCCAGGCCTTGGTGATTTTCAAAGCAAAGGTACCGAGTGGCTCTCTGGATGCCCGAATGAAATATCTGTACGGGTATCCGAGAATGGATGGAGAAATGCTGACCTTTTTTGTAGTGGGGTCAGACGTTCCTGCAGGCACTCCCAAAGGAGGATCACCACCTTGTACTCTCAGATGGGAGAATGTCCACATCATGTGCTACCCTCCGCTCTGCAGACAAAGCATTCTTTTCTCTAGTCTGAAGCATCACTGGGTTGAAAAGGGGCAGAAGTGGACCAGACTAATGGCAGGTCAGAAGCGCCCAAAAGCCGAGTTTTTCTGGGTTTTTCACCGAGCTTGGGCAAAAGCAGCCACTATTGCCCAGGCAGGTTTCAGAGGGCCAGGGATGTTAAAATATACTACCCGAGAGACTGCCACCCAGTCTTCCTGGAACACCCTCCATACCTCAGACTCCTCCTGACCTGCCTGCTGTAAGCAAAGCAACCGAGGGGTAAAAAGCCCAAATATTTCCAAAAGCGAACACTTGCACCATTGTTTCGAGGCTGCCCATGCGTCAGCTTTATGAAGAATTTACCGAATTCATGAAGGATGGGATTGTGCAAGATCCATCATTTGGGACCATTTAGTGACTTTCTACCAATATGTTACTGTTCCATGTTATATTGTTTAAAGAACAAAATGAATGTTGTTAAATATCGGTTATTTACTAGCACATGTGGGAATGTAGCTGTCCACTATGCCCTATAGGTTAACCTGTTGTAGTAATCTGATTTTATTGTTTTAGTGGCCATTTGATATGTTCGCCTTTTAAAACGAAATATTACCAATTGAAAATAGACTTGTGTACATTATAGTGTAACTGTATGCATTAACTTAGTGGCTGATATGATATTTGGGACAGAGTGTAGTACTGATCTATTATGCAAAAATTGCCTGTATCGTTACTGCTCATTTTAACCAGTAAGCTAATGCATACAGTAACATTATAACGTCCAAAACGCTTAACACATTCACTTTACATCAAGGCATTTTCTGAACTTCAAGTAATCATATTACATAAGAAAACCGCAATACATCACGTGAACATAAATTATTAACGCCATACGACACAAATGTAAAGCCAAAATAAACAAACTGTCTTAATCTAAAAAAAAATACTCTTTGTGTGTAAAGATGGGTGGCTCTTAGAAGAGCCGTTGGGTTTCAGATTCAGTCCAGAAAGATCCGTATTTAACCGCCGAAGCCGTACAGAGTGCGTCCCTGTCTCTTCAGCGCGTACACGACGTCCATGGCGGTGACGGTCTTTCTCTTGGCGTGTTCGGTGTAGGTGACGGCGTCACGGATGACATTTTCCAGAAACACCTTCAACACACCGCGAGTCTCCTCGTAGATGAGACCGGAAATACGCTTCACTCCACCGCGGCGAGCGAGACGACGGATGGCGGGCTTAGTGATGCCCTGGATGTTATCACGCAAAACCTTACGATGACGCTTAGCGCCTCCTTTACCGAGTCCCTTCCCGCCTTTACCTCTTCCAGACATGATGATGAAGAAATTGTTCAGGAAACAGCGAAGATATGAGAAATAAGGCCACAGCGGAGGACTTTTACATGCGCCTACAGGACCTAGTAGAAACACATGGACGAGGGCGGAGCCAGCTGAAGTCCCGCCTGTTCTCCCAAAGTCTTCACCAATTCTCCTTATAAATTATGTTTCAGAGAAACTAAACAACACCGATATTACACAATAAACATTCACGCACTCAGACACGCATGTTGGTTTCGGTCATTTAAAAAAAAAAAAAAAAACAGCCTAACGGTCATAAACAATTTTATGAAATATATTCGGTTTATTTCTGTCTCGTTCTACGGATGCCGAATAATGTTTCCCCCTGCTGCGTGTTTACAGCAACCAAAAGCAAAATTTCGCTTCGGTTTATTCGGCAGAATTGATTCATGACGTAAAACAGTGAAAACACATGACTGGGAGCGTTTTAGGATTTCGTACAACACTAACTAACACTGACATCATAACTTGTTCGTGCTGCTGTACGGGGTAACGCTGGAAATTGTGTCGTTCAGGTGATGTGGTGGCTCTTAAAAGAGCCGTTGGGTTGTTGTTGTCGTCAACACGTGACTTAAGCGCGCTCTCCGCGGATGCGGCGGGCCAGCTGGATGTCTTTGGGCATGATGGTGACTCTCTTGGCGTGGATGGCGCACAGGTTCGTGTCCTCGAACAGACCGACCAGATAAGCCTCGCTGGCCTCCTGCAGGGCCATGACGGCGGAGCTCTGGAAGCGCAGATCCGTCTTGAAGTCCTGAGCGATCTCTCTCACGAGACGCTGGAAAGGCAGCTTGCGGATGAGCAGCTCGGTGGACTTCTGATAACGGCGGATCTCTCTCAGAGCCACGGTGCCGGGCCTGTAACGATGGGGCTTCTTCACGCCGCCAGTGGCCGGGGCGCTCTTACGGGCGGCTTTAGTGGCGAGCTGCTTCCTCGGGGCTTTGCCACCGGTGGACTTACGAGCGGTCTGCTTGGTTCTTGCCATTGCTGAAGTTTCTTTTGCGTTCTGTTCGGAATACACAGGCAGTGTCAGTGCGTCTGTATTTAAAGGCTAGAACGCGTAGCGCGTCGAGGGCATGGAGACACACGATTGGTTGATGTGTGACGTATGACTGTGACAGAGGGCCAATGGACGCGCGATATGCGTTCAAATGAAAGTGGCGGGACATCGAGTTTCCTTTGTTCAGCTCACACGTCACGTGCAGGAAAACACAAAGCAGCGCATCGCATCATTTCCCCTCATATATTTATTGTATACTCGTGTATTAATGTGGACATTTTGCAAACCAGCTGAGTAACAATATAAAGACCTACAAATCAAAATATCTTTACGTTACATCATGAATCCAGCATAAAAGTACTCACCGACTAAAGCATTTAGCTTTACAAGATCCGCTTAAAACAGGACTCGACAAACTACAATTATTGATCAACAAATGCCCTTTTCGTCGCTTTAAATAAAAATCATCTGCTAAAGTACGTATATGTTAATTCCTCACGTAAATATTTCAAAGCGGAGAACTCCGTTCTTATTTTAGAACAAGTGTGTGCGCGTTTCCAACATGTGCGAATTATCAGAAACAGACAAAAATCAGATCGGTTTAGACAGAAGTCACATCGCTCTCTTATTGGTGAAGTGGGTGGCTCTTAAAAGAGCCTTTGTGTGTAAAGACGATGAATCGCCCGTTTACTTGGTCTTAGCGGGCTTCTCGGTCTTCTTGGGCAGCAGCACCGCCTGGATGTTGGGCAGCACGCCGCCCTGAGCGATGGTCACTTTGCCAAGAAGCTTGTTCAGCTCCTCGTCATTACGCACCGCCAGCTGGAGGTGACGGGGGATGATGCGAGTCTTCTTGTTGTCTCGAGCGGCGTTACCGGCCAACTCCAGGATCTCAGCGGTCAAGTACTCGAGCACGGCGGCCAGATACACGGGAGCGCCGGCACCGACCCGTTCAGCATAGTTACCTTTACGGAGAAGTCTGTGGACACGGCCCACGGGAAACTGGAGTCCAGCCCTGGACGAGCGAGTCTTGGCCTTAGCTCTCGCCTTGCCGCCAGTTTTACCTCTGCCGCTCATCTTCTTTAGATACGATCTCACACAACGAAAGGAAAATATATAAACCGTGCCGCTGCCGCTTCCAGTATTTAATCCCGTCTGTCAGTCGCCTAATGGTTGGAGTCTGTAAAGCTCTTCCACCAATCGGTCAACTTCCCTCCAAACTCAAAGCTCAACCCCACTCATTCTGCCCGCCTCGTAGATTATGTATTATAGAATAGCATTTGATTAAATTAAAATTAGGTTATATATTTTTAAATCATCCCAAAGCTTATTCTAACATTTGGAGTATTTTTATAATCTGTAAAGGCCCTTGTAAGCTCTTATGTCTTGATAATAAACATTTACCACCTCGAACAAATAAATGAATCACTAAATCTCTCCTTTAGAAAATGGTTTCATTCTTTAACACTCGAGCAGAGATGTGCACATGCATTTAAATGATCTGAGTTTCAGTTTTCTGTCTCATATTAGTTGCTGGCGCACATATACATTAATTTAGATTGTATTTTAAAATTGAAAGAATTGCTTTAGTTGTTATGATTTAAAACCGGTTTGAGGTTAAAGTCTAATTTGAAGAACTTTAAGCATTTTTACACTCATCATGAAATCAAAGTGTCATAAATCTTTAGTTCACTCGATGATTAAACACAAGAACATCTGAACGCGCTCTGGCTGTCAATCATGTGTTCAGTTATGAGTTCTAATGTAAAGTCGCTCTTTCTTGAGGTGGTGGGTGGCTCTTAAAAGAGCCGTTTGAGTTTAACACATTAACGGATGAATTTACTTCTTCTTAGCAGCGGCTTTCTTAGGCTTCGCTGCTGCTTTAGGTTTCGCTGTCTTGGGTTTGGCAGTCTTGGCTTTTTTCGGGCTCTTGGCGGCTTTCTTAGGAGTCGCGGGCTTCTTTGCCTTCTTGGGGCTCTTCGTTGCCTTCTTAGCGGCGGTGGCTGCGGGTTTCTTCACCTTCTTCGGAGATTTCTTAGCGACGGTCTTCTTTGCCGCTGCGGTCTTGGGCTTCTTAGCAGCGACGGGCTTCTTGGCTGCGGGCTTCTTCGCTTTAGGAGCGGCTTTCTTCACTGGTTTCTTGGTCTCGGTTGGTTTCTTGTTCAGTTTAAATGAACCGGAAGCGCCGGTGCCTTTAGTCTGCACCAGTGTGGCTTTAGTCACGAGACTCTTGATGGCGAGTTTGACGCGGGAGTTGTTCTTCTCCACGTCGTATCCGCTGGCGGCGAGAGCTTTCTTCAGGGCGGCCAGAGACACGCCGCTTCTCTCCTTGGATGCGGAAACGGCTTTAACGATGAGTTCACTCACGCCGGGACCCGATTTCTTTGCTTTGGCTGCTGGTTTCTTCTTGGGCGCTTTCGCCGGAGCGGCTGCTGGAGCTGGAGCGGTTTCTGCCATTCCTCTGTTAAATCTGAACTGACAAACACTGAAGCTGATCAGTAATGAAGAGCGACTGGACGGCGCTGCGCTCTTATACACTACATGAGAACCATATAGACTCAACCCGCCTAGCTCAGCGTCTGCGCGCGTCTGTGACCCACAAACGTTTGTGTTTTCTCCTGTGACATTTCGAAATAAAAACGGACTTTTAAAATAGTTTGACAGGGTAAAAACAATCTGAACACAGAGCAGAGACCCAGAGCTTTATTCAGAAACTAAACTACACAACAGTGAAGAGTTTATTGTGGCTCTGTAAGAGTAAATACACGACCAACATCGACCTCGAGAGAAAACCCGTGTGTGAATTTCATTTAATTTAAATGTATAAACTTTAATGAAATATTAATCGCGTTTTCTGTTCATTTAACATCCATGTAATGAATGATTGGAGTGAAATGAATGTGATTCAGGAACTTGTGAAGTGTTGCATTCAGCAGTTGTTTTGATCAGATTAAAACACACCAACAATCTCATGTTTCTGTGTGAATGTCACAAAGCTCTTTGTTTTCTTCATGTGTCATTTTCTTATATCCAGACTGAATAAACAATAAAAGAGGGGAATGAATATAGATAAAAATAAAATATAACTGTAAATATGTGCATCCGGTATAAAACTTTTGGCATAAAGCAATTTTCTAGAGATGTTGAAATTGACTGAGAGTACAGACAAACATTTGTGTTGTATTTTATTGTTATTTTGTCCAGGTTGCCTTTTTACATAGGTCTATTTTATTTTTTTAAGTCATACATTAAAATCTTAAAGATAGTGGTTTAACATTTTGATTGGTTTATAACTGTTGGTGGTATTCTGTTCAAAGGTTTGTGTTAAAAAAAATTAACTTTTGGACTAGTGTAAGTTTTCCAAAGTGCTTTTTATATTTAGTTAATTATATTATGTTTATTTGTTTTTTGTCTAGTTATCTGTGTGTGATATGTGTGTTCTATCTAGTTATTCTATTTAATATTACTTTTCTTTATCTTATGTTGGATGCTGTTTTTGTATTGTCTTCACAGATCAGAGTTTCCACTGTGGTCTCATTCTGAAGGCTTATAATAATGTCACAGACATGAATGTTGTAAAAGTTATTTGGTATCATAATACCTGTTGAATCTGTTTTTAGTCAAAGTTAGACTGAGCAATGAAACACAAGTAAGATTATTCAATAAACTAATTTTATTCTATCATGACTGCTGTTCTTTCTCTTCTTCTCTATATGCCTCGTGTTTAAGTGTGTTAAGTGTTATCTTACAAAATAGTTGATATTTCAAGTGTAATTTATGAGATTTGTTGTATTTTGAATGCAATCTTTCTTTGTAAAAGACATAAAAGTGATCATACTGATTTCAAAGTTAAGGATTGATTAACATTGAAACAAACACTATCATAACATCTTAGTTGATAATTTAATATACTTGATTTTTAACAAAACATCTCATGTTTTGGTAGTGACCACAATATTTAATTTGCACAGCTGAATCAGACTTTCAACATTTTATTTATGTTAATACAAACTAACTAGGCTATGTTGCACATATGCAGTCAGCACATATAGCAGACACACATTTGATAGTAAATATCTAATAGAAAACATACAGCTCACATACTATATCACTACTAAAACATACTAAAACACTAATAGTTTGAATAACTGTACTGAGTTTTGTTTTTTTCTCCAAATAAATGATTAAGTGTTCCTTTTTGTCACTACAGAAACAATTTTTAAATATGTTAATCAGCACATGGTTAGCAAACAGTTTTAAATAGATGTACACACACATAAAAACTAAATTTGATGGAATAAAACCCAAATGCTTAACTGCAGAAATAAGATTTTTGGTAGTGATGTAGAGTTTGATCATTTAAAAATAAAATATCAATAAAATAAAACTTAACTTTTTAAAAACTTTGAAATTTAGGGGTTTGGGACAGCCATTTCCCAATTTAAAGTTTTAAGCTTAATGATATATCAGTAATACCAGTAAGGTTTTTATATATATATATATATATATATATATATATATTCATAATTTATTGGGTACTTTCAATTGGGAGATGGCTGTCCTGAACCAAACCTCTAAATATATATTTGATATTTGATTGTGGGTTTTAATAGATAATAGAAAGATTTTAGTAAACAACTGAGATTTTCATACTTGAATGCTTTTTAGATGTGTTTTTTTATGTGGGACAGCAGTTTGCACAAATTCAGTAGAATGGCTCATATTATCTCCAAAGAAGAACAATGTTGTTCTTATTTATTGTAATGTTAAATATGTTTCTGAGCAAACATACTGAACATTGGGACAATTGTGAGTGTTAGCTGTCTGTCACAGCAGAAAACTTTAATTTTAATTTTAAACTAAAATTTAATTAAATATAAAATAGTTCAAATATATGTAGTAGCCTATTTTTATACTGAAATACTTAAAAATATAATCATCATGGCTATTTTTGTGATATAAAGTCTAGATTTGTTGAGCTGTTTAACGTAGTGCATTTTACCAACATTGTGTTGTGTAGCCTATATGTATTTGATTACATTGCTAATTGTGTAATAATATTAAAATCCCTTTTTTGTTCCTCCTTCAAACTTTATTTGGTTTCTGAAAACTGACTTGTATTGTATCAGCTTTATTTTCATCAGTTGCTGATGAAGTCATATTATTGGAGACTCTTTTAATTGCAGAAACTGCAACAGTTGTCATCATTTTGGAAAAACTTGTGTAATGCTTTTCAGTAGGCTACACTACACTAATGCAAATACTATACTTAAAGCATGAAGGTCTGCTAAGATTTAAAATGTTAGCCCCATGGTCACATGTCTAATATGTATATCCCTTTCAAATACACATACAATTTCTTTTTTTTTTTCTTCTTTTTTTTGACGTTGTTTGCTATAAGGCCATGGCTTTCCAAATAATAAATGAGACAAATTGTATAGGAGAAAGGCCTTTCAATGCTGTAGAGGAGGCTGAGGATCAGAAAAACATTATTAAGATGTAATTTATTATGAACCTGAATAGTGATAAAGGGAAATTAAATCTGTGAACATTATGCCATGGGTGACATTGAATAAAACTTATCCTGGGAATCAGGAATGTCAGACTTAGAATTAAACCTGCAACCTTTGGGTTATAAATCTATAATCTCTCTAGCCATTACACTACAACTGCCCTAAAATGAAGCAAATATTATCTAGTTAGTGAGGAAGAGTAATGAGATGCAGACGCTTAAATTGTTCGGAAGTTACATGAATTGTAAGGTTTGCATACTATTTATGCATAGACTATATTTTACCTTTATCTTTATATTTTCTTTTTACTTTGTATTTTATAATAATCTTTGGTTTGACTTACATTTCACTACTGGTTGTATATTCTCTATATAGCTGTGTATGTGCCGAATAAAAATCTTGAAATCTTAAATCAATTATATTTAGTGATTTAATAATAAACCTAATTAAAAGTAATTCTGTGTAAGCACATAAAGCCTTACATTTATTAGGAACAGCTCACATTATTTTATTTTAAGATGATTTTATCTTAAAAGGTTACAAATCATAAAATTAGCATAAAATATATTGTTGTCACAATGTGTGACTGGAAATGTAATCATGGTAATACTGTCAAATTATAATTGTATACGTAATCTGTGCCTCCACTCCCACTTGACGCTCATCAATAGCTGCTCCGGAGCAGGTTATCTTCAGAGAGTGAGTTGCTATGGTTACTTACATACTCTAAAAGTTACCTTCGATTTTAGAACCGAAAGCTGAGGTTATCCGCTCGCTTATCCTCAAACATACCCGGGTATGTCACATAACCAACTTTCTGGAATACACCCCTGATGTCTCAAGCATATGTACATTTATTCATTTAGCAGACACTTTTATCCAAAGCGACTTATAAGTAGGAGCATAAAACATTTTGTCAACACGCTAAACAGTACCGATAGTTAGACATTACTTAACTTGATCATGTTACGCTTGCATACATACATCTTTTGAATATTTGCACTACTTGTCTGGTGCCCAGACTAAATTGTAATTTTGGTGCCTATTTGAAATTAATGTGCGCCACGGCATCGTAATGTGAGGCGGGCAGAAAAGAGGTGGAGGCGGGGTTAGGTCTTGCGTTTGGAGGGAAGTTGACCTATTGGTTGAAAAGCTTTACAGAGTCCAACCAATAGGGGACTGACAGACGGGCTTAAATATTGGAAGCTGCAGCCAAACAGTTCATAAATTCGCATTCGCTGCGTGAAATTGATTCTGATAGAAAATGAGCGGTAGAGGCAAAACCGGCGGCAAGGCGAGAGCTAAGGCCAAGACTCGCTCGTCTAGGGCTGGGCTTCAATTTCCCGTGGGCCGCGTCCACAGGCTCCTCCGTAAAGGTAACTATGCGGAGCGCGTCGGTGCCGGCGCTCCCGTGTATCTGGCCGCCGTGCTCGAGTACTTGACCGCTGAGATCCTGGAGTTGGCCGGTAACGCCGCTCGGGACAACAAGAAGACTCGCATCATCCCCCGTCACCTGCAGCTGGCGGTGCGCAACGATGAGGAGTTGAACAAGCTTCTGGGCGGAGTGACCATCGCTCAGGGCGGCGTGCTGCCCAACATCCAGGCGGTGCTGCTGCCCAAGAAGACCGAGAAGCCCGCTAAGACCAAGTAAACGGGCGATTCATCGTCTTTACACACAAAGGCTCTTTTAAGAGCCACCCACTTCACCAATAAGAGAGCGATGTGACTTGTTTACATTTATAGATGCTATATAAACACACTGGTGATTTCTCCCCAAGAAACAAACAAAGAGGAATTGCGTCATAAATGCTTTAAACTGAAGCATGTGCGTGAATATACGATGTAACGTTAGCAATAGTTATACTGTAATATCGTTACTAATCAAAAACGTTTCTTATCACATAAAATTGTGCGATGCCGTTTTTGTGTATATGAGCTGAACAAAGGAAAGGCAATTTCCCGCCGCTTTCACTTGAACACATATTGGCGATTGGCTCTCTGTCACGAGCAACGTCACACGTCAGCCAATCGCATGTCCGTGTGCCCTCGACGTACTGCGCGTTCTCGTCTTTAAAAAACTGGCTTTGCGAAAGCTGCAGCATATTCCGTACGGAACGCAGAACACACCGCAGTGATGGCAAGAACCAAGCAGACCGCTCGTAAGTCCACCGGTGGCAAAGCCCCGAGGAAGCAACTCGCCACCAAGGCGGCCCGTAAGAGCGCCCCGGCCACCGGCGGCGTGAAGAAGCCTCATCGTTACAGGCCCGGTACCGTGGCTCTGAGAGAGATCCGCCGTTATCAGAAGTCCACCGAACTGCTCATCCGCAAACTGCCTTTCCAGCGTCTCGTGAGAGAGATCGCTCAGGACTTCAAGACGGATCTGCGCTTCCAGAGCTCCGCCGTTATGGCCCTGCAGGAGGCCAGCGAGGCTTATCTGGTCGGTCTGTTCGAGGACACGAACCTGTGCGCCATCCACGCCAAGAGAGTCACCATCATGCCCAAAGACATCCAGCTGGCCCGCCGCATCCGCGGAGAGCGCGCTTAAGTCCCGCGTCGACGACAACATCAACTCAACGGCTCTTTTAAGAGCCACCACATCACCTGAACGACACGATTTCCAGCGTCTCCCCACACA
Organism: Oreonectes daqikongensis; assembly: GCA_026939265.1. Classification (NCBI taxonomy): domain Eukaryota; kingdom Metazoa; phylum Chordata; class Actinopteri; order Cypriniformes; family Nemacheilidae; genus Oreonectes; species Oreonectes daqikongensis. Next base: position 1,440,347 of record JAOTQM010000100.1, on the reverse strand, counting down.
AACGATCCACAGTGATGCTGGGATTTGATAAGAATATTAATGTGTCCAAGATGAAGACAAAACTGCTTTTAATAATTTCTGTTTAATAACCTTCAGCAGCTTGCCGTTCTGGGGCTGCTGTTGTTTTATATTAATTAAATATAGTGTAAATATATTTTATATTTAAGTTTATAGTGTAGCGTCTTTAAAAATTGTAATACCCTTGTGTCAAAATTACATATAACGATTTATTTCAAGGGCAGAGCTACGAGGAAAAATATGCATCACGTGCAACAGGCTCCACCCTCGTGCGTGTGTTTCTACTAGGTCCTGTGGATGCATATAAAAGACCTCCGCGGTGGCGTCAGTTCACATAACTTTTTTGAATATTTGAGCATAATGTCTGGAAGAGGTAAAGGCGGTAAAGGACTCGGTAAAGGAGGCGCTAAGCGTCATCGTAAAGTTTTGCGCGATAACATCCAGGGCATCACTAAACCCGCTATTCGTCGTCTTGCTCGCCGCGGTGGAGTGAAGCGTATCTCCGGTCTCATCTACGAGGAGACTCGCGGTGTGTTAAAGGTGTTTCTGGAAAACGTCATCCGTGACGCCGTCACCTACACCGAACACGCCAAGAGAAAGACCGTCACCGCCATGGACGTCGTGTACGCGCTGAAGAGACAGGGACGCACTCTGTACGGCTTCGGAGGTTAAATGCGACTTTTTCTCCGGACTACATTAAAAACCCAACGGCTCTTTTAAGAGCCACCCACGTGTTCACACAAAGAGCTGGATTTTAACAAATCGTTTTAAATGAGTTAATTTACATTTGCGGTGTTTTGCTGTGATTTAAGTGAACTTGAGACACTGTATTTGCGGTGGATTTATTTTCTAGACGATTGAAAAAGAAACTTCTCCATTTTACTCGGTGTTTACTAAGTACATGGACTTCTCGCGTTAAGACAATTTCGTTGTGAGGTAGCCACGTGCATGTAAACATCCTCTTATACTGGCTTTTCTTTTTGAGTTGTGAAACTGAAACTTCAGACCAGCACTACTAAACAAACCCAAATCAGAATTAAACCAAATTACTAAGGAAAGTAAAAAGTCATACTTCGACCACTGGGAAAATGAGAGTAAAAACCAAAGTAAACTAAAATGTTATCAGGTTCTAAACAGAAAATACAATCTCTACACTGTGATGTAAAACAGACGGATCCTCTGTGATCACAGTCTGGCCATAGAGAAAGGCAGACACAGACAAACATGAGTCTGTGACACTGGTGGACACACTTTCTCCTTCATTGTGATCAATTTAAAGATGTGAGAGAGAAACACTGAGAAATTGTAAAAGCTCATGCCAGAGTTTCACAGGTGTTCAGAAACAGAGCAAATGCAGATGTTACTGGAGAAGAGACACATCAGCTGCTGCTAAATTCATCTCTCAGCTGCACAAACTACTGCCTTTATCCGTTAGAATCAATGCATACACATACATATCCAATAATGTTTATGTTTAAAATATACATTTTATATCCACCTTATTCTCGGGGGCGCTACTGTAGAAATGATTATGGGTGTAACTTCCGGTGAGCTAGCGGAAGTAGCAGCAAGCTAGTTAGTCACAGTTGCGTGGATAATTTAGTAAGCGTTTCTTCGTTATTAAAAAAAGAATACTGCGTTGTGATTCTACAGATTTTATATTTCCATATCTAAAATGTCATTGCGGAGCTCTGGTACCTGTTGCGCTGTTCGCGGCTGTACTAACAACCAGACTAAGCTAAATATGTGGCTTCAACAACAGTGTGTTGAACATGCACCCAGAACAAAAAGGGATTGCGCTTGTGAAAATCGGTACAGGTTCCATCGCCTACCAACAGACGAGGAACACAAACGAATGTGGTTGAAAAACCTAAACTTGAAGAGACCCCCCAAAACACTGTATGTGTGTTCGTTTCATTTCGTCAACAAAACACCAACGGAGGAAAACCCGCATCCTACTTTGTGGTTGGGCTACGAAAAACCACCCGAAAAGAGACGTCGGGTCCTCAAAAGGAATGACAGCAGTGCGAGGAGAACATCAGGTAAGATTTCAGGTGTAGGAAGGACACAGCATTGTAGTGTTTGTCTGTCCGGTAATGTTTATGGCAACCAGTTAGTTTTATTGTTTACAGTTTAAGGTGTAAGGTAAAGTTAGTTTATGGCACGGAGTGTTAATGCGTTAAACTAAAGTATCTGTGTGCAGAAAAATTACATGCAGTTAAAAAATCTCCCCAGGTCTTTCCCATATATTCTGGGTCATTCTGAATCTCCAAATCTCAAGTAAAAATGGTCATTTTGACCTTCCTCTACAAAATATTGAATTACTCAGTTAATATTCATCCATGAAATGTAATATTTTGTCTTTTATCACTATTTATGTTTGTCTTTCTTCAAATATTAACAATATAATAAATTTAAGCAGGGGAATTTCTGAAATTTGGTTAGTTTGACACAGAATGATCCTTCTCAGAAACTAAAACTAAAATACATGTCATCAAAACTAAATAGTGTTTGAAACACAATCCAATAATGATAAAGTGATAACATCTCTAATGCCCTAATAATTGTAAACTCTTATCTTTTCAGATGAACTTGATGAGATGGATCAGGATGAGGAGCCATGCTCTACATCAAAGCCTTCCTGTGATGCCCAAACACAGTGGTCAGACCCACAGATGCAGGACCATACCTATTCAAAAGGGCCTACCATCACCTGCAGAATGACTACTACACCATCGTTAGAATTATCATGCCCTGTTGCAGATAGTATTTTGAAGAGTGATGCAGACTCCCTTTTGTATACAGGAATTCCACTCACTGCGTTTCACACCCTTGTGTCCTGCCTACAACCATTTGCCCCTACTTCACCACTCATGTCAGTTGTGGACCAAATCCTGATGACCTTAATGAAACTAAGACAAAACTTTGTCATGGCTGATTTAGCACGACGATTTCAAACATCACAAGGTCAGGTCAGCAAGATTGTTGGAATCTGGATAGACATAATGTCTGAACACACCAAGGATCTTGTTCTGTGGTTGCCTCGTGAAACAATTAAAGCTATGTTGCCCCAAGCATTTAAAGAACACTTTTCAAACACAACCTGTGTAATTGACTGCTCAGAGACTGTCTTACAGAAAGCCAAAAACCTGGACTCTAGAAGTGCATCATACAGTCACTACTATGCCAACAACACTGTGAAATATTTAGTGGCAATTTCTCCCTCTGGAATAATCATGTTTATTTCAGATGCTTATGGTGGCAAGTGCAGTGATAGGTACATAACACAGAACTCAGGGTTCTTGGACTGTTTGCATGCTGGAGATGAGGTGATGGGTGACCGTGGTTTCACAGTTAGGGATTTGCTGGAGGAGCGCAGAGTAAACTTAATCATTCCAGCATTCACACGTAAAGGATGCCAGCTGACCAATGAGGGGGTCACTTACACAAGGCGCATTGCCCACGCTCGCATTCATGTTGAACGAGCAATAAGACGTCTAAAGGTATACAAGATTCTTTCTCAAACAGTCCCAATCAACTTGGTCCCAAAAATTGATAAAATTATCAAGATCTGTGCTGGTCTAGTAAATTTAAGAGGTGAGCTTATTTCAAGTGAAAAGTGAGAAGACATTTAATATTGAACGCACACAAACACACACACACGTCATTCATTTCACATGTAATATATTTTTCTGATGCCTTTTTTTGTATGTTGTACTTTGTATGAGGATAAGCGAGTAGTCTGTAGTCACGGCAAGAGCGCACGCGTAAGTGTTCGGTGTATATTATATGTTTCTGTTGTATGACGCATAGGTGATATATTTGCTAAGTAGTGAGAATTATTTCGTTCTCTGATCTATTTTCCTTATAAGTCTATGGTGCTTTGGAGTGTTGTTTGCAGCTAGTTGATTTTAGATTACAGGAAAGCTTTTCACCTTTGGATAAATTAGCACTTAAGTCCGGAAGAGTCCAGCATTAGATTCGACTTGAGCCATTGCGTGTTCATTTAGGCTTTGTCTTGCTAATTTGAAACGCACGGGCAGCGACTGTAGGAGTAGCTATTTAAACTGCGGGCTCACAGCTCATTGCCAGGATAAGCGAGTAGTCTGTAGTCACGGCAAGAGCGCACGCGTAAGTGTTCGGTGTATATTATATGTTTCTGTTGTATGACGCATAGGTGATATATTTGCTAAGTAGTGAGAATTATTTCGTTCTCTGATCTATTTTCCTTATAAGTCTATGGTGCTTTGGAGTGTTGTTTGCAGCTAGTTGATTTTAGATTACAGGAAAGCTTTTCACCTTTGGATAAATTAGCACTTAAGTCCGGAAGAGTCCAGCATTAGATTCGACTTGAGCCATTGCGTGTTCATTTAGGCTTTGTCTTGCTAATTTGAAACGCACGGGCAGCTGTTCCCACTCACTACGTGATTAGCAACCCATTTAATACAGATAGAGGCGCTGGCGCGGAAGCGTCAGCGGAAGCGTTCAGCCCTCCTCGCTTGAAGACCGACGAGGTAAAGACCATTCGACTCGTCCTGCGCGACTCAACCGAGCAACGAAACCGACAACGCACAGTAGTATCTTATCTAAAAATCCTTTTTTACTGTTTTCTCTCACTTTCTTTTTCGCCTTTTCTATACTCACTCGCACAGCATGTGTTTCCAATTCATTCCTGTGGTCTCCCGCCCACGACACTCTCTCACCAGAGGAAGGCGGAGCAATCCCGCCAACCTTCGCACTATCTGTACCTCTTCTACTCTTCCACTCTCTCTTTCCATTGGTCTCTGGAATTGTCAATCTGCTGTAAATAAATCCGACTTCATCCCTGCATTTGCTTCCCACTCTGCTCTTAGTATTGTAGGATTAACTGAAACCTGGATTACTTCTGAGAACACAGCAACCCCTGCAGCTCTCTCTAGTAATTTCTCTTTCTCTCACACTCCCCGCCAGCATGGGAGAGGTGGTGGCACCGGTCTTCTCATCTCCAAAGACTGGAAGTTCTCCACCTACCCCTCCGTAGTCAACACCAATTCTTTTGAATTCCATGCCGTAACTATTACTTCTCCATTAAAACTCCACATTGTAGTTATTTATCGCCCTCCAGGTCAACTGGGCGAATTTCTAGAAGACCTAGACATGCTGCTCTCGTCTTTCCCTGAGGACGACTCGCCGCTTCTTGTCTTTGGGGATTTCAACATCCACCTAGAGAAGCCTTATGCCTCAGACTTCCACTCACTGCTTACCTCCTTCAATCTCCAACTAGTCCCCACCACAGGTACCCATAAGTCAGGTAACCAACTTGATCTTATCTACACACGCAGCTGTGATACAGAGAACACCTTGATTACACCTCTGCACGTCTCTGATCACTTTTTCATCACTTTTAATTTAATACTGCATTCCCGCAACTCACCAACTCCGCTGCCAGTCTCATTTAGGCGGAATCTGCGCTCCCTTTCTCCTGTCCATCTTTCATCTGTCATAGAAACCTCCCTTCCATCCTTCACACACTTTGCATCACTAGATGTTAATTCTGCCACAGACACACTTCTCACAACACTAACCTCGTGTCTAGACACTATCTGTCCTATTTCCTCCAGGCCAGCACGTGCTACTCCTTCCAGTCCCTGGTTGTCCGATACCCTCCGGGAACACCGGGCTAAACTCAGAGCGACTGAAAGGAAATGGCGCAAAACAAAAGACATCGCTGACCTCTGTAAGTATCAAGCTTCACTCTCTATCTTCTCTGCAGACATTCACACTGCTAAATCTGCATTCTTCCATGAAAAAATTAGCAGCGCCTCAGACTCCCACAAGCTTTTCAAAACATTTAAAACTCTCCTCTGTCCCCCTCCACCACCTCCGTCTAACTCCCTAACGGCTAATGACTTTGCCAGCTACTTCACAGACAAAACTAGGTCTATCAGCAGACAATTTTCAGCTCCACCCATCAATGATCTCACATCGCACATACACACAGCAGACCATCTTCTCTCCTCTTTCTCTCCTCTTAAAGAGGATGATGTCTCTAAACTTCTGCTCTCTACTCACCCAACCACCTGCCCGTTAGACCCCATCCCCTCACATCTACTACAAGCCATCTCACCCACACTCCTACCATCGCTCACTCATATCATTAACACATCTCTTAATACAGGAATTTTCCCCACTGCATTCAAGCAGGCCCGGGTAACCCCGCTGCTTAAGAAACCCACACATGACACTTCCCTACTGGAGAATTATAGACCCATTTCTCTCCTTCCGTTCATAGCTAAAGCACTTGAACGGGTTGTTTTCAATCAGGTGTCTACCTTCCTCACCCAAAACAACAGGCTGGACACCAACCAGTCAGGCTTTAAGAGCGGTCACTCAACCGAAACTGCCCTACTAACAGTTACAGAAGCCCTAAGGAGGGCAAGAGCTGAGTCCAAATCATCTGTTCTCATTCTCTTAGACCTTTCTGCAGCCTTCGACACGGTTAACCATCACATTCTTCTGTCTACCCTATCGTCACTGGGCATCACTGGAACTTCACTCTCCTGGTTTAAATCCTACCTCGCAGATAGGTCCTTCAAGGTAGCTTGGGGAGGTGAAGTGTCCAAATCACACCAACTAGTCACCGGGGTCCCACAAGGATCGGTTCTTGGACCTCTGCTCTTCTCCATATACACCACATCACTGGGTTCCATCATACAAGCACATGGATTCTCCTACCATTGTTATGCTGATGACACTCAACTTCACCTCTCATTTCATCCAGACGATTCCATGCTAGCCACACGAGTCTCCGACTGCCTGGCTGACATCTCTTCTTGGATGAAAGATCATCACCTGCAACTCAACCTGGCCAAGACTGAGCTCCTCGTCATTCCTGCCACCCCGTCAGAACAGCCCCAGCTTACCATCCAACTTGGTCCATCTAAGATAACCCCATCGACTTCAGTCAGGAATCTTGGGGTAATCATGGATGATCAGCTGACTTTTAAGGATCACGTTACTAAAACAACTCGGTCATGCAGGTTTGCATTGTACAACATTAGAAAGATCAGACCGTTCTTAACAGAACATGCAACACAGCTTCTCGTCCAGGCACTTGTCATTTCTAGACTGGATTATTGTAATGCTCTTCTGGCCGGTCTCCCAGCCTGTGCCTTCAAACCTCTGCAAATGATCCAGAATGCTGCTGCACGCCTGGTCTTCAATGAGCCCAAGAGAGCACATGTCACACCTCTGCTCATCTCTCTACACTGGCTCCCAGTAGCGGCACGCATTAAGTTCAAGGCACTGGTGCTTGCTTACAGAACAGCCACTAACACAGCACCCATCTACCTCAACTCTCTCTTACAGACCTACATCCCCTCCAGAAGTCTGCGGTCTGAAAACGAGCGGCGCCTCATTGTTCCTTCACAGAGAGGCATGAGATCCATCTCAAGGACATTTTCTTTCTCCGTTCCCGGCTGGTGGAATGATCTTCCTGTTTCCATCAGGACTGCTGGATCAATTTCACAATTCAAAAAACAGCTGAAGACCCACCTCTTCCATGAGCACTTAACTGTCTCATAAAAAAAAAAAAAAAAAAAAAAAAAATTTCTTTTACCCCTATTTTTCCTTTTCTTATGTTCTCTATATACTTGCTTATACTATCTTGACGTTGTATTTGAAACCTTGTATTACTAGCACCTCTCGTGAATATTGCTTACTTAGACGAATCGCTTGCTGTTTTCCTCAATTGTAAGTCGCTTTGGATAAAAGCGTCTGCCAAATGAATAAATGTAAATGTAAATGTTGTACTTTTTTTTAAAAAATTATAGTATTTACATATTTTATATTTAAATTATTTAGAATATTATTTTTACTATTAATACTTTTGTACAGTGCACAGTGATTGTTGTAACACTTGTTATTTGCTTACTGTATTTTCAAAAGATTCAGGTATTTAGGGCAGAGCTTCAGCTTCTTTGCAACAAAATCATTCACTAATCTTGGAAGCATGTGTGTAAAATAACATTTCTGGAGGTGTTTCATGTGTGCGTCTGTATAATCTTTGTCATATAAAACATCCAACTCCAGGTGTTCAGTTGGTGTCCAGATAACCAGCTTGCAGCTCTGCAGCCCCAGGCACATCATTGTCAGCTGGATCTGGAAGAATAAATGTAAAATAATATGGCTTACGTTTTGTTTTAATGATGGTTCATAAGTATCTGTTGCTTTAGTTCACATATTGAACAATACATATTTTTCACCCACCTGGAGGTAGTGTCCACTTTGACCATTGGGAAGGATGAGATACTTCCCACCACTTAAGCATCTGATGTCACTATTTGGCTGACTAAAGAACTGTGCAAGTGACATGGCACTCTTTAGGGGACACTTAATCTCAAGGAGCTGTGCTGAGTCCAAAATTCCATCTGGGCTGGCTCCAAACCAGTGATGGTCAGGACACACCACCAGGCCTTTTCTCTCCACGATGTGCCCTTGAGCCTCTATAAACTGTATAGCTATGGCCTCATTTTCTTTTCCATATTTAGTTGCAGTATTGCCAGTGAAGGTGGGATGCAAGCGTTCATTCAGGAATTTTTGTGGGTCCGTAGTGCTCCGTTTGGGGACTCTCTTTGCTATGCTCGCAGTCAGTCGCAGCTTCCTTGCATCATGCCACAGTTGTGATGCACTCTGTACCTGGGTCTCTTCGGTTAACTTCTCCACCTGAGCAGGGCTTAGTTGAACATATTTCTCATAAAAAGTGAGACACTTCTTACAGGTTAGTGTTGTGCCATGTTCTGTATGTGGTATCTGTAGATCACGCTGGCTCTGAGAAGACACATTATTCTCTACATCTAATCTGTAACACCTCTGAAGTAGACCATCTGTCTGTAGCAGAAATAGTGGGGCCATCACAGAGGAACTGACATAAGTTTTAAATTCTGAGTGATCCTTGAAACGTTTGGGGAAGCCTTCTGTGGATGACACACTTATGGGATCTGGTGCTGATGCACCTGGATGAATGTGGTTCGGTTTATGACGTTTAAAATTAATGTGCTTCACCTTTTTCTGCTCTACATTCTGCTTTGTGCCTGCATTCCATTTTCTCTGCACATCAGTACAAGATATCCCTGTCTTTCCCTGTCTGACTGCATTCTCAACCTGAATTAGAAAATTGCCCATTATAAAATACACTCAATAGTTGCAACTTAGCAACACAAAGGTCATGGGTTCGTCCCAGGGATTGCACATACTCATAAACAAAGAAAATGTATTGTATAGTGCATTGTAAGTCTCTTTGGATAAAAGCATCTACCAAATAAATAAATGTCTACAAAAGAATATTATTTATTTAATCTGTTTTATTAGTTTCCTCAGGGGAAATCTGTCATATAATAACAGTTACAGTTCATCCATACAAAAAAGGCATTCCAAAACAACATACATCACACAATACACAACACTAATATTACAATTACAAACTTACAATAAAAAACTATCAGAAAATTCAACATTCTAAAAGTATCACCTTCCAAAGTATTGCAGCTGCGTGGCTGCAAGATCGCCCTGGTCCAGCCACACACGAGCACCCAACCGTTTGTATTTCACCTGACGTTGAAACTAAAACCCAGGCCCGGTGATGCTGGACTTTAAGGCTCTGACTTGGCTCTATGTCTGCTTTCAGGTAGACAAGGTTGTGTCCCATCTCCTTTAACAAAACGCGACCGATTTTATTACTGTGTAAATACTGATAGGCTTCAGAGCTTTTCAGGTTGTTCATCGCTTCACCGTCCGTAGCAACGGAGTTAATAAAGTAGCTAAATATACTCGTGTACGTTATCTGAGGCCACTTCTTCAGGTCATCCTCCCATCCCTCGATAGTAGAAGGCAGGGGAATGATCAAATTATTCCGTTTCAGGTGTAACAGGTTGTGTTCCCACATGTTTAGCGTACCAATAGACTGTTTATGGCCGTTACCATAGAAAACGCCGGTTCCGCTTAGTGACAGCCGGAAGTCGCGCCCATAATTCTCGCAAGGAATCATGGGGCGTCGGAATAAGGTGGATAGATTCTAATCGTTTATATTCAGCCAATGTGTTTATTTACATATACTTTATTTTATATTTCATTTTATAGAACCTGATTTTAATTTCACTTAAATGTTTGTATGGTACCTATTGTATGTCTTTTGTTATATGCAATATTGTAAGAACATTCAATCATGCCAATAAAGTACTTTGAAAGTTAAACAAGAACTTGTTTTATCGCCATAAAAGCAAATGCTAAAATGGGAAACTACAAATATATTACAGCACTTTATCAAAATAAAGAAATATAAAACGAGCGGGTAATGAAAACGAGCAGCGCTGAATCGTGGATGAGGTTGAAGTTCAAAACATGAGGCCGTGGGCGGGAAACTCTTTAATTGGCTCTTTCCACACGTCAAACTCTAAGCTGGCCAATAGAAACATTTCAGGTGGTTGGTCTACGAATCGCAGCACGCTTTCCGTTACTGTAAATATTTGCATGTGTGAGTGAATAAATATCTCGCGTGCAATGCGCGTCAGTATTTCACCGTCGAATTTTTCAACCGAACCGTAATGCCTGAACCAGCGAAATCCGCGCCTAAGAAAGGCTCAAAGAAGGCTGTCATCAAGACCGCCGTAAAGGGAGGAAAGAAGCGCAGGAGGGCCAGAAAGGAGAGTTACGCCATCTACGTGTACAAGGTGCTCAAGCAGGTTCACCCGGACACCGGCATCTCTTCCAAAGCGATGGGCATCATGAACTCTTTCGTCAACGACAATTTCAAATTAAAACATTGTTTCTATTTGCAGAAAATTAGACTGAGAAATGAACAGAAAAGAAGCTTTGTTTTATTTGCAGTATTTGAGGTCTGAAAAAATACAAGTTCATATTCACTTTTAAGCAATACAACACTAATATTTCAACACTAAATAAGTTTAAGTGACAGACATTGGACTGGAATGACCACAATACATCTAGAAATGCTGGTTTGAAATGAAAAGCTGGAGTGGTCTCTTTATTGTTGACTGTATTTGGGTGAACTATTAAAACAGAACAGAATATTTTCCCCCTAAATCCTGTAGGTTGACTTTTATTATGAAATGCTGGTTTTACATTGTGTTTTGTTCATTTGTAGTATTATTATTGAAACAATATCACTTGCACCTGCTATTAAAGTAAACAAAAAATGTTGACATTTCAACAAATGACCATTATTGTGATCAGTGTTTGCTTTAGTTGAGCTCTTGGACTTTATATACAGTGCTAGTGGCTGTGCTCGCCTGGGCACCTGAGTATCTTCCAGCCATATTTGAAGCCCCATCATCTGCCTGACTTCTGAGGTCCGATATTTGCAAATTCAGTCTCAACAGAACATCCAAAATGATTCTGGCAAGGTTTTCACCTGTTGTAGTTTCATACAACCCTATAAATTCTTCATGCACCAGCAAATCAGTGTCAACATAACGTAGGCACAGCACCTCCTGCTCAACACCTGAGATATTCCTTGTCCCATCCATAATAATCAAATACTGCAACACTGGTAGAGACCGGATCTCATCTGCAATTGTCCTAAAAATTGATGAAAATGTATACGCTCATTCTGACAATCCCCAAAATGTGTGCACCCCTCTCTTTGCAGATAACCAATGATGGATCTTCTTCAGCTTTGTGTTTTAAAAGATGGTCAAGATTACCTTGATTATGTTTATGCCCACTGAAGGCCAATCCCTGCCTTGCCAGGAACATCTCACCCCTATTATTTTAAACATGTTAGCTCTGTTTTCTGCATGCTGTGTACTGACTGCACTGCCCTATTTCATTAAATCCAAAGCCTAAGGGCAAATAACTATTTAAATCACTATTATATTTACAGCTTTCTGCTTATTTTAGAGAATTCTATCACAAACTCAGTTGGAAGCTTTTTAGACAGCATTGGTCTGGCAACAAGAATTTCATTCTGGAGGTCAACATATCCATCTGTTAATTTCTGTTTATAGTAATAACCATCTGTATATTATGTTCATAGTACATATCCATCTGTAATTACTTCTATAATATTTATTTATGTAACTTATGCAACCGCTGCATATCCTGCACTTGCTGCTATTGCACTTCTGGTTAAACCTAAACTGCATTTCGTTGCTTTGTACTTGTACATGTGTAATGACAATACAGTTGAATCTAATCTAAGTTTTTTGCCACCTCTGCAAGACTACAGAGAGGCTCAAGCAACAGAATGTCAAGAAAATTGCTAGATTTTGCCATCAAAGCTGAGAAGGCTTGCATCAGCTCTAAATTCTTTGTGGAAAACCTGTTTTCCATCTCTGATATCGCTGTATCTAGTATATTTAACATTTTTCGCCTTAGAGGTTCAGTAGCACATTCAGAACCTGACTGTGCTTCTTGCCCTAAAGGTGAAAAAATGAAAAAGTCAACATAGTCTTTAGACGTTTTGGTGGGGGCTCAACAGTCGACATGCCAGTGCAGTACTGCTTCACTTCACTGTCATTTTCTCAGAGATTTCTTAAAGCATCAAGAGATCCCTACACAACATCAGCTGCACTGCACAAATCAACATGCTGAGTCTGTAGGATGGCATTTGCTGGTTTTAAAATGTCGAGAAGATGTATCAGAAATTTGCCAACTTTTTAAAAAATTGCAGCGTTTCAGCTGAGAGAGAACACAGAGGCTTATTTTGCCAGGTCTATTGATGCATTGTCATCATTGGAAACCTTGGAAAGTATGTCAAGAATGACTTCCTCATTCTCCACAACATATTTTGTCACTTTCACATTTTGTCACTTCATAATGACTTGTCCAGCGGATTTCCAACAGTCTCTTGTGGACTGCGGACACGTTCTAATGCTGCTTTCCAGTTTTGAAACCAAAGTGTCATTTTTTCGGAGAAGGCAACATTGAACACTCGACACGGAAAACAAAAGCATGCATCACGGTCTACGGAACTCCAAAAAGAGTTTGGGTGTACGATTTCAGAACCGGCTGGTGAGGATGTGCCCTATTTAAATCATTTGGGACAGCACTGCTGCATTTGAGTGGGTGTAAGAGACTCTGTTTTTGACACCATCGGAAGCTGCTGATGATTTCCAACCTTATTGCTGCAAATGGATGAGGTGGTAGCTGTGTCCTTGTTAGCTAAAGTGTTTTTCTTTTGTCCTTTCGGAACTAGAAATCTGAAAAAAGAGCATTCAGTATTTTTATAAAGACCTCAGCAAGAAAAGGTGGTGATGAAATATGTGCTTATGCTGAAAGCACGATAAAGAAACATTTGTAAAAATCTGATGAATTTTCAAGCTACACAATTTTTGGTTACCCTAGTTGTATACCTTTAGAACATGTATCTAACCTGTATATTTGGGACGCTTTTTACACCAGTGTATGTCATTAATTGAGACACCAGGTTGTGGTTTAGATCAGATTAAAATAAGTCAAACAAATCATTCCACACAAAATGAAAGATGTGCGTTCATTTCTGCATTAATGTTTAAAAACAGAAAAAATAATTTACTTGACTATAAATAACATTTATTACTGCAATTTCATAGTCCCTAAAACAGAATTCTCTCTTAAAAAACAACTCTCCAAATATCCAAAATAGCTGCATTATTTTTTCCTTTAAATGTATGTTAACTGAAATTTTGCATTGTGTAAATTACAAACGCTAAAAAACAAATTGTTAAAAAACAACAGTTTTTAATAATGTTAGAGCGTTAAAAACAAAAGTATTTTAATCCTTTCAATCCTTATTTGCTGTTGATATGATTGTTTTATTTTTTTATTTATTTTTACTAAAGCCTGTAGGAATATGTTTACCATGTATGTATATACGTGTGTGTGTGTGTGTGTGTGTGTGTGTGTGCGTGTGATTTAGTGTTCATGACAGAGTTAAATGTACTACTTTTTATATTAAGTCATTACACTTGTCTTTACACACTTACTTATTTTCAATTGTATGCAAAACAAAGACTTTAGATAGATTAGTAATAAAAGTAATAAACTATAAACCCAATTTGTTTTTGAGAACAAATTTAAAACATTTTATTTCTTTATTTTGACACATTGCATCTTTACCTGGCAAGTCAAAGTCTCTGTTGAGCTTTTACACAAAAACACATCTGCTACTCATCCAATAAGCTGTTAAAAGAAAATTCTAATCATTTTTTAGTTACTAAATACGAAACTTAACATCATAATATTACTGAAAGTTGAAAAAAAGCCACACTGTGTGTAAATATTTATCAAAGCATAACATTTCTGAATCATCTGAAAACCCTATATAAGCTGTTCGCAAACAAAGAAGAAAATGTCATGACTTTATGTCGGAAAGAAAAACTAAGTATTTTTACTAGTTGAGACTTCTTTCTTAAAGTTTTGGTGAGAAAACATTTTCATCTGGCTGCAGTTTCCATCTCAATGTTGTGTCTTTTATCCCATGATCCTTTAGTTTCTGCTGTATCTGACAAACAGAATACATTTTTCATTACTGAATACTGCTGTTACACAAACTCTGTCTGCATTAACAACACAACAGAGACTTTTCCATGTGTTTAGTTTCAACTCAAATAGTTTCCCACTCACCCACTGTAAGATGGTCTCCATCACTGCAGGATCATTCACATTCTGACTGTATTTTACCTCCACTCTCACAATCTGTTTCTTTGGATCTGTAATGTAATTTAAAATTATTAATATATCCTGCAAAGCTGCTAAGTGATAAAAGTATAGCGTTAGGAAATAACAAACGATAGATTCAGAAAACTAAAGTGTTAGCATCATGCAAAATCATATTAAAACATGTTAGCGAACATGTTATTGCTACCGTAAAATGTTAGCTTCATGGAAAAAGTGTTAACGTCATGCTAATTCTGTCTAGCACAGTGGTTCTCAACGCCACAACGGGACCCCAGTTGACTTTTAAGGGGGCCTCAAGATGACTAAAATTAGACAAAATTAGCATTGAAATACATAATATATATCTTATTATTTGGCCATTTTTATAATGAATAATGGTTTTTCTAGCTAATGACAAGCTCGAAATTATTTTATTTGGTAAAAAATGTGTTTGTGAGTGGGAGGGGGGCCTTTGAATATTGTTGAATACAATGGGGGGCCTTGGAGTCAAAAAGGTTGAGAACCCCTGGTTTAGAATCATTCTAAATCATGCTAGCATTGTGCTAAACATGCAACAGGTTAGCATCATGTAAACGATTTAGCAATAAACTAGCATGATTTTGCATCACGGTTGACCATGTTAGCAAATAACATGTTAAAACCTGTTAACTTTCTGTTAAAACATGCTGACATCACGTTAAAACATGTTAGCTTCACATTAGTCTCAGGTTGAACGGCTGATGCATAAGGCACACTTTTCTGGAAACACTTCGAACGAGTTCGAAGTCGTCACCTGATTGGTTCATATCCACTTTGCACTGCAATGTAAAATAAGTAGTTAAGGTTTATACATGACACTTACAGTACATGCAGATGAAAGGAAGGGTACGTGAGCAGAACTGATCATTTAATAGACCATCAGATCTTGCAGCAGCACAAGGTCGGCTCATCCCATATCTGTCAGGTTGTCCAGTTTTCCAGTTAATAGGGTAAGCGCTGACATTTGCTCCATCTGACCACTTCCACGAGTCCCTGAACAGACCGATCCATACGAAGTCATCAGATGGAACCGGTACATTCAGCACCTCATTCTCAGCTGTAGTCCGAATGGTGGCCAGGTCTGTGTAATGCTGTCTGCAGTAGGCCTGAGCTTCTAGCCAGGTCCTGAAGATATCTGTCATGAAGACAAACCTGCTTGATCCTGTTTTAGTTTCTGTAATACAATGAGAGTGAATAAGTTATATTACATTACTTTTTTTACACTGACCAATTTCATAGAAGAGATTCGTTGGTGATAAGGTGTATTAGTTTCCTATGGTTGGAACTGTTAGATGTTTGTTGGTCTTGTAATAATAAGTATATGGGCAATATTCACTATCATGTGATAAACGAGGAAAAAATGAAATACTTACAAACACCCCTCTCTGTGTATGCTAAGTTTGTGTTTACAAAGAATTTCCCTAAAACAAATTTTAACCGTTCAGCCTTATCGATAAACTGGCCTTCCTCTCTCCCAAAGCTCAGGGTGTGGCTTAAATAGACCAACTTCCATCCAGAAAACGGCAGTGGATTAAAGCAAATACATGACATTTTCTTCAGTAATTCTGCTTTTAACAGCAGGTGTTCATCACTCATTCTCAATGGTAACTTAGTTATCTAAATAACTTTAACACTATGTAGTGTTGACATATAGTCACCAAGAAATGCTCATTTAACATCAAGGATTTTGTTATTTTTAACTTATGAGACAACTGGTTGTGTGGACCAGAGCCAGAAAATCATTGCTATGTGGGGTCACTGTCCACAAATCATACTGGTCAATATTCAGAGTAGGTTTGCATATACATTCATTTGATTTAAACATCACTCACTTATATTCACATTATTGACTTGGTATTATTGCTTACCATCGTAGCATAAACAGTATAAATTAAAATCGCATGGCAGATCATTCCAATTGTCAAAATAAGATCCTACGCATTCTTGTTTTCCATTACTGTTGCTTGGATCGGCGTTATTAAAGTTTTCAAATGTCAGAGGCTCATCATGATTGGACCACCTCCAGCTATTAATGTCATTGTACAGTCCAATCCACACTAAAGATAAGGCAGATTGAACTGCTGTTTTCAGATTTGTCCAGTCTTGAATGTTTTGAACAGTGGCCAGGTCCATGTAATTCTGTCTGCAGTAAGCTTGAGCATCATCCCAGTTCTTCTGCTCATTGATCAGAACATACTCACGCAAGGTGCTTTGGGTAAACGGACAAAGTTCTGTTGAAAAAAATAAGATGAATTCAACAAGACTTTACTCGGGACTGTACTGGGGTGTAAATAAACATATACTATTTAGAATGATGCATTCTATTCTATTAGTGGTCAAATGCTAAGTAGGCAGTTTTATTTGTTTTCTTCTTCCCACAGGAAGTCAATGGAAATTAATTCATATTTTAACTTTTCATACTTTCAAATTATTGAATAAAAAAAATCTTTGCACTGCAAACATATAACACAAGATGCTTTTCAGTAGCTAATATTTTCTGATATCAAATATGTATGGTTAAAGTTCCAGCTAACTGATTCAAAAAATGTTCCCTGATGGAGCAGAAGAACTGCTTTATTTATGTTTTTTATAAATGTTTTAGTCGTGGTGTCCAAGACAAATTTCCCTGGAATGTATATAATATATATATAATATGTCGGACGTTTTCTGACAACAGTTTTTCTCCGTGAAAACTACAGAATTTCCCTGTTAATTTAACTGACATTTTTACAGTGTACAGTTCAGTAAAATTTACAGTAATACAGTGATTAACAATTGTATTGGACCACCTACCTGTCATCATAAAGAGAACAACAATGATATTTTAGCATTAGTAATACTACTTTGACCAAAGAGTTTACACATACTGGTGGACCCTCCGTTACAGAAACAAAACAATATTTTGGTTACCAACATTACTGTTAGTTTAGGGCAGCTTTGACACAAACATTACACTGGGTGGTGGTCTAAAAAATCAGTTAAAACTATACATAAATACATACATACACAGTAAAATAATCACACTGACCTGAGAAAAGCAGCAAATAAAAGAGCCCTTCCATTACTGATGGATTTAAAGTATGAAAGGAATCTGAAACCGTAAAAAGAACACATTGACAAACATTTAAATAAAGACAATGAACTTGAAAATACAATGATAAATACAATAAGATGAAAATACAATGATAAATACAATAAGATAAAAAATGCAATGATAAATACAAACTAAATACACTAAAGTAATAAGAATAAAATGCATACCAGTCAACGTCAGAGCTGAAGATAAAATGATCTAAACATTTTCCAATTTCTACGTTTAGGGTTTTATTTTATTTCATTATATACAAATCTTTATGCAAAAGCTGATTTCCATTCACATTGTATATTTAAATACACATCTGTATATTGAAGTAGCATCGCAGAACAGCCCAGGAACCGCACACATCTTCTGGATCATGTTTTGTACGTAACACTACAGACAGTTAATTTAGATTTATGTGAAATCACTATTACATTGTATCATTTGAATCCCTAAAAAAATCTCAACATATTGAAAATCCTGATTGCTGACATCTCTAAAATTGATGACTTTTGGTGTAAAAAGGCCCTAACCCTAACTTTTATAAATAGTAAAATACCATATATTTTTTGTACAAAAGCCTTTATTGAGAATTAACAGTTAATATAGGTACTTTGTTGTTAGTTTAATTGAAAGCCACCATTATGCAGATTAGTGATTGCTTTAGTCAGCTGTTTGTAATGACAATAAAAGTGTTCATGCCAAAGTGCATGCTGGGAGTAATGGATATGTGCATGTAGCACCTTTTCTCACATAGGCAAACTTTCAGACTGACTGCAGAACATCTCAACTCTGGCTAAGAACTAAAAGGCTATAAAATATCTAAAGCAGTCAAAATGTCTCCTTAAGTGTTTCCAGTGTGTGCCATGTGAATCAGAGGCTAAAGCCGTCTTTTCACTCTAACCGCAGTGTATCAATCACATCAGACTAGACCATCTGACCGATCACATCAGACTAGACCATCTGACCGATCACATCAGACTAGACCATCTGACCGATCACATCAGACTAGACCATCTGACCGATCACATCAGACTAAACCATCTGACCGATCACATCAGACTAGACCATCTGACCGATCACATCAGACTAGACCATCTGACCGATCACATCAGACTAGACCATCTGACCGATCACATCAGACTAGACCATCTGACCGATCACAGCAGACTAGACCATCTGACCGATCACAGCAGACTAGACCATCTGACCGATCACAGCAGACTAGACCATCTGACCGATCACAGCAGACTAGACCATCTGACCGATCACATCAGACTAGACCATCTGACCGATCACAGCAGACTAGACCATCTGACCGATCACAGCAGACTAGACCATCTGACCGATCACATCAGACTAGACCATCTGACCGATCACATCAGACTAGACCATCTGACCGATCACATCAGACTAGACCATCTGACCGATCACATCAGACTAGACCATCTGACCGATCACATCAGACTAGACCATCTGACCGATCACAGCAGACTAGACCATCTGACCGATCACAGCAGACTAGACCATCTGACCGATCACAGCAGACTAGACCATCTGACCGATCACATCAGACTAGACCATCTGACCGATCACATCAGACTAGACCATCTGACCGATCACATCAGACTAGACCATCTGACCGATCACAGCAGACTAGACCATCTGACCGATCACAGCAGACTAGACCATCTGACCGATCACAGCAGACTAGACCATCTGACCGATCACAGCAGACTAGACCATCTGACCGATCACAGCAGACTAGACCATCTGACCGATCACAGCAGACTAGACCATCTGACCGATCACATCAGACTAGACCATCTGACCGATCACATCAGACTAGACCATCTGACCGATCACAGCAGACTAGACCATCTGACCGATCACATCAGACCAGACCATCTGACCGATCACATCAGACTAGACCATCTGACCGATCACATCAGACTAGACCATCTGACCGATCACATCAGACTAGACCATCTGACCGATCACATCAGACTAGACCATTTGACCGATCACATCAGACTAGACCATCTGACCGATCACATCAGACTAGACCATCTGACCGATCACATCAGACCAGACCATCTGACCGATCACATCAGACTAGACCATCTGACCGATCACAGCAGACTAGACCATCTGACCAATCACATCAGACTAGACCATCTGACCAATCACATCAGGCTCGCCAGTCAAGATGCCCTCATCATTGCCGTCAAGGACTTGGAAGCTGGTCTACAAGAAATAAATGACACATTGAATAAATTGTTAGTATTTTTTAGCAGTCAAATAAATGCATACATAAATGTATTGAAGCAAATAATATTGATTACTTTGAAGTTTTTCAATATCCTCTAAAACTTTTACAAATTTCACCTTAATCATTCTGTAGCAAAACTATAATGGACATTACATACCATTATAAATCAGCTGAAGGCATGCCTGAAGCGCTGCTTGGGCCGGAACGTTTACCTGCATCTCGTCACCCAACGGTTCGGGCTGAGCATGCGGTCCATAATGGATAGGTGTTAGATGTTATGCAGTACACAGCAGGCTAAAATAATCTGACAGACTTTCTCTGGACTGTATAAGAGCTGTATCCAAGCACATCCAACAAGATTTGAGTAACCCAAATGTTCGTTCTATCGTCGAGCGCGCACGGGCATGTTTCAGGTTGTAGTGCACTTCCTGGGAGGTCATTGGGTTGGCTAGGGGTGTCATGAACCATGTTTTTAGACCATAACCCTCCCTGTCACCTACAATAAGCATATAATAAAAATGAACCTGTATATAAATTAATCAAAATATTATGTGTGCTTCTACTCACCCAGACGCCATCCGTCTCTAACCGCTCCAGCATTTAAGCATTGTCCCAAATAACTGTTTTGTAAAATAAAGGAATCATGTGTAACTCCGGGCCAGCGAACAACAACATTTAATATGTTGCAGCTAGCATCGCAGACTAACTGAACATTGATAATGGTCATTTTTTCTGTTGACATTATTTATTGTGTTTGCGGATGGTGCGTTGATGCGCAAATGAGTACAATCTATTGCACCGATGTTATTATGTATGCCACTCATCTCATAACTACCATCTGGTGTTCCACGTTATAAGGACATTTTACTCAAGTAGGCATAAGCCTTACAATAGCTTTTTCAATAGGTTGGTGGTATGTCTTAGGTGTTGTTCCAAAGAGTTACATTGTTGTACATGTGGTTTCTGCAGTTCTTAAATTTTTTTGTACATTTAGAATAAATTTCACTACGAACGTTTTTGTGGAATCATGATTTTTTTTTTTTTATCGTTCCTACGCACATTTCACACATTTACATTTACATTTACATTTATTCATTTGGCAGACGCTTTTATCCAAAGCGACTTACAATTGAGGAAAACAGCAAGCGATTCGTCTAAGTAAGCAATATTCACGAGAGGTGCTAGTAATACAAGGTTTCAAATACAACCTCAAGATAGTATAAGCAAGTATATAGAGAACATTAGAAAAGGAAAAATAGGGGTAAAATGAAATGTTTTTTTTTTTTTTTTATGAGACAGTTAAGTGCTCATGGAAGAGGTGGGTCTTCAGCTGTTTTTTGAATTGTGAAATTGATCCAGCAGTCCTGATGGAAACAGGAAGATCATTCCACCAGCCGGGAACGGAGAAAGAAAATGTCCTTGAGATGGATCTCATGCCTCTCTGTGAAGGAACAATGAGGCGCCGCTCGTTTTCAGAACGCAGACTTCTGGAGGGGATGTAGGTCTGTAAGAGAGAGTTGAGGTAGATGGGTGCTGTGTTAGTGGCTGTTCTGTAAGCAAGCACCAGTGCCTTGAACTTAATGCGTGCCGCTACTGGGAGCCAGTGTAGAGAGATGAGCAGAGGTGTGACATGTGCTCTCTTGGGCTCATTGAAGACCAGGCATGCAGCAGCATTCTGGATCATTTGCAGAGGTTTGAAGGCACAGGCTGGGAGACCAGCCAGAAGAGCATTACAATAATCCAGTCTAGAAATGACAAGTGCCTGGACGAGAAGCTGTGTTGCATGTTCTGTTAAGAACGGTCTGATCTTTCTAATGTTGTACAATGCAAACCTGCATGACCGAGTTGTTTTAGTAACGTGATCCTTAAAAGTCAGCTGATCATCCATGATTACCCCAAGATTCCTGACTGAAGTCGATGGGGTTATCTTAGATGGACCAAGTTGGATGGTAAGCTGGTGCTGTTCTGACGGGGTGGCAGGAATGACGAGAAGCTCAGTCTTGGCCAGGTTGAGTTGCAGGTGATGATCTTTCATCCAAGAAGAGATGTCAGCCAGGCAGTCGGAGACTCGTGTGGCTAGCGTGGAATCGTCTGGATGAAATGAGAGGTGAAGTTGAGTGTCATCAGCATAACAATGGTAGGAGAATCCATGTGCTTGTATGATGGAACCCAGTGATGTGGTGTATATGGAGAAGAGCAGAGGTCCAAGAACCGATCCTTGTGGGACCCCGGTGACTAGTTGGTGTGATTTGGACACTTCACCTCCCCAAGCTACCTTGAAGGACCTATCTGCGAGGTAGGATTTAAACCAGGAGAGTGAAGTTCCAGTGATGCCCAGTGACGATAGGGTAGACAGAAGAATGTGATGGTTAACCGTGTCGAAGGCTGCAGAAAGGTCTAAGAGAATGAGAACAGATGATTTGGACTCAGTTCTTGCCCTCCTTAGGGCTTCTGTAACTGTTAGTAGGGCAGTTTCGGTTGAGTGACCGCTCTTAAAGCCTGACTGGTTGGTGTCCAGCCTGTTGTTTTGAGTAAGGAAGGTAGACACCTGATTGAAAACAACCCGTTCAAGTGCTTTCACTATGAACAGAAGGAGAGAAATGGGTCTATAATTCTCCAGTAGGGAAGTGTCATGTGTGGGTTTCTTAAGCAG
Source organism: Oreonectes daqikongensis (assembly GCA_026939265.1). Lineage (NCBI taxonomy): Eukaryota > Metazoa > Chordata > Actinopteri > Cypriniformes > Nemacheilidae > Oreonectes > Oreonectes daqikongensis. The sequence continues at coordinate 1,417,652 of JAOTQM010000100.1, read as the reverse complement.
CGGGGTTACCCGGGCCTGCTTGAATGCAGTGGGGAAAATTCCTGTATTAAGAGATGTGTTGATGATATGAGTGAGCGATGGTAGGAGTGTGGGTGAGATGGCTTGTAGTAGATGCGAGGGGATGGGGTCTAACGGGCAGGTGGTTGGGTGAGTAGAGAGCAGAAGTTTAGAGACATCATCCTCTTTAAGAGGAGAGAAAGAGGAGAGAAGATGGTCTGCTGTGTGTATGTGCGGTGTGAGATCATGGATGGGTGGAGCTGAAAATTGTCTGCTGATAGACCTAGTTTTGTCTGTGAAGTAGCTGGCAAAGTCATTAGCCGTTAGGGAGTTGGACGGAGGTGGTGGAGGGGGACAGAGGAGAGTTTTAAAAGTTTTGAAAAGCTTGTGGGAGTCTGAGGCGCTGCTAATTTTGTCATGGAAGAATGCAGATTTAGCAGTGTGAATGTCTGCAAAGAAGATAGAGAGTGAAGCTTGATACTTACCGAGGTCAGAGGTGTAATCAAGGTGTTCTCTGTATCACAGCTGCGTGTGTAGATAAGATCAAGTTGGTTACCTGACTTATGTGTACCTGTGGTGGGGACTAGTTGGAGATTGAAGGAGGTAAGCAGTGAGTGGAAGTTTGAGGTGGAAGTTTGAGGCATAAGGCTTTTTTAGGTGGATGTTGAAATCCCCAAAGACAAGAAGCGGCGAGTCGTCCTCAGGGATAGACGAGAGCAGCATGTCTAGTTCTTCTAGAAATTCACCCAGTTGACCTGGGGGGCGATAAATAACTACAATGTGAAGTTTTAATGGAGAAGTAATAGTTACGGCATGGAATTCAAAAGAATTGGTGTTGACTACAGAGGGGTAGGTGGAGAACTTCCAGTCTTTGGAGATGAGAAGACCGGTGCCACCACCTCTCCCATGCTGGCGGGGAGTGTGAGAGAAAGAGAAATTACTAGAGAGAGCTGCAGGGGTCACTGTGTTCTCAGAAGTACTCCAGTTAATCCTACAATACTAAGAGCAGAGTGGGATGCAAATGCAGGGATGAAGTCAGATTTATTAACAGCAGATTGACAATTCCAGAGACCAATGGAAAGAGAGAGTGGAAGAGTAGAAGAGGTACAGATAGTGCGAAGGTTGGCAGGATTGCTCCGCCTTCCTCTCGTGAGAGAGTGTCGTGTGGCGAGAGACCACAGAAATGAATTGGAAACACATGCTGTGCGAGTAAGGATAGAAAAGGCGAAAAGAATGGAGAGAAAAACAGTAAAGTAAGGATTATTAGAAAAGATACTACTGTGCGTTGCCGGTTTCGTTGCTCGGTTGAGTCGCGCAGGACGAGTCGAATGGTCTTACCTCGTCGGTCTTCACGCGAGGAGGGCTGAACGCTTCCGCTGACGCTTCCGCGCCAGCGCCTCTATCTGTATTAAATAGGTTGCTAATCACGTGCTAATCACGTCGTGAGTGGGAACAACTGCCCGTGCGTTTCAAATTAGCAAGACAAAGCCTAAATGAACACGCAATGGCTCAAATCGAAACTAATGCTGCACTCTTCCGGACTTCAGTGCTAATTTATCCAAAGGTGAAAAGCTTTCCTGTAATCTAAAATCAACTATCTGCAAACAACACTTCAAAGCACCATAGAATTATAAGGAAAATAAATCAGAGAACAAAATAATTCTCACTACTTAGCAAATATATCACCTAAGCGGGTGCTAGATTGATAATGTTAACCATTTAACCTCTGACTATTCCCTAGGTTTTATTAAGTTAATCATTTAACCTGATTAATTCTGGGATTTTAGGTAAGTTGAACTTGGTTACATTTACTATGGGAGGCTAGATCCAAACCCTACAGGATGTATCTGCAAGCATGGGGTGGCTTATAGTGCCAGCCATTGACCACTGGCTATTGAGCTAATTTTCTTTAAAGATCAGAATCCTCTTAGAAAAGCTCTTAATTTAGCTTAAAAACTTCAATGTAGGAGTCTTAGCATAAAAGTGATTCACAACCAATCTGTAAGCAACTCTGAGCAAGGAAAAGACAAAAACTTTTATCCTAGTGAGGAGGCGGGGCTGACCCCGTTGCAAAGTATGACACAGTCTTCTAAAGATTGTGATTGGTTGGTTGGCCAATAAGTAAAAAAAGAGTGCTTTTAAGTATAGGGTCATTAGTTTGAGATTGCACACAATTTAGCGTGCTGTTAATGTCAATGTATTTGATAGGAAATGAACAGTGACACAGTAAGTTTGTGTAAGTGCTGTAATTTTTTGTGTGATCACTATAGAAGGTTGTGATAGAGCCAAATCATCTCTGCTGCATAGTTGCATTTCTCCAGTTACAAAATATGTTAATATAGTGATTACTTCCATTTCTGATGCTATGGCATTTTTGCGTCATCTTGGAGATGTTAGGATCGGTCACAAACATGAACCCTGCATGATCTAATGTGTTACAAGTGGCTTACTAACTCACTGTCATTTAATTCGATTACATTAAATTTTTTACAGCTTTTTACAATTTGCATTGTATCAAAGCAGCTGTACAAGAAAAGAAAACAACCCCAAGAAAAACAAAAGTTGAAAAAAAAAAAAATGATAAACCTTAAATGTAATATGGATATTGTCATCAATTGTCAACACATTTCTTCTTACTTTTCACGTTTCATCCATTTTCTCTGCTGCTAAAGAAACTTTTAAACCTCTTAAAAGTCCTTTTCACTGCTCCTAAAATTTTGGACCTTAAAAGCTCTTTTAAGGGTTAAGATGCTTAATGAATGTTTTTCTTTACTAGGATATTTTCTGTAATTTTAAGGGGAAAAGCCCACATTTCTAAGAATTTTCTTAGAATTTTGACACCAGGAGCAACTCTTTGCGCTAAGATTTTTCATGAATACAGGCCCAGATGCAAAAAAAGAAAAATGCAGGATGTATACAAACTGTTGTGCTTTCTTATAGACATAATTGGGGATGGCAAACCGAAAGCAATTTGTTGTGACATTTGAGTGTATAATCTATTATCCTATAGGACAAATGCAAAACCTTTTAAAGTAAGATGCAAAACAGAAATGCACAAAATATGTAAATGCTTAAAAAAACAAAAATATACAAACTATACTTCACGCAGTTCACGGTGTAATGTACTTTCACCTAAGCAAAAACAAAAGTAAAAGCACAGTAATTGAACAGGTGCTGTACCTGTTCAAAGAAGTCACTCATCCTTAAGGTTAAGTACTTGTACAAACAACCTACTGTATAGGGTTGTTTTTTTAGAGGACAGTCTCATTGTAAGACACAAAAGAGAAACACAAACAATATGTTTGTTAAGAATGTTGTTCAATGTGCTTGTATAGGGTGCTTGTTTGTTTGACAATAAAGGACTTTGATAAAAGCATTTGCCAAATTTATTGCATGACATTATCCTATGGCATTTAAGTTCACTGCGAGGCAGAGGTGGGAAGAAAACCGGAAGAACAGACTGCAATGGTTTGGACAACCAACCTGTATGTATTAAAACAATTTGTGAGCTTAAATGCAATGAAAATATAAGCATAAGATACAAGTCACACAAGCTGTTTTACTTGGCCACTTCAGCTGTTCTATCACATATTTCTGAATGTTTAAGCTGCCGTAGGCGGTCATTGGTGCACACTAAGAAACTCTTACGTTGTTTTAAAATGGATCATTTGTTTATTCATGTCACAGATGGTTGTCCAAACCATTGCAGTCTATCTGTCCTTCTGTTTTTCTTCCCACCTCTGCCTCGCTTTTGATTTCAACATGGCACAATTGGTTAAACATAAAGATACAAATCCGACGTGTCCTCCCAGCAAGCAATTTCTCATCTAAAAGAAAAAAAAGCCAAATTTGGGCTGTCAGTGAAAATCTCATAGACGTCTAACCATAGACCAAGAATAGACTAGTCATCATTTACGGCTATTGAACGACTACATGTCAGACAGTAAATATTGGTCTAGGCTAAAACAAGGCTGAATTTGAGCTGTCAGTGAAAATCTAATAGACGTCTAACCATAGACCAAGAATAGACTACATTGTAAAAATGTTCCGTAGCTTTTACGGAAAAATACCGGCAGCTGTGGTTGCCAGTAAATTTCTGTAAAAAATACAGGAAAAGCACATAAACAGCGATGCAGTTTAAAACCTTCAGGGCAAAAACTTTAAGCTGTGAGTAAATATACTTCTTTTGAGTCTTTTATGTTGAGAGAATTTCTTTACATAAGATTAAAACATTCACCTAACACATAAATGTGAAAATATTACATTTCTTTATAATAAACAACAGTCTCTTTTAAACAAAACATGCAGTATGAAATTAGCAACTTCTTGCCTGACTTTGACCTAAACACAGACTCCACTCTTCAACATAGCGGTGACCAAAAAACCCCATTTATTAGAATTAAGATATTTGACTTTAATTTTACGTTTTTTGTCTGGCAGCCACTGCTGCCAGTCATTTGACCGGTTTTTTTACAGTGCACGGAAAAATACCGCCAGCTGTGGTTGCCAGTAAACTACCATAAAAATATGGGAACATCCTGTTTTTATTCGTCCAATCAATTCACAGAGGAAAACATGAGCCACACCCACTATTCTTCCTCATTAAATATTCAATATAACTTTGAAAAACATAAGAATACTGAAGACGATCATAACTTCTGCGTCACAGAGACTTAAGCATAACATCAATGAATGTTGTTTAAAGTCACCGTTATTGTGATCAGTGTTTACTTTAGTTGGGTTTTTCACCTTTGAATTTGTATAAACAACATTTTCTTCTTTTACTTTTTGGGTGCTATGGCATTGTTTTAATGAAACATAATTGTCATTACAACTAAAGACTAAAAGAAGATTTGATTAGGAGATTTTTGACTGATTAAGTCTCAACTGAAAGCTTGTTTTCTGATGTTTGGATATTATTATATTTGATTATTTCTTTTAAATATTTTACTTTTATTAAAAGTATGAATGACTTTCAACTTAATATACAGCAACAATCTTTTGAAAAAAGTTTTTGAATAATTTAATTTAAAAAAAAGCTATATCGATTTTAAACACAGACATCAAGAATCAATGTATGAATCTCAAGAGTGGTGACCATCAAATGAAAAGCTTCATACCGCAATGCATCCTGAATCACGTTAATGAGTTTTGTACTTTGATGGAACCCAGAATGCATTGCGTTTATCTTAAGAGGTTGTTTTTGTGGTCACCATTGTTGAGATAAATAGGTTTATTATTGATGTCTGCCAGTTCATTTCTTCCTGTAAATCATGTGTTGTAAAGTCTTGCAAAATATCATTTAGTCTCACAGCACAACATCAGTGAGCATAACAAAAAAAATAATATCAGTGATTAAACCTGTGTATGAATCTCAAAACAAATTACTACAGAATGACAATTAATAATAAGTGAAGGTGGTAATAGTGTTTGTGAAGTTGTTTAATGGCGAGTTTTTAGAGAAACAAAACCTGATTGCTAAAAACTAATTTCACTGACAATTTTTACAGAATGTGGCGGGTTTTTTCCAAATAAATAACAGAATTTCACTATTAATTTCAGTGACAGGTTTTACAGTGATATTCCGTATTTTATACGGTTTATATTGAATTTCCCTGTTAATTTCACAGACATTTTTTTGTGTAGTTATCGAATAGACAGCTAATAAACGAATAATAGAAAACAAAGCAATAATAGAAAACTATATGCAATGTAGTAACCTAATTCACTTAAAGTCGCGCACAAGCAGACCATCTACAGGACAATCTAGAGTCTGATTTTTAGGTACACAATAATAATCTTTTACATTATAGAGCTTTTATTTTTAATATTTGGCTTGATTGTGTGCTGCTGTGCATCCCTCTGTGTAATAAGCAAAGTAAACACGCATTGTGGACCCGCACAGAGGCGCATTTTCTACGCGCTCTTTAAATAACAAAAAAAAAGATTGCACCAATGACTTTAGACTAGGTTTGAGTTGATCCATCCCAGCAAGCAATAGCCGTCATTTCACCATCTCGGTTAACTATAGACCAGATATTCCGGCTATGAGTAACCCACATCTAGCCGAAATATCTTCGGAATTGATTACATGTTTTTGCCGAAAAACTTGTATGATGTATGATATTCCATCATGTAAACAAAGTCAGTAGTGATTAAAAGGCGTTTGTTTTCATTTCTTTGACACGTTCTGTGCGTAGCCACGATTTAGCTCTTATTGAGACCGGCTATGTGTAGCCCACTTATAGTCAAGCCAGTCAGCACAGAGATTGTTGATATATCTCATCATGTTCAATATCTAAATACTATAAGCAAGATGTAAGTGTTATTTTATTACATGTTTGATCTGTAGTCACGATTTAGCTCTGAATTGGATGGGCTACGTGCAGTGTGCTTTTAGTCCACAAAATCGAGGCAATTTAAAGTCTAATCTAAACGGCTTGGCTTTAGCCGTGATTTAAACCAGCAAAGAATGTAGCCAACAAGTGTTACAATTATGACATCATATCATCAAATGCAATTAAACATTTGAATTATACATAGTTTGTATTCTATTTGCTGTCACATAACATTCATACACATTCTACGATATTTTTTCTTTAATTTTAACAAAGTAAAAATGCAATTACAATTGTTGACCGCTAGATGGCAACTGTAGGCCTACGGAGACTTCTGGCAACGCAAGACTTGAAAGTTAGTAGGGATCACTGCCAGATCTCACGATAACAAAGGCGTCTTTTGAAATGAGAACATCCAAAATGTGCTAGAAAAAATCATTACATTGCATGTTTTTTAACTGAAAACCCTTTTTTAAAATATATTTTTAGATATAAAGGCCAAAAACCAAAATCCTATATACACATTAACAGTCATATGCTGAATATTTCACTAAATATTAATAGCTATTAGCTATTAAATAAATGTATCCGTTTCGAGCATAAAATACCGGAAGGGCTAAATCAATAATAAACAGCTGAGCGCTGGACACTTGGATTCGCAGTCGCTTCCAGCTACAGCTTCTGTATATTGGTAAATATACAAAAAGTGATAAAATATTGAAATGTTTTCAAAAACTAAGCAGGGATGGGGAGGGAATGATTTAAGCAATGTTCCTGCAAAATTTCACAAACTGACGTGAAAAAATAACCGTTAAAACATTTAAAGTAAGATTTTTTATTTTACTTAAAACCTATTTGATTGCTTAAACCATTGACTGCTACACCTCCTCTGTACTGGATTACATCAACATCACCATAGACAGTGTCACAACTCAGAAACAGATCATCACATACCCAAATCAGAAGCCATGGATGAACAAGGAGGTGCGCCTCCTGTTGAAGGCACGCAATACTGCCTTCAGATCAGGTGATGCACAAGCCTACAGCACATCCAGAGCTAACCTGAAGAGGGGCATCAAAGAGGCCAAGCACTGCTACAAGCTAAAGGTAGAGGAGCACTTTTCCAACTCCGACCCTCGACGCATGTGGCAAGGCATCCAGGCCATCAGTGATTACAAACCCACCCACTCCACCCCCGCAGCCACTGATGTCCTCTTCCTGAACGAGCTCAATGACTTTTATGCTCGCTTTGAGAGAGACAATAGAGAAACTGCCACCAAGCTCAAACCCTCAGTTGATCACCCTCCAATCACTCTCTCCTCCATAGACGTCTGTAATGCACTGAGCCGGATCAGTGCGCACAAAGCCGCTGGACCAGACAACATCCCTGGACGTGTACTCAGGGCATGTGCTGAGCAGCTTGCTGGGGTTTTCACTGACATCTTCAACCTGTCTCTTGCCCAAGCAGCTGTGCCAACATGCTTTAAATGCACCTCCATTGTGCCAGTGCCAAAACACTCCAGCCCAAAGTGCCTGAACGACTACCGTCCTGTAGCACTGACACCCATTGTCATGAAGTGCTTTGAGCGGCTGGTCCTGGCACACCTGAAGGACTTTCTGCCATCCACATTGGACCCACACCAGTTTGCCTACCGCAGCAATAGGAGCACAGAAGATGCAGTTTCCATGGCACTGCACTCTGTGCTCACACATCTGGACAATAAGAACACTTATGCACGTATGTTGTTTGTTGACTTCAGCTCAGCATTCAACACTATCATTCCATCCAAGTTAATAGCCAAACTTGAAGACCTGGGCATTAACACCTCCCTATGCAATTGGATTATGGACTTTCTGACCAACAGACCACAGCAGGTGAGATCAGGCTCCATCTGCTCCACCACTATCACACTCAACACTGGTGTACCACAGGGCTGTGTGCTAAGCCCCTTCCTCTACTCCCTCTTCACCTCCGACTGCAAGCCTGTGAACGGATCTAACTCCATCATCAAGTTTGCGGACGACACTACGGTGATTGGTCTCATCAGCAACAACGATGAGACGGCCTACAGGAAGGAGATCCAGCACCTAGCCACATGGTGCAACAACAATAACCTGCTCCTTAACACCTCCAAGACAAAGGAGCTCATTGTGGACTTCAGGAAAGAGTCAAGAGGCACACATGACACCATCCACATCAATGGGATGGCTGTTGAACGTGTCTCCAGTTTCAAGTTCCTGGGGATCCACATCTCGGAGGACCTGTCCTGGACTACCAACACCTCCAGCCTGGTCAAGAAGGCTCACCAGCGCCTCTTCTTCCTGAGGACACTAAAGAAGAATCGGCTGTCCTCGGCTATCCTGGTGAACTTCTATCGCTGTGCAATAGAAAGCGTCCTGACCAACTGTGTCACAGTCTGGCATGGGAGCTGCTCTGTTGCAGAGCGCAAGGCACTGCAGCGGGTGGTGAAAACCGCCCAGCGCATCACAGGGACTCCACTTCCATCCATGGAGGACATCCAGAGGAAACGCTGTCTGCGTCGAGCTCGCAGCATTCTTAAGGACTCCTCTCATCCCGCTCACAGACTGTTTTCTCTCCTGCCCTCCGGCAGGCGTTTCAGGTGCCTCCGGACCAGGACCAGCAGACTAAAGAACAGCTTTTTTCCCAGAGCTGTCTCTTTATTGAACTCTGCCCCTCACTGATCCCACTGCCCCTCATTTACTACTACACTCTTCTCTCCCCCCTCATTGCACACCTGTCTTCACTTGTTATTTGCACTAATGGACTGTCTATACATAACATTTATGTTCATTTGCACTACCAGACTGCTCATTTGCACTGCCAACTGTTCATTACAGTACCGACTGTTTACTGTTTACTATGCATCTTGCACTCCTACACTTTAATTGAAATATGCAATAACTTCTTCCATTGCACTGTTACTTCGATAGCTTCTGTCCATAATTTATTTGCACTACTCTATATTTATCGCACTGCTGCTCACCATAGCCTAACTTATTGTATACAGCCACCTGTAAATTTCTGTTTATAGTAAAAGCCATCTGTACATTATGTTCATAATACATATCCATCTGTAAATTTCTGTTTATAGTAAAAGCCATCTGTATATCATGTTCATAGTATATATCCATCTGTAAATCTCTGTCTATAGCAATAGACATCTGTATATTATGTGCATAGTATATATCCATCTGTTAATTTCTGTTTATAGTAATAGCCATCTGTATATCATGATCATAGTATATATCCATCTGTAAATTTCTGTTTATAGTAAGAGACATCTGTAAATCATGGTCATAGTACATTTCCATCTGTAAATTTCTTCTGTATATTTATTTATGTAACTTATGCAACCAATGTATATCCTGCACTTGCTGCTATTGCACTTCTGGTTAGACCCAAACTGCATTTCGTTGCCTTGTACTTGTACATGTGTAATGACAATAAAGTTGAATCTAATCTAATCTAATTTACATTAGCCTATATTACCAAAGTAAAGACCAGCATAATGTAAAGTTAAGGCAAAACGTGTTAAGCCCATCCTACCTACAGTATTTAGAGCTCTGCAAAGAAGACAATCACTTACAACTGACAAGCTTTCAGATTCAAACAACCAAGAACTCAATAAATGTAAGTATTATTTGTATTATCATTTATAGCCGCAACATTGAAGTTAATAAAGTGTACTTAAAAGACAGCAATTTTACATTTAGCAATAAATGAGGAAGCGAGTCAACAAGTCGGCTGCCTGTAAGCTTTCAGACGCAGCCATAATAAATACCTAGACGGCGCATTAACCGCTTTGCTCTGCTGCTGCGATACGTCAACGGCGCCGCCATATTGTTCAAGGCAAAAGCCCTGTAAAAAAAAAACATTTACATTTCTTAACACATGGATTACGAGAAAAGCTACAAATTTATCATGTCTTTAGTTACTTAATTGTCATGGTTCTGCTCTTCTTGTCTGGTAAATTCCTAGAGCCTTATGGGCGGGGTCATGACAGTGTCATGTCTCCGTGTTTATGTTTTGTGTGGAGACGCGGGGCTAGGGCGGGGTTTCGTCTACGTCATGCGCTCTCCGGTCTTATGTCTTGACCACACCCCCGGATACTGCCGCAATCCTTTCCTTCTTGTTTTGGCTTTAATAATAGCCAAATAATAATTGAATAATATTCTGTATAATATATAATTATATAAATAAATAATATATATTAATAAATAATTGATTCAATATTGTGAGCCCATACAGTAGTAAAACACAGCAATATTCACATATGGCTTACTGTAATTAATATAACAAATCTGAAAAGTAACCATTATAGCTGAAACGTACTGTACAGACTGTACCACTGGTTTTGTGCTGTAAGTCATTCCTTTTAAATGCTATTGAACGTGAAGTTATAACCGTGTATGTAACTTTTGAGACTAACGGCCCCTATTGAACGTCCAACGTCACGCCAGAGCGAAGGCTTTTTTTTGTCTAAAGCTTGCACTACACGGAAAAGAAAGAGAATGAAAAAATGCGGAAAAAGTTTTATAATCAACAAGTCAGGAAATTAGCTTCTTGAAGAGGTTCTTATTAACGTAATGCAAATGTGTGCTCGTGGTGGGCACTGAAAGGGTGTTTGCGTTGCAATGTGTAATAGTTTAATGTAATAGTGCAAAATGTAATAGATTCATTAGTTATAATGAGATGTTTTAAAGGTTTAATGCAAAAGAACTAATGGTTTATAATGGCATGGAAACCATTAACTTTTTTAAATATTTTGGGCAGAGTTTTATTGCTATGTAATAGAATGGAATATGAAAGTACAGTTTTTTTGTAACTTTAATTTTTTATTAGGCCTACAGCTTATTTTTATAAACACGCCTAGGCCTCCTACAGTATGTAGAGTTTAACTGTTTTGCGTTCTGTTTAATATTTTTACGAACAGTGCAAACAAAAGAATACATCTTTTTTTATCACAATAAAGTGCAAAACGAACCTCTCTTACTACGAATTTAAATGGGGGTTATGGTTAAACCTCCCGTGCTGTCAGAGGCATCGCTCTGACACAATCACTGACGCGCGCGCCTGTCCATTCTTTCTGTAACTGTACATTATAGCCTAGCTGCTGCATTGCACAGAAATTACCTATATATTGACATATGGTTGAAAATCGATATGTCTTTAAAGATAGCGGTCTTGCTTTTAACATGCTCTTAATGTGCTATACCAGCACTGGTCACCAGAGGATGCAGCTGAACTTTTGGTGGACTAAAACTGGTTGCAATTCGCAATCTCATCTCTAGATGCCGCTACAAAACTACACACAGGACTTTTAAGAGTTGTTCTACCACTCAAATATTTTAGAGACATTATTTTAAGGTAAAAAAAACTACATAGTGCTGCTTTAAGGCTGTCACGTCCACTCAGAAAGTGAGTGAATCTCGGATAAATCACATTTCGGATGTAGTTATCATATTTCATATATCTATCGGAGCAATATTGGCTGATAATTTATCTGTCCGATAAATATCGTCCATCCCTACTAGAAATGTATGGTATATGGGACTGATTTTAAATGTAATGTTGACTACCTAATTCTGGCAACCTGTTCTTATAGGAAATACGTACCTCTGTACAGCACCACAAAATACCATCAGGTACATATTGCTAGTTTTGAGACACAAAAGTCCACTGGGGCTGCTAATGGTCTGCAACACCATATTATATTATATTCTATATTCTATTCTATCATATTGGGGTGTAATGATTTTGAATTTATCAGACGTCGTATTTTGTGTAAATTTATTATTTCGTACGCACAATTTAGACATTTTAGCACGTAATTCGCCCCCGCCCCTAAACCTTACAGTTCCTGTTACATCGCCTCAAAGTCTATGGGTTTTTTGAATGAGTTTTTGATAAATCGCCTGAAAATAAGGTCTGTGGCTAACAAAACCTCTAAATATTTTAATCTATGGCATAAAACACACTAGTTGTAACTCGCTTGTGATTTTTTAAAAACTTTTATTGTGTCTTTATTGCATAGTATAAATCTCACAAATATAGCAACATGGGCACAAATTGCTAAAATCAATGTTGGGAATGAATTCACAGAAAAATAACTTACCAGGGAACACGTTTTTAATAAAGTTTGAGAAAGTTGACATTGAAATCGTGCGACCATAGTGTAGTCTGTTTATATAGCCTCATGAGTTTTCCGGGTCGAGTTATTCCCAGAGGAATTTTATTGTTGCCGTTTTCATTGTCTCATGTCTAATAAACTCATTGTAACCCTGCATCTAAGTCTTCCGTCTGTTTTTGCCATGACAGAAACACCATTGGCCATTGGGACCCACTTCGACTGCGTCACGCGCTAACCTTAAGCACTACATCTTAATAAAACACGACTGTGTGCATTCCTGGAGCATGATCGTTAGCTATTAAAACCTGCTGTGCTCACACAACAATATCGTACAGCTTTAGAAGACTTGAAATGCAACACAACCTGTTTGTAATGCTTTTATACTGTTTTTGGTCAGTGTCTGACTTGTATTTCCTTGTTGCGTATTTATGTGGTTGGGAAGTGGGTAGTTTTAGGTTTAGGGTAGAAGTGGGGTTAGGTGCTCTATTTATTAAATATATTCAGAGCCAAATCCTGAAAATGATACGCATTCTCTAACGGACCATTAGCGCCCCCAGTGGACTTTTGTGTCTCAAAACTGTAGCAATATTAACCCGATGGTACATATTTTGTGGCACTGCAAAAAGTGTACAGAGGTGCGTATTTCCTATGAGGCCGCTATTGCCACTATCATGGCAATGTGGCTTAATTAATGAAAGACAACACTGTTGACAAAAAAGGGAGCAAAAAAGTGCCATGGTCATTCTTAGGATAGCAAGGAACAGAACCACCTTTACACATTAAATTTAACATCTTGAAAAGAAACTGAAAATAGGGAAGACATGAAGTAAATAAAAAACATGTACAAAACGAATTTACATATATTAATAAAGCATTTTTTACCTCATATACGTCTCTTTTTTACAGGTTTTCCACGTGTACGTTATTACCCTGAATTTATTCTTCGTAAATATCTTCAACTCTAATTGATTAATAATATTTTATACTTAGTTTACTGAAACTACAAACTAAATTTGACATCATGTTTGCATGTGACAATGAAACTGAGCTCAAAGTTATCTCGTGGAATATCAATGGACTAAAAGAAAAACTAAAAAATATGGAAAAGACTAAACTATTGATCAAAATCTTTAATGATTTTGATATAGTTCTTCTGCAAGAGACTCACTTGGGTGAAAAAAGCAAAAATAAGGTAATAAAGGCTACAAAAGACACGCTAGAGGGGAAATGTACCTTTTGGGATGAGCTGTGGAAGTCAGAGAAAAAGGTAAGGGAGTGTATGCAAACAGTCTCAGAAGATAAGGATACATTTTTACAAAGAAATGAGGAAGAGGATTATGATGATGAAGACATCGGGAACATGCAAAGTGACTCAGAGAGTACAGATAAAGCAGAACAAAGTCATGAGGAAGAGGATTATGAGGATGAAGACATTGGAAACATGCAAAGTGACTCAGAGAGTACAGATAAAGCAGAACAAAGTAATGAGGATGAAGACATTGGGAACATGCAAAGGGACTCAGAGAGTACAGATAAAGAAGAACAAAGTCATGAGGAAGAGGATTATGAGGATGAAGACATTGGGAACATGCAAAATGACTCAGAGAGTACAGATAAAGAAGAACAAAGTCATGACGATGAAGACATTGGGAAAATGCAAAATGACTCAGAGAGTACAGATAAAGAAGAACAAAGTCATGAGGATGAGGATTATGAGGATGAAGACATTGGAAACATGCAAAGTGACTCAGAAAGTACAGATAAAGCAGAACAAAGTAATGAGGATGAAGACATCTGGAACATGCAAAGTGACTCAGAGAGTACAGATAAAGAAGAACAAAGTCATGAGGATGAGGATTATGAGGATGAAGACATTGGAAACATGCAAAGTGACTCAGAGAGTACAGATAAAGAACAAAGTAATGAGGATGAAGACATCTGGAACATGCAAAGTGACTCAGAGAGTACAGATAAAGAAGAACAAAGTCATGAGGATGAGGATTATGAGGATGAAGACATCTGGAACATGCAAAGTGACTCAGAGAGTACAGATAAAGAAGAACAAAGTCATGAGGATGAGGATTATGAGGATGAAGACATTGGAAACATGCAAAGTGACTCAGAGAGTACAGATAAAGAAGAACAAAGTCATGAGGAAGAGGATTATGAGGATGAAGACATCTGGAACATGCAAAGTGACTCAGAGAGTACAGATAAAGCAGAACAAAGTCATGAGGAAGAGGATTATGAGGATGAAGACATTGGAAACATGCAAAGTGACTCGGAGAGTACAGATAAAGAAGAACAAAGTCATGAGGAAGAGGATTATGAGGATGAAGACATTTGGAACATGCAAAGTGACTCAGAGAGTACAGATAAAGCAGAACAAAGTCATGAGGAAGAGGATTATGAGGATGAAGACATTGGAAACATGCAAAGTGACTCAGAGAGTACAGATAAAGAAGAACAAAGTCATGAGGAAGAAGACATCTGGAACATGCAAAGTGACTCAGAGAGTACAGATAAAGAAGAACAAAGTCATGAGGAAGAGGATTATGGGGATGAAGACATCTGGAACATGCAAAGTGACTCAGAGAGTACAGATAAAGAAGAACAAAGTCATGAGGAAGAAGACATCTGGAACATGCAAAGTGACTCAGAGAGTACAGATAAAGCAGAACAAAGTCATGAGGAAGAGAATTATGAGGATGAAGACATCGGGAACATGCAAAGTGACTCAGAGAGTACAGATAAAGCAGAACAAAGAAATGAGGAAGAGAATTATGAGGATGAAGACATCGGGAACATGCAAAGTGACTCAGAGAGTACAGATAAAGCAGAACAAAGAAATGAGGAAGAGAATTATGAGGATGAAGACATTGGGAACATGCAAAGTGACTCAGAGAGTACAGATAAAGAAGAACAAAGTCATGAGGAAGAGGAGTATGAGGATGAAGACATTGGGAACATGCAAAGTGACTCAGAGAGTACAGATAAAGAAGAACAAAGAAATGAGGAAGAGAATTATGAGGATGAAGACATCAGGAACATGCAAAGTGACTCAGAGAGTACAGATAAAGCAGAACAAAGTCATGAGGATGAAGACATCTGGAACATGCAAAGTGACTCAGAGAGTACAGATAAAGCAGAACAAAGTCATGAGGTAGAGGATTATGAGGATGAAGACATCGGGAACATGCAAAGTGACTCAGAGAATAATGGCCAAGAATTGCTTCAAGATCAAATTAGTTCAAGCCCCGGAATCAGCAAAGGGCGCAAGATTTATATGACATATCTCAATTCAAACTCTAGAGGTGTTGCCATACTTGTCAACAAACCACACAACTGTCTAAAAGCATATAGTGAGGGTGGAGATTTTGCCTGGGTTTACATTACTATTGATGGTCACAAGTACACCTTTGTAAATGTTTATTACCATAAAGAAAATTCTAATCTCATGTTAAGGATTCTTTATAGCTTCCTAATACATGGCCCAGAAGCATGGACTCAAAGCAGGCTTGTAATTGGTGGAGATTTTAATACAACACTTAATTCTAAATTGGATCTAAGGAAAAATAACTCAAAACACAGCAAACGAAGAAAGTCACTGATCGAATTTATGAAAATTGCGAAGCTGACAGATGTCTGGAGAGAAAAACACCCAACAGATGTAAAGTACACGTTTTCATGTAAGAAGCCTATATCCAGATTAGACTATGTGTTCATGTTACAGGGGGATTTCCTAAGCGTGTTAAAATGTGACATAGGTAAGGACCCATACAGAAAACTGTCTAATCACTACCCTGTAGTACTCACTCTTGAGCACAAAAATGATCAAAAATTATTCTGAAGGTCCAAGTGATTTCTGACAGACTTATTGGAAATGTATAATATTTAGACCCAGTCCGAGTAATCAAAATATTTAACATTTCAATGTACTGACAATTTGATTTCTTTTCAAATGTATTGTACATTTTAAATGTAACAATCAAAAACCAAACAGTAAATTCAAACATGTAACATGTATGGGTGTAATTAAGTCTTAAGCTTTTGTTAGTTCAACATACAGCAATTCTTATTACATTTGCTTATTTTTTTACAGGTGAATTGTACCTGAACAAAGTCATTAAGTTTATAAAACATTATTTACAATTAAATTACCTTTCAGCACAATAATAATGAAATAGTTACCTTGTATGTATCAGGGTAAAGTCTGTGGGGAAGGATACTGTAAATTGTAATAAATGTGCTAACTTGTTTTTTTGAGTTGACTTTACTTAATGTGCAACTGCTTTTTTGATATTAATAATGTAGATGAAATAATTTGTACTATTTGGGTTAAAAGTCTTAGGCCCCGTTTCACAGACGAGGCTTAAAGTGATAGTTCACCCAAAAATATAAATTCTGTCATGAAGTACTCACTCTTGAGTTGTTCCAAATCTGTATAAATGTCTTTGTTTGGTTAAACACAGAGAAATATATTTGAAAGAATGCTTGTGACCAAACAGTAGGTGGACCCCATTGACTGCCATAGTAGGGAAAATGACAATGATAGACAAAGGAGCTCCCGAACATTTTGCTGTTCTACATTCTTCAAAATATTTCATTTTGTGTTCAACAGAACAAAATAAATTATAAAGTAAGTTTTCCTACTATGGTAGTCAATGGGGTCCACCTACTGTTTGGTCACAAGTATTCTTTCAAATATATTTCTCTGTGTTATACAAAAGTAATGTAAACAGATTTGGAGCA
Organism: Oreonectes daqikongensis; assembly: GCA_026939265.1. Lineage (NCBI taxonomy): Eukaryota > Metazoa > Chordata > Actinopteri > Cypriniformes > Nemacheilidae > Oreonectes > Oreonectes daqikongensis. The sequence goes on along the minus strand of JAOTQM010000100.1, from coordinate 1,400,413 downwards.
ACTCAAACGATGATGAAAGAATTTGTATTTTTGAGTGAACTATCCCTTTAAGCGCCACCAGCTGGCCATTTTCAGAAGAGCACCAGGCATTATTGACTGTGTAAGTACTGCTCATATTCCACAGACAAAAGAGTGCTTTTATTAAAGGACCAAAGATTAAAACATGGAAACTATACTTGCACTGTAAAAATTGATGTTGAATAAGTTGTTAACACATGTTTTTCCATTGACTTAACTCATTCAAATAATTTAACCAATTTCAACTTAATTTTCTAATTTATAAGAAATTCAACTAGATTTTTTAAAATCAGTTTAACATAATTTAAATTCATGTGACCTAATTAAATTGAATGGACGTAACAATTTAAGTTGTACTGTAACCGGCAGGTTGGTCCCATGACGGGGGTTTAATTTTGTCAGTACTCAACAAATAAGTCCTTCTAAATTAAGAAATAATAAATCAAAATACAAAAAATATAAATTTTGATGCAAGTGGACCATGTCCCTAATGCCACAAACAAAGCACATTAGGCAGACTACAGCAAACTATTTGAACTAAATTGAATGGCGGAAGAATACTAAGACAAACAACCATGGACCTGAGTGGAACCAAAGAATGCTGGAACTTGGATTCGGATGCTGTCAGTTGGCCTGGCTGAAGAACAAGTAACGTTAAGACAGTTGAGGTAAGAGAATTTATAGCTTGTTACACTGTCAGAAAAAAGGTGCAAAATTTGTCCCTCAAAGGTACAAATATGGTTCACATGGGTACATATCTGTACCCTTACAGCAGTGTTTCCCAATCCAGTCCTACGGGCCTCCCATGACAGAATATTTTAGATGTCTCTCTATTGAACACATGAACAAGTTAATGAGATAAGGAAGTGATGATTGAGTTATTAATGATGAACACCTGCTATTAACAAACACAATCACTGTTTTAAATCAGCACCCCTTGCTCTATGGGCCTTTTATCTATTAGTTAACCTCAATCCTTCCTGACACCTAAGGTTAGTGGGCCTTGTAATGTTCAACTGGTAAGCAAATGTATGCCCTTACCACACATGCCCAAAACCTAAGGTCCTCAAGGTTTTATTGGTACGACTTTTATAGATTAACCCTCATCTTCTCTGAAACCTAAGATCACCTCTCATTTTCCCTAAACCCTAAGATTGGTATATCCCATGATTATTGGGCTTGGAGATAAATATATGGGCTCACTGTATGGCTCCTAAACCTAGAAGCAGTACTCTTGAGTTTCACACCTAATTCTCATCTTTTTCAAAACCTAAAATTTGTATACTTGTGGGAACCCCCACAGCTATCAAACCTAAGGACTAGAATTTGCTTGAATTCAAATCACATTTGATTCCAACCATACAACTTCATAACCCTCTTTTCAGTAAAGCCAATTTATTTCTTATCATCAATAGCATGTATTTTTTTTTTACATAATTTTATTTTTTTAGACTTTTGTTTGAATGTGTTACATTTTTATGTATATTTTATTATCCATTCGTTTTAAAATTTTTCCTATTTTTTATATTCTTTTTTTAAGTATCGTTATTATTGGTATTCTCTTGACTGTCTACAAGAGGGCAATGTTGCATCATTTTTCAACCACTACTCACGGATGTTTTGCACCTCATGAAGTAAAGGGTAGCCAAATGAAAATTATGGAAATACTTCTTCTCATGAAGATTATGACATGATGAGAATAATGAATAAACGTATATTGAATATATTATAACCTATGTGGGGATAGAAACAGAAGGATGTAGTCTCATGGAGTCCCAGGAACACAATTACATTTTTCTTTCATTTTTCTCATGGATGTTAGATGTATCTGGAAAAAAACCATAAGTTGTAAACCCATATAGCCCTTTTAATTGAGTTTAAATTAATATAACTCTCTGTTGCTCCCTTTATAATTTAATAAATTATTCTGTCTGTTCGATCTGTTCAGCCCCTTTCATGCTAGTGTGTGACCATTGCTTTCGATCACTTTGCGTGTCTGCGTACCTGGATTACGGTGGCGTATCCGGAAGACACTTTATTAGCAGATAGCATTGACGCACGCTACACAGAGCTCATTTCAAAACCGGTTAGTAAATCTCTCCTTTTACATATTTGTTACGTTTGGGTCTGCTTGAAGAAGGCACAATTGAGTGCCGAAACGTCGTGAGAGACTCGAACGCTTTTACTTTTTTAATTTTAATGATTTTTCGACAACTTTGTCAGGTTGGTATGTATCGATCTGGAGGACAGATTGTTCAGCGGAAAACACTGCGGCCTAGATTCTCTCTTTCTTATCTTCCATCCAAAAAAACAACTTGAATTATACAGATAAACAAATAAAACCACGCTTTCAAGCCGTGAGGACTATTTATCCACGACGTGAAAATTAAAAAAACGATCGATATTCCTCTGGCGACCATAACCGCATGCGTGGCCAGGTTCACCAAACAGGCCGTAACCCTGACCACGCACGGAGAGGCCTACCACAGGGAAATAGACAGATCGTTGATTTCCTTCGTCAGTCAAATATGGGAGCATATTTGACTCAAAGACAAATTTATTTAATGTTTGAAGATTGCTAGGCTCTCCCTGTGCACCGACGGATTAAGCTCAAGAGGACATTCTGGTTGAAGATTATAACAACGACAGTATTGATCTTCCAGAACAAAATGTACACAGAAGAGAACCAAATGCACGTTTTCGTGCAACATTGATTCATGGTGACTTTCGGCTGGTAGACAAACAGACAGATATGGTCGGTTTCTCAGGAGTCACCCATGCGAACAGAAGAAAAGCAAATGCACGTTTCCGTGCACGACAACCTCAAAATGGTACTTTACACATGGAACACAAGAGAGAAACGATGACTCATTCTGATGCTCTTCGATCACACTTCAGACCACCAAAGCCTGACCCTCATATTATAAGAACCCAAAGAGATCGTTGGTGAGGCAGATTTCACACACACTGTGACACCCTCACATAATAAGGAGTTCATTAATAGCGAATACAAAACTACGCTTACTGGAAACAATGAAATGAGAGAATCCCACTCGCACAGACACAAAATCAGACGTTCTGATTCTTCTGTGTGGAACCGCGTCACACAGCACGATGTGAGTAATTGGTCCCTTGTCTTGAACCCTTGATTCGGGGTTCTGCGACGATCATAGGGACATTGTCCGGTCCTCAGTCAGGACGGGACCCAGATGGAGCGTTTTTGACAATCATGGGGGTGGTGACTTGTACATCAATACCATCTCATACGATAGCAATGGGCTACATGACAACAATTCGACAAAACATAAGAACACTTCTCCTCGTCGTCATAATAATCACATTAGGAACAGTGTACGTAACGAAGAGTATGTGGATAACCGTGAACATGTGCCAGCACCACCTCTTCTCAAAATGACCATTAAACTTGTATACGATCTGATCCGTTTCACACACCATTTGAATAACATCAGCATTGCATCCACGGCTGAAGACCCTGTCACTTTATGTAAATTAACGTGGTTATTGACGAATGCGATTAAACTAGTGGAACCGAACCCTAGACTTAAAGAACTACTAGAAGCGAATGCAAAGAACTGGTCCGCGCGTCAGATTCTCCAAACACATTATGTCTTATTGAACGCACAATGCAAAACCTTTGTGAAACAACAGACAGGACAGATTGGCCACGGGCCTTTATGATAGCTTCTCGTTGGTTCACGTACTGGGCCTTTTGAATGGTGGAATGGACATGATGTTCAGAGGCAGTCCACAAGTCAGGGAGTGGCGTTTGCACCCGCGAGTAGTGGCACAGATCTGGGATCGGTTCAACAATCCCGAGGTGGATCTTTTTGTGTCTGCAAAGAACACACATTGCCCATTGTTTTTTTTTAATCACAGACAAAGACGCTCTGTCACATGTATGGCCCAGGACCCTGCTATTTGATACAGCTCACTCTAGAACGGGTGCGTCAGGAGGGTCTGTCACTGATTCTGGTGGCACCTTGCTAGCCGGCAAAGATGTGGCATGTGGGCATCAAGGAGTTTTTCGGTTCCTTAACCCTTGTGTGGTGTTCATATTTTTGTTACTCAGCCAGTGTTGGTGGATCTAGTGGACCCACTGAAGTTTTAGGTTTTTAATTCAACACAATCAAACACTTTGTTAAAATAACTTAAAGATGTTTACTTCATCCCAATTTCAAGCAATCTAAACAGCATAAATGGTTCATATTTGCCCGTACCTTTGTTAGATCACATTTATGAATTGAAGTGCTCCACTTCAACTGCAGGGGGCCAGGGGTCCCACAGACCCGAACACCATACAAGGGTTAAAGGGGCACGGCATCTGAACGGCATCTGTTGTACAATTATTTCCAGAAAAAGACGAGCTGCTGGAGGCAGGCAGGGAGGAAGGAACTCATCTCTGTCCTTAGGGCATGTCCCTAAAGCATATAAGGTGGCTGTATTTAAGCCCCTTATCAAAAGTACTCAACTTGATCCTAGGGAATTGGTTAATTTTAGACCTATTTTGAATCTACCTTTCATTTTTGGTTTTAACGTCTCATCATTCCTCCAAAAAATCTGTCACTGCAAACAGCTCATCCTAGTAATGTGCTAACGTATAACTTACTTGTCAATGACAAGTGCTAAATCCACGGAATTGCGCCGAGATCTGCATTGATTTTAGCCAAGTAGTTTACAAACACACGCACAACATGAGCGCATTACTAGGATGCACTGTTTGCTGTGTTTGCACAGAAATAGCTTGACAAGTCATTTAGAATCAGGAACTAACATCACCATTGTCTCTCTGAGCTGGTTGCTGCTTGATCACCTCATCCAAAAAGTAATTTAATTGCATTTAATGTCCTATTGAAATGATACACAGATTGTACACAGAACGTATCACATACGTTTGGGAATGTGGGTGTGTCTTTCTTCAGAACAGAAAACAAGTTATAATATCAGATGTGTCAGTGTTTCAGTCTTTTGGGAATGTAAGAAAAACTGCTCTGAATCTTGGGGGCCCGAGAGACCCCAAACCTCACAGGCACTTGTGTCACAGTCCCCCACACGACATACTAAAAGGGCTAAAGCGTGGGTACTACTCTCCCAGACGATTTATTTCAATGAATGACGCTTGGAAATGAGGCCTGATTTTAGCTGTGTACTCACACGTATTTAAACCCTTTAGGATGAAGCTACTGTCCCCAAACTGCAGGGTCTGACTCTGGGGCCCGTGACAGTCATCATTTCAAAGGGTCGATGCCCTTTGACCTTTTTAACCTTGTTTTCTGGACACTTGAACATAAAATGGTCAGTTTGACCTTAAAGCTGGCATATAATATGAGTTGATACCAACATATGTGTGTATAATAAAGTGTACTCAGTGAATAATATGGTTTCTGACACACAGAAATGTATATTTATATGTAAAACATTGTTAATAAGTATTATGGCTCATTCCTATAAACTGCAGATGGACATTCAGTGCATTCAGACTAGGAAATGGACCGGTCCACCTGCAGTTTATATCAATGGGCCACGTGTTTTAAGTTGGTGGACGTGATAATAACTGACAATGTCACACATGTATGTTAATTTCTACATTTTCTACAAAACCATATTTTCAATATGCACGCTCTATTAGATGTTAGCAAGAACTCATAGAATGCTCAGTTTTGCCTTTAAAGTTGTTTCCCACCAACTTAATACACGTGGCCCATACCTACAATCTGCATGTGGTCACTTCTTGGTGCAAAAACTGGGGAAAGGTCAACCTGCACTTTATAGGAATTGGCCGTGTGTATTATGTTTGTGGATAACCACTTCTAGGCAAAATAAATCTTTCTATGAGTAAAGTGGATAACCACTTTTAGGCAAAATATATCTTTCAATTAGTTGTTGCTAACATATGTGTTCCTAATAAAGTGTATTGAGTGAATAATGTGGTTTTTGAAACATAAAAATTAATAGAAAAGGCATTTTTTGAATATGTTAATACATGTGGCCCATTTCTACACAATTACACAGTGATTTTACAGGATATTACTGGCTACTGGTTGCATTACTTTCACAGGAATTCACTGTAAGAAACTTACAGGAAAATCCTGGAAAGTGTCAAAGTCTGAAATTGCGTGTACTCTCAGACCCTAGGTGTATACGGATAACAAACACTACATAGAATAAAAAATATATATAAAAAATACATGGATACTTGGATATTTAAAAGAGATAAATGGTAGGTCGAGTGCAAACCAGTGAAATAGACAAAAGTGCAGATGAGAGGTAGTGCAAAGAGCTTCTGTAGATGGTGATACTTAAACTATTTTGAGATGAATTTTGTTGTTTTGCATTCTTGATTTAATCTTGTGTGAAATCTGGGAAAAGATTTGACAAAAATTGTGAAATTTGGAAAAAGTTATCCTTTGACTCTTTCAGATATTAAGAATCAGGTCATGAATCTCAACAATGGTGACAAAAAGTTTCAAGTTCCTGGGGATCCACATCTCGGAGGACCTGTCCTGGACTACCAACACCTCCAGCCTGGTCAAGAAGGCTCACCAGCGCCTCTTCTTCCTGAGGACACTAAAGAAGAATCGGTTGTCCTCGGCTATCCTGGTGAACTTCTATCGCTGCGCAATAGAAAGCATCCTGACCAACTGTGTCACAGTCTGGCATGGGATCTGCTCTGTTGCAGAGCGCAAGGCACTGCAGCGGGTGGTGAAAACCGCCCAGCGCATCACAGGGACTCCACTCCCAGCAATGGAGGACATCCAGAGGAAACGCTGTCTGCGTCGAGCTCCCCAACAAACACGTGACGTCTGCCAGATGTGCAGATCATGTATATATTGCGTCAGTCAGTCCAGGACCTTATCTGTATGTCTACACTCTACGTCTACACATCTGGTACTGTATCTGGATGTCAGACAACGACCCCTCTTGGATGTAGATATGAAGTTTAATATGTATGTCAAGCTAGGAGGGTCTGTGGACGTGTAATACTGGTACAAAAAACAATGTGACAATACAGTGACACCCAATGGTTATATTTAAATCGAAAGTCATTGTTTACCCCACATACGTTTTCCCTCGTGGAGCTGCATAAAGACTTCCCAGATAGAAAGCAACCATTGAATCAATGTTGGAAAAATGTTGAATTTCAACAAACCACCGTTTTTGTGATCAGTGTTTGCTTTAGTTGGGCCCTTGACTCTTGGTTTACTATTATGTTTTTATTGGCTGTCCATTTGTGTTCAAACACATTTGTTTAGGCAAAGAAAATAATGATCAGTGGGATCAGAAAGTGTTGGTCATTTTATCACTATGAAGTCATTCAAACAACTCTTAAGTGTGTAGTTATTAATATGAGAACACTGTGTTAAAATACAGTTTAAATAAATTAAAGTAGTTTTAGAAGAGGAACTGCAAACATGATTAAAAACCTGTTACACTGCCGAATCAATTAGACAGAAAGAATCAGTGAATGAAACTCAACAATGGTGACAATCAACAAAAGAAAACTTCATGCTGCAATGCATGCTGGGCAACATCATAGTACCAAACTCATTCAGGACTCCCAGCATGCATTGCAGTTGATCTGTTTATCTGAATTAGTTTGATGATTGTCCCCATTGTTGAGGATTGTATGATGAACATTGACTTACAACTTACTACTGTTTAACACTTGTTATAAAGCAAACTAATTCTTTTCAAAACCTTCATTTCTTTATCAATGCACAAGTGTTCCTATTGAAACAAATACAAACATTTAAGGAAAGAAAGTTAACTTAATTAAAGTTAAGAGTCAAGGGCCCAACTAAAGCAAACATTGATCACAAAAACAGTTTGTTGAAATTTTAACATTAGTGTGGCAGTGTAGAACATTGCCCCAGTCTATTTTTTGTGTGAATGGGAGGAGTCTAAATTAACGGCAGAAGGAATTGGTATAAAAGGAAGTGAGTGCGGTGTATCAAAAAAACGCGTTGTCAGGAAGTGGTGGAAATTGGGTCTGAGGGAATGGATTACTGTGTGCACTGGAAGATTGCTGCTTGTTAACTGCTACCTCTCGTGAATGCATCTGGAGTGTCGTGGAGTCGATTGGACTTTTCTTAGCGTGCCTTCAAGAACGACCCGTGAGCAGCTGTTCTAACGACAAGCAAATTAGCTGTGTTTACCAGTCGCGAGGATTAATAGAGCCATTTCACTTATCCAGTTCCAGTGGCGGCCGGTCAATAGGGGGCGCTGGGGCGCCGCCCTCAGAAGAAATCTACTTTAAAATATTAACGTTAAATTAAATATATATTGAAATTTAATAACGAAATAATATCATCCAGACGTATTATTTCACTGATAGTCATGTTATAATTTATTTTTAAAAAATCCAAATTGTGTTTCGTCCATCTCATACGTGTATGCTGGGGCGCCGGACAAATGAGTGTTTATGTGAGTCCGTAAACTGTTGAAAAACATGTGATTTGAGGCTGAACTCTAATTGGTTTGTTTCATATTGTCCTTTGGGCGCAGCACTCAGCTCCCAAATCCTCCCACTTTTTTTGTTAGCAAATCAATCTTGTTTTTATATGTTTGGCCTTATGTGATTGGACCGTTCTCAACGAGTCTCATTACCAGCTCAGGAGATTGTTATTTGACTGACAGATACTGATTTTTATGTAAGCAAGCGAAATATATCAAAATGAGAGAAAATTCTGTTATATCTTTGCAAAAAAATCCTTTCACAAGCCGTTCGGCTGAAGAAAAAAGAAGGATAAAGGAGCTTGGACCAGATCGACCCAACTTGCTTATTCAGCAGCCTTCAAGTGATCGCGGTCGAACTTACACTCGGTGCTTTCCCAGCACTTCTTATGGCAAACGGAGTTGGCTAGCTGGATGCGATGCAAGTCACGCATTTTACTGTTTCCCCTGCTTGCTGTTTCAAAGTCTTCACACCGAAACTTTGTGGACATAAACGGGGGCTCGCGATTTAAAACATCTCTCTGAAAAGTGCAAGACGCATGAAAGTACCTGCAGCCATATTGACAACGCTAGGAGGCTCCAGCTTTTTGGGAAGCTTAGCATCGCTAAACAGCTAGATGAAGGCTACAGGATTGGCATTAGAAGGCACAATGAAGAGGTCACAAAAAACCGACACATCCTGTCCAGAATAATAGACTGTGTGAAGTTTTGTGGCGCATTTGAGCTGGCTTTGCGTGGCCACGATGAGAGCGAGGGCTCAGATAATCCCGGGATATTCCGTGGCCTGGTCGATTTTGTTGCTTCCCTTGATGGAGTTTTAAAAGAGCACCTCGAGAATGCCACCGTGTTTAAGGGAACTTCGAAAACCGTGCAGAACGAGCTGCTGGACTGCATGTTGTCTGTTGTGAGGGAACACATAATCCAAGAAGCACAGAGCAGCGATTTTCTCTCAATCCAGGCCGACGAGACCACCGATATTGCCACACAGTGTCAACTTGTGCTTGTGCTGCGCTACATTGATGCCAAAGGCAACATACAGGAGAGGTTTTTTGAGTTTATTCCTCTGTGTTCAACTACAGCTGATTCCATCGCTACAGCACTAAAAGAGCGTCTTGCTGTCATCCTTCCAGAGGACCAGAAGAGTAAACTCATCTCCCAAGCGTATGATGGAGCCAGCGTGATGAGGGGAGCCACTGGAGGTGTTCAAAAGAAAATTCGAGATGTGTACCCAAATGCACATTACATCCACTGCTATGCACATCAACTCAATTTAATAATGCAACAGGCCACTTCTCACATACCCAAAGTGAGAATTTTTTGTGAATTCAAAGTGAAAAGTAGTTGCCCATAGACTACCAACATCGAGCAGTGTCAGACGGAACTTCCACAGCTGTGCCATCAGTACAGTGTTTGAGCACAGAGTGGACCTCATCCACTGTTTTGAAACCATACGAGACTCAGGTGCCTTTGACTCTGTTACCATCAGAGAGGCAGGAGCCTTTGCCATGCTGCTGGAGGATCAGGATTTTTTTTTTTTTGTGAAACTTTTCCACAACATAATGCCACATGTGGACATCCTCTATGCCAAACTCCAGAAGAAGGACACAGATTCAATCCACATTAAGGGGAGCATCCAGCAGTTCCAGCAGGACATACAGAAGATCAGGTAGCAACTGTATTACCTATTTTTGTTGGTTATTATTATTATTATTATTATTACTCATACATTTTATTACTCCTTTACAGAAATTCTCTCCATTCCCTGGTTGCCCAAAGCAGTGAAGGTGTTCCTCAACCTAAGAGGCGGCGGTCGCTCAGTCCAGAGGTCCATATACAGATTGCATCAGAGGTGAGATTTGTTACTCTGCAGTACATAGAAAAGCTATCAAATATTAGCAACAAGTTTAACTGGATTGTTGTATTTACCCTCTATGGGTACTTGTAAATGTCTCTTTTCAAATAAGAGTCTTTGTGTCTCATTTTAGTAGTATTATTCTATGTAATACATAAACAAATAACAGTCACTTTTCTTTAGTTGGGCATATACTCAACCCTATATGGCAACATATGTTTTCATTAGAATATAAGAATATTAATGATAATAACTTGAATTTTGAAAACATTTTGGAGACCTTTTTTTCAAACTATATTAGGTTATGTTACATTAAACTGAAACTTGAAACTTTAATATTTAGTAAAATTTAATAATTTTATTACAAATCAATCTGTATAACCATTTGCAGTGTTTAAATTGTAATCTAAAAAGATTTGTTACTTTAGTATGACAGCCTTCATCTCTGAATCCTGATATAAATGGCTGATATTTTAAAAATTGCTGAGCATCAGAAGTTAATGAAACTTGACATGTTTACTTATCTTGTCCATGTGTGTGAAATTATGAAAAATTATGGATTCAAACACTGAAACTAGTCTCCATCTATAACTTAAAACTGGTCATTGTAAATGTGGCAGTTGAAATTCGTATTTTGTCATCACTACATAATTGTTGTTTTTGTCCTTCACTTTGTAGATTTGTGATACCATACTCCAACACACAATTGAATGGTTCTCCTTCACAAACCACCTTGTTAGTGCCACCTTGCTGCAAGCAGACAGGTTTGAACAGTACACAGTTGCGTTTCCTGAAGATTCACTGAGTAGGACTTTGAAGGCCTATCCAGAGCTCAATGGGAGTAAGCTAAAGACAGAGCTTAATATCATCTACTGCAAGGAAGAGTTCAGAACCTGTTGTGGTGCTGTGGACCTACTCCAGCTGTTCATGGAGAACAATCTTGAAGAAGTCTTTTCAGAGACTGTTACTCTTCTAAAGATCCTTATCACCACACCCATGACCACAGCAGAGGCTGAGAGGTGCTTCTCAACCTTGAAAAGAATTAAGGCTTTTTTGAGAAATAGCATGACCCAGGAGAGGCTGAATGCATTGGCCATGCTGTCAATGGAAAAGAGGTTGGTGGTTGAGATGACTGACTTTAACCAGAAGGTCATTGAGAAATTTGCAAGCCAGAAAGAGAGGAGAGTAAAATTTATTTTCAAATAGTTTTAACGTACGTGCGTGCGTGTTCTACTCTAGTTCTACTCTAGTTGTCCAGATATTTGTTGATTAAAATAGTTTAAAATATACAGTTTACTAAAGAAGTTGTTATGAACATGTTTAGAATATTCTTGATATTTTGTGTGTGTGTGCATGCGTGCGTGTGTGTAATGATATATCTTTACCTAATAAATTGGCTATTTACAATCTTGCATTGCTAACTTTGATTTTCATTTTGTTTGCGCCCCCCAAACATTTTTGGCACCAGCCGCCACTGTCCAGTTCTCTTCCTATCATCATCCTGGTCAGTACATTTTTGCAGCCCTTATAATTTACTAGTATCCTTTCATAATAGTGATTCCCTGCCCCTTCACATAATAATATTTACATTAGTTTATTTTTCGTTTGTTTTATGCGTTTTGAAAGCATAAGTTACTGTATTGTTTCTAACCACTTGTTTATTTACTGTGATGTCGAATGACGCGTTTTCCTCCGGAATGGAGAAGCAACGGAGCTGAATTTATTTTGGACTTTACGTTAAACTTTAACCTACTAATATATGTATATACTTTTTATTATAAAGCAGGCATATGCCCTATAATTACCCAGAGGGCTTATAAAATGGTTTCACACGCATTTCCATGTGGGATACCGGGGTTCAATTCTTGCCGCTGCTTGTTTTTTTGGGGGGCCACTACCACCGTCACAATAGCGAGTGCTAAAGTGATATTGATTTAATGAAATTAACATTGACAAATCAATCAGTTTCCAACATTGATTCAATGGTTGTTTGCTATCTGGGAATTGCCATTCAAATAAATATATTTTAATATAATGCATAGTGTAACACTTATTTTTGTTAAAATAATGTCTAAAATGAGTCTGCGTTGATTAGATTAGATTAGATTAGATTCAACTTTATTGTCATTACACATGTACAAGTACAAGGCAACGAAATGCAGCTTGGGTCTAACCAGAAGTGCAATAGCAGCAAGTGCAGGATATACATTGGTTGCATAAGTTACATAAATAAATATACAGAAGTAATTTACAGATGGAAGTGTACTGTGACCATGATTTACAGATGTCTCTAACTATAAACAGAAATTTACAGATGGATATATACTATGATCATGATATACAGATGGCTATTACTATAAACAGAGATTTACAGATGGATATATACTATGATCATGATATACAGATGGCTATTACTATAAACAGAAATTAACAGATGGATATATACTATGCACATAATATACAGATGTCTATTGCTATAGACAGAGATTTACAGATGGATATATACTATGAACATAATATAATATACAGATGGCTTTTACTATAAACAGACATTTACAGATGGATATTTATTATGAACATAATGTACAGATGGCTTTTACTATAAACAGACATTTACAGGTGGCTGTATACAATAAGTTAGGCTATGGTGAGCAGCAGTGCGATGAATATAGAGTAGTGCAAATAAATTATGGACAGAAGCTATCGAAGTAACAGTGCAGTGGAAGAAGTTATTGCATATTTCAGTTAAAGTGTAGGAGTGCAAGATGCATAGTAAACAGTAAACAGTCGGTACTGTAATGAACAGTTGACAGTGCAAATAAACATAAATGTTATGTATAGACAGTCCATTAGTGCAAATAACAAGTGAAGTCAGGTGTGCAATGAGGGGGGAGAGAAGAGTGTAGTAGTATATGAGGGGCAGTGGGATCAGTGAGGGGCAGAGTTCAATAAAGAGACAGCTCTGGGAAAAAAGCTGTTCTTTAGTCTGCTAGTCCTGGTCCGGAGGCACCTGAAACGCCTGCCGGAGGGCAAGAGAGAAAACAGTCTGTGAGCGGGATGAGAGGAGTCCTTAAGAATGCTGCGAGCTCAACGCAGACAGCGTTTCCTCTGGATGTCCTCCATGGATGGAAGTGGAGTCCCTGTGATGCGCTGGGCGGTTTTCACCACCGGCTGCAGTGCCTTGCGCTCTGCAACAGAGCAGCTCCCATGCCAGACTGTGACACAGTTGGTCAGGATGCTTTCTATTTCACAGCGATAGAAGTTCACCAGGATAGCCGAGGACAACCGATTCTTCTTTAGTGTCCTCAGGAAGAAGAGGCGCTGGTGAGCCTTCTTGACCAGGCTGGAGGTGTTGGTAGTCCAGGACAGGTCCTCCGAGATGTGGATCCCCAGGAACTTGAAACTGGAGACACGTTCAACAGCCATCCCATTGATGTGGATGGTGTCATGTGTGCCTCTTGACTCTTTCCTGAAGTCCACAGCTCCTTTGTCTTGGAGGTGTTAAGGAGCAGGTTATTGTTGTTGCACCATGTGGCTAGGTGCTGGATCTCCTTCCTGTAGGCCGTCTCATCGTTGTTGCTGATGAGACCAATCACCGTAGTGTCGTCCGCAAACTTGATGATGGAGTTAGATCCGTTCACAGGCTTGCAGTCGGAGGTGTTATAAGACGTTGAAAATACATCCACAATGACCACATTTCAACTAAATTCTATACCTTCTATAGATAAACGTCAACATTGGACGTCCAGAAGACGTCAGAAAAACTTTCATTCTAGCTTTTGCTCATTGGGTCACAGCATTCTTAAGGACTCCTCTCATCCCGCTCACAGACTGTTTTCTCTCCTGCCCTCCGGCAGGCGTTTCAGGTGCCTCCCCCCTGAGCAAAAGCTCCTTCTTATAGACGTCTTATAGACGTCCCCTGAGGAGCCAGAATGAAAGTTTTTCTGACGTCTTTTTCTGACGTCTTCTGGACGTCCAATGTTGACGTTTATCTATAGAAGGTATAGAATTTAGTTGAAATGTGGTCATTGTGGACGTATTTTCAACGTCTTATAACATCAACGCAGACTCATTTTAGAAATTTTAACAAAAATAATTGTTACACTATGCATTATATTAAAACATATTTATGTCATTGAATCAATATCACTTTTGCACTCGCTATTAATGTTGACATTTCAACAAACCACAGTTTTTGTGAGTTCAAGTGCAGCTTTTGTTGTCAATATCCTTTTAAACGAACGTTTGGCTCGTTAATTTACCTGTTAGCTACTGTTTCAACCTGAAATCAATACCTACAGGCTATCATGGCTTTTTACTGTGGAAAAAAGAACTTTTTTCTGATCTAAGGAAGTTAGTGTTATTGCACTTCCATTGCAAGAATAGCATGCATGTCAGCATCATTATAAAAGTGTATTAGTGTGAATCTCTCTCAAATCTTATGTCAACAATAACCTTTTAATAACAACCCCCCCCCCCCCCCCCCCCCACAGGAACATTTTAGCCAAGAATTACTGCTGACAGTTATGTATTTGTGTTTACAGGAGGATCTGGTGGCCGCAGGGAAAACCCTATTTGGCAAGCAAAACTTTTCCTCCTTCCAGGGCCAGATAATGGTTTTCTGCCCCCCACAATAGAACTTGAGAAACTGGCTACACATGGATTAGGTAAATGTGAGATTGAAGCAGATAAGAATTGAGTGTTATTTACTTTACACCTTATTATCTAACCTTCTTGCAAAGAAAGCTATGGAATGGGCTGCTTTGAATTTTATGTTAGCTTGAGCCTGTATGGTCCAATTTGTTATACTGTCTCTATATTGGGAAACATTTGACTATGTTAATACATTTAGCATTTGTTTTAAAGAAACATTGCAGAGCAGTTTACTCTTTGATGCATTTCCATAACAGTTTCCATGTAGCCATTTTAATAATTACACCTATGCAACACTTTCTCATACCAAGGCATCACTTTGAAAGTGTCCAGAAATACCTCCCAATTAATCCTTTTGCATCAGCTATCTGAAGTTAGTCAATGGTGGTTATGGTTGGTGTGATAATCTGGGTGGTGCATTCAGGCGCTAAGCTACACCATATATTGTATGTTAATGTTCTTTCACATATTGTCAAATGTGTGATGGCCTTGTGAGTGAGACCAGGCTCTTTCTCCTGTCATATGCAATTTTCTTAGGAGTGTAGGGTTTGTTTAGTTTCAAAGCTGTAAACTTGGTATAAACACACATGCTCTTAGGTTAACTGTGGTAGCAATACAGGTCTACTTTTGGGGTTTGGCAACACTACGATTATGTCTGGAAAATATGAGTTCTGAATGCTAGGAGTCCTGAAAGATCTTGTAGCAACTAATGAATGTTACTTTGCCCCTAGGAACCGATTATACTGATGACGTTTACATTTCCATTTTTAGGAAAACCTGTGCATGAGTCAACAGAGGCCGTACACACAAACTCAAAGATTGGGTTAAACTAGAGTTTATCTGAACATCACCACCCTCTGCCATGTCCCAGAATTCATTCCCACCACTCGCAACTCCAGCAGCAGATGAGACCTCACAAGTGGTTTCAGATCAGGTCCATATTAAAATGATTATTAAAAATAATGATTTTTGTTATGTCCACTATGCACTTTGTAGTGATGAGTGGCAAATACAAATATGAACCGTGTTTTTCTTTTTTTTCTAATATGTATTAAGATGTGTCTATTTATCCTGTGTCATGTCTGAGCAGTTACATTCCCTAGGATAAGTTTTTGTAATTTTTCTACCTATGGATATTTTCTAATAATGTATTTTGTTTCCACTCTGAGTGTGTGTTCTCTTGCTGAAGGAGAAATCATTTGGATTTTCTGTGTACTACCAGGTGGCATCCACATCCTCTGCCATATCCATGAATTCATTTCTACCACTCTCAATTGCTCCAGTACAAGATGAGACTGCGCCTGTGGCTGAGAGTATGCAAGCTCAAAGTGTGGTTGCAAATCAGGTGGTTGCATACTTTTAATTTAGTCTTTTAATAGGAGAGGAAGAAACTAGTCTATCAGGTCTGTGAGGAAAGACGTCAAAAGGTTTGTGTTTATAATATATTAGTTTGACAAACTAGCTGAAGTTTTTTTTTAATGCGAGATCACATTTCAGGCTATTGAGGCACGACGTCAGCGAATGTCTGCATGTGAGGAACCCTCAGATGGGGTGTTGATCAAATTTAAATATCCAAATGGACACATCAATATGAGGAAATTCAGCTTGTCGAAGCCAATCCAGGTGATGTGTGTTCAGCTTGAGAAAAGTGTCTTCTCAGTGGGTTGTAAAACTTGACTGTTTCACATCTTTTTAGATCTTGTTTGACTTTGTGGGACAAGATGATATTGCCAGTGAAATCTTTGTAATGCAAGAAGCCGCATCATCAAGATCAGTTGAGAGCAGTTCCTCTGGGTCAATAATGGATCATGGCATAAAAGCATCCTCAATTCTATTTGTGCTTTGGTTTTCAAATAAGGATGTATTGAATTTTGCGTTGCATTTTAATTCCTGACTTAAATGAAAACGGAATGTGTTTTGGTTTGTGCAAGCTCATGTATTGTGCATGTTTGTCTTCAGGAAATTCTCTCAGATCAACAAAATGATGGAGCTTATGCCCTACACCATACATCTCATGGTCAGTCATCACTGTCTGAGACCTCCACCCGCTCACTGCTTTCTGAGCCCTCCACCCAGCCACCGCTCACTCTGTTCTCACAACCACAAGAAATCCTCACTCTTCATGATGAACCATCACTCTCTCCTTCATCTACCCAAGAACCAATCATTATTCTTGATGAACAAGATGAGACGGTTTCACAAAATCCGTCTCCTGTATCAACACATCACCTCGGAGGACCTGTGGATGAGTGTGTTTTTTTCTCATTAACTTGACTTTATATTTTTAGTGTATGTAGATGTTTCATTTTCTATATCCTGTTAAGTTTAATCGGGTGGTTAAAATAAAATGCATGAACTTCTTTGGTTGCAGGATTGATCTACAGACCTTATTGAAAAGAATGGTCAGCAAAGTTGATGGAAGCTTCTGTCCAACTAGCAACCAAATAAATGTGTGCAGGGATAATGTTTTACTGTGTAGCCTGCGGGCGTTCAAGCGTAGGTTATTCAACCCTGAAACAAAATTGGATGTTGTGTTTGTGGATGAAGATGACAATGGTGAAGGGGCAGTTGACGAAGGCGGCCCGACAAGAGAGTACCTAAGGCTGTTGATGAGGGCCGTCCACCAGTCAAATATCTTTGAGGGACATGAGAAAGACTGGCAGTTGTCTCTTGATACTCAAGGTAGGGAAGCCCAAATTCTTGGGACTGTCCTCATTCAACTTGCAGAATTTTAGAAATGTATACACGGAAAACCATTTAAAAATGATTCCTTTCCTTAAAGAATGCTCCCTTATTTCTCCTGTCTGATTTATTGTTTATTCTATTTGTTTTTTGTGTTGGGCAGGTTTCATCCTGTGTTTGTCTGTATTGTCTTTTTTGCTTAGTTATTTTGCCTTAATTTGTTAACTCTTGGTTAGGATTTTTTCATGATTCTTCGTTTCTTTAATGTACTGAAACAACTTTTTACATGTTTTGAAAGGTGCAATAAGTTATTTGTAGTAGCACTAATATTAATCATGGCATTTTAAGGTATTAAATTATCAAACATTACAGCAGAGCAAGATTTTACTGTTATTTCTTTAATTTTAGCTTTGCAGACTAAACTTTACACGTGGGTGGCAAAAATGATTGCTGTGTGTGTGGTCCATGGAGGAGTCGGTCCACATTTCTTTTCCGAAAGGCTTTTCCATCAAATCTGTGGGATACCAACACACCCGGCCACGGTGGATGAAGTTGGTGACCATACTTTCAGGGAACAGTTAATAAAAGTAAGCAGGAGAAAGGTGTTATACATTAAATGTACAGTACTGTGACAGCCCTATTTTCTATTAACTTTCTATTATTTATGAATCGCTTCAAACGTGTTCAGGTTACCTGCGTCACTCGGCCTCGTGGCTGCGGCCGAACCACAGCTGTGAGGATATCCACGAACATTCTCATGAACACGAGTGCTATATTGCTTAAACATCTAATTTATATAGGGAAGGTATCTTTACAAGCCAATTTTGGACTCACTACTCTTTCTTTTTTTTTCTTTGTCTTTCTTTTTAGATACAGGAAGCAACAACAGTCCGAGAGGCGAACAGTGCATTTGCAGAGGCACCAGATAGTCTCAGCATTATAGGTGCCTTAAGACATGTGTCCAGCCTGAGGGAGAAGGACTCCCTTGTCCAGTCAGCTGCAGACTTCTTCGTCAATGGAAGATTGGCGACTGCCCTGGACCAGTAAGTGCCTCACTTGTCTTATCTGTCCAAAAAAATGAAACTGTCATTGGCCCAGTTTCAATTCAATTGACAATTCACACATTGTAACGTGTTTTTAAAGGTTTGTTGAGGGGTTAAAAACCCTTGGTATACTGGAGGAGCTGAGGAAGAATCCGGCAGTGTTCTACAACATGTTTGTCAGTGAGGAGATTCCACTACAGGCGAAGGACTTATGCACTTTATTTGACGTGGACTTTTCTGTGCAGGGCAGCAACAGGAGAGACAGAGAAAACATGACAATATGCTTATGGCGTGACTGGTTAATTGATATTGAAGGTATACTATTTATTGTACAAGTTATAATAACATGGACTTCATAAGTACAATTATTAGTGTTATTTTGTTGTTCTGGTTGGCAGGGAAATAAGTGCTGATAATGCTATAGTTGAAGTGACATTGTGAAGTCTGGTTGTGTGAACATGGGTAGCTCCCTTAAACTTGTTCACATTGTGTTGTAATATTTTACCAAAAACGTACTTGACTGAGGCTTTTCTGGTTGATATTGACCACAAAAAGTCCTCGATGTCAACATGCAACTTGCAAATTGCTTGAAAGTAACGCATACAAAAGGTTAGGACTAGGCGATATGGCCTACAAATAAAATCAACATATGTGTTTTAAGGGGCCTGAATTACTGTTTCTCACCACTTTGTTGTGTTAGAAGGAGAATGCAGTCCGGTCACCCTAGCGAAGGTATTGGAGTTTACATCTGGAGCTTCAACAGTGCCTCCACTGGGATTTCCACACCGTCCACAAATTATTTTTTCCCAGAAGCAAATACTTGTATTCTTGTACTCCGCCTGCCGCTGCACTCTTCCTATGAAGCCTTCAAACAATACATGATTGAGGGAATTTTGCAAGCTCCAACCTTTGGACTTGCATGATGTCACTGTGTGTAAAATTTATTAATGGAAATTCAGTTTTCACTTGAGCTATATTTGTGCTTAGAAGTTATTGAATAGAATGCTGTTGAAGCAAATCACTGGTTCAGATGTTAATTTTAGAATCTCATGCACTTTTATAAATAAGTTTTTTAGATGCAGTAATCTTGTTCATTTTGCATGAGTAACAGTTCACTTCAGTTGATTGGCGGTTATTGAGTTTTGAACTTTTTTTAATTTGTGTAGTGTTTTTTGCTTTATTTTTGTTAATAATTATGTTATGAATGTATATATTTTGTTTTGAACATTTATTTTTTCTTTAGGTTTTACAAAACATATATTGGGCTTATAGTTCATGGTGACACTGAGGTTGATCAAAAAATTAGATATCCTTTATAAACCAACTATAAAAAATTATTGGGCTTATAATTCAATGAGTTTGATAAAATCACACATAACAGCCAATATGTTTGGTTTATGTACATGTTGATGAATACACAGTGAATACAGAAAAGGCAAACAAAAAGTCTGGCTCGTTTGCTGGATGTCAACCTCAACAGCTTAGTAACCTGTCCCCATCACAAATCAGCCTCTGTTTTGATTAGTGGATTGACGTTAAGGTATTTGTGGCAGTTAAACCGCTCTCATCAACTGTTAATCGTTAACTCTCCATCCTGCTTCAACGACTACCGTCCAGTTGCACTCACTCCTATTCTCATGAAGTGCTTTGAACGGCTGGTCATGCACAACATCAAGTCTGTCCTCCCCCCCTCTCTGGACCCCTTCCAGTTTGCATATCGGTCCAAGCGCTCGACTGATGATGCTATCGCCACTACTCTTCATGCTGCACTAACTCATCTGGACAAAAAAGACTCATATGTCAGAATGCTGTTCATAGACTTCAGTTCAGCATTCAACACAATCATCCCTCAACAGCTCACTCACAAACTGTTCCAGCTGGGTTTAAACACTTCGCTGTGCAACTGGCTGTTGGACTTTTTGACTAGGAGACCTCAGGCAGTAAGGGTCGGCAGTAACACATCCAGCACTATCACACTGAACACGGGGGCCCCCCAAGGATGTGTACTTAGCCCCCTCCTCTACACCCTGCTGACCCACGACTGCTCACCATCACATGACTCCAACCTCTTCATCAAGTTTGCGGACGACACGACTGTGGTGGGTCTCATCAGCAACAGAGATGAGACAAACTACAGGAGTGAGGTGAGCCACTTGGCCAGGTGGTGCAGTGACAACAATCTCTCTCTGAATGTGGAGAAGACGAAGGAGATTGTTGTCGACTTCAGGAGAGCGCACACTCAGCATGCTACTCTGACTGTCAACGGTGCGACCGTAGAGAGAGTGAGCAGCACCAAGTTCCTGGGTGTGCACATCACTAAGGACCTCTCCTGGACTAACAACACTGCAGCACTGGCGAATAAAGCACAACAGAGTCTCTACTTTCTCCGCAAACTGAGAAGAGCCAGAGCCCCAACCCCCATCATGTGCACCTTCCACAGAGGCACCATCGAGAGCATCCTGACCGGCTGCATCACTGTGTGGTATGGCGCCTGCAACGCATCCTGCCGCAAGACCCTCCAACGCATAGTGAGAGCAGCTGAGAAGATCATTGGTGTCTCTCTCCCCTCCCTCCAGGACATTTTTGGTACCCGTCTCACCCGCAAAGCCCTCTGCATTGCAGGTGATCCCACCCACCCGTCACACAGCTTCTTCAGTCTGAAGGAGAGCTTCATACACCAGGCAGTCAGGAAGCTAAACTCCCTGCCTTCCCTCCCCTCCCTTGCCACACGCACCTCTGAACCCTGAACCCATCCATCCCTTCCCACATCATACTCTGTCCCGCACTTGTCACTTTATGGAACATTGGACTGCTCAACCCCTTTTCAGTATTGGTCTGAGCCACCTCAACTAACTACCTCTAAGTCAGTTAAACAAGCCTGCTCTCTTGACACTTTAAAACAGACCGATAAGCTTTGCACTACATTACATTTGCACTGTTGTTTATTTCATCTGCATCATTTGATTTGATTGTTTCATCTGCACTGCTGTTTATTTCATCTGCACTGTTGTTTACATTTACATTTATGCATTTGGCAGACGCTTTTATCCAAAGCGACTTACATTACATTGTACTATACATTTGTACATTTTGTATAGTAAGCAAGTGGGGGTTAGGTGTCTTGCTCAAGGGCACCTCAGCCGTTACCCACCAGCCCTGAGAATCGAACCAGCAACCTTCTGATCATGAGTCCAACTCTCTAACCACTGGACCACAACTGCCCACTGTTTATTTCATCTGCACTGTTGTTTATTTCATCTGCACCATTTGATTTGATTGTTTCATCTGCACTGCTGTTTATTTCATCTGCACTGTTGTTTATTTCATCTACGCTGCTGTTTATTTAATCTGCACTGCTGTTTATCTCATCTGCACTGTTGATTATTTCTTTGGTTTGCACAATTATTTTGGTTACGTATCCCTTGCTTGTAAAGTTGTTTTGTGTGTATATATATATATAGATTTTTGTATTTATCTGTAATTTGATATATTTTTTTTGATTTATGTTATTCTATGTTATCTGTATGCATCTATAGGGTCTGAGAGTAACGCAATTTCAATCCTCCATTTGTATGTACTGTACAAGTGGCAGAATTGACAATAAAGCTGACTTTGACTTTGACTTAATCTAAAATTCTCATTCAAGCCATTAAACATTGTTTTTTCATACATTACCAGTTTTTATTCATTTCTTCAATTACATTTCTACACTTTTCCAAGGATTTATATTGAATAGATTTCTTTTTCATGTATTTTTACATTTTGTCAATTGATTCCTATTCTATTTAAACCTTAAGATGTTTCACGTTTTTCATACATTAAGCGTTTTATTCAACACTTAAATCTCATTCATATTAATTAGATGCTTTTCTACGAATTATAACACAATGGGAGTAGAAAGGAACAATACAAATATTGTCAGGCAACAGTACTACAAAAAATGACAATAAAACAAAACACAGCACCAACAGTGAGTGCTGTTAGCTACTGCCAAATCTAGCACACTTGGCATTAGCTCCATCAGCTGCATCTGCCATACCGCCTTATTTTAACAGAAAATATAACTTAAAGCTGTTGAAATTATAAATGTCTTTCAGTCGACTTTTGTCTCTGGGCTTGGAATTGGACTATACCTGAGTTTGCAAAATACTGATAATTGCAGTACAGCAAGCCTGATAATTTATCTTTAGATCAGAAAGGTGTTGGATTGCATTGTGTACAGATGTCTGTTGTTGCTGAGTGAGGATGAGTTGAGGTGGCTCTACATTAACAGCTGGGAACTCTTCCTCATCAAGTGTGGGCAGTGTTTGAATTCCATACTGTGCTAGGATGGCATCAATGTTTTGGTCACCGTAGGGATTTTCCCCAAACACATTGTTGACAGCTGTGCTGTCTGTTGCAATGTTTTTGAGCATTTTTAGTATATATCATCATACCAATTCTCATACATGCATTGAAATTGCATATTGTTAATGAATAGGCCAGTAGGCTACACTTGAAATGGAGAGACTTGTGGAATTGCAAAAATACAGTATTTATTGCTGTGACCAGTGGACATAACAGTGGTGTAAGACCAATACATTTAATGATTGCACAAATAAGCGCATGTTAAGAAATATAAAGAATGATTGCTAACTAGTATAGCCATAAATGCGCAGTGCCGTTGTTTTATCCATTAAGCACAAATGAAAGACTGACAATAACGCCAAATGTTCAGTTTTCTGATAATATAATTCACATATATAAGTGTGGCAATACATTATATAACAATTATATTAATACTAATTATAAAAATAACAACAGAGTTGCTTGATGCAAGTGAATGGTGGTCTAAATATTTTATTGTTTCTATACTGTTTATGGCAGAAGAATATATGATCATGTAACATGGGCTATGCTTATTTATATAAAAAAGTTAGTAAATGGACTTAAACTTAAAAAAAACCTGTAGAGTAGTGGTCTAGGTTCAAACATTCCGACACGCAAAGTGAAGCTTGCACGTGACTGGAAATTATGCTGCGTACTCGATACGCGCTTTGAAGCTTCAGTGTCATATGTAACTAACTAGCCATAGCTAGCCGGCTAGGTCGGATTATTTTTGGTGGTATTTTTTTTTTATTCCTACAGCTCCCGCGGTCTTCTACTGTATATGGGTGAGCCGAGAAAACCATATGTTAAAAACGGCCGGATTTCCCCTTTAACGTTAATGCATATGATAATACATGAATGCAGTGATAAACAGACAGAGAAACGTCTGTCTTCCCCAACATGGAAATTTGCATCTATTAGAGTTTTCAGTTGAGCCAAACTGCTTTTGAGTTCATTGTTTGTGTCTGGTGATAGCAAATGCTCAATTCTTCTGAGATTTCTTTCAAAGTTTTCAATAGAACGACGTTCTCTCTCTCCACAAATCCCCTGTGTGAGGGCTCGTTGAATTGCATGCCATTTTCTGGTGGGTTTTTCGATTACAGCCAACGCCATGACTGCTTTCTTCTTCTATTCATAGAAATAAGGAAATGAACCCACTTCTTCTTTGATTATGGCGGGGAGGGGAAATTACGTATTTATGGATATCTAAAATAGAGCAACGTCATGCACAGTAATTTGCACTAGTTAAAATGACATTTGAGACATCTTAACTTAACTTTCTTTTAAAATAACTTTCATTCTGCCTAGGCCAAAACTGAATTACAGATATCTGCCATTGTCATTTAAGATGTGTGACGAGTTGAATGTCGTTTTCAATGACGTCATTGCAGATATCTGTAATTCAGTTTTGCCTGGTCAAAACTGCATTACAGATATCTCTATCTGTCGTTTCGACACAATTACGTTACAGATATCTTGATTGACAATTTCAACTATTCAAAATGTAATTACGACTGGTCAGAAAGACGTTGGTGATATCTATCAATGTTAATTTCGGATAGTCAAACTTAATTTGTTAAATGTTAAAATGTCTTGCGATAAGAGCCCAACTCAAGGGAACACTGATCACCATGATGGTGACTTTTGTTAGCTGGGAATGTGTTTTTTTTTTATCAATGTGTGTCAATCTTTCCAGGGGCAATAAAAAAAACACACTGTGTGTGGAGAAATCTAAACAACGTGTGTCATTTTGCTATTAACACAGTGATGTGTGCTTTTTTGTCACTTCTGTTTTTGCAGTATACTGGTAAACGTATTTTACACATTGACTGTGTAAACAGCAAAGACAAATATTCACACCAAATGTGTCAGTACCAACACAAATATGTGTTATGAATTCTTTTACACGTTTTGTGTAATTTTTTAACACATCAATTTTTAGTCACCTCATTATAGCTGTGATTCCGCCCCCACTGTGCGCGCTGTTCACATAGTAATGATCTGAGGTCACCCTTACAAAAGTTAACTGCAGTTTTTTTTAGAAGTAATACTACAGTTTTTGTTACATGTAGAAAATGCAGTTTTATGGACACTAAAAAACTGCAGTTTTGCAGTATATAATATCAGATGTCATTTGAACAATTCTACTTGCATACTACAGTATTACTGCAATACATCTGATGTACAACTGCAATACATCTAATGTACAACTGCAATACATCTGATGTACTACTACAATACAATTGCAATACATCTAATACAAAATCCAATGCTACTGAAGTGCAATAATGGGCTGTGTGATTGAAATACAATAACCAGAAACTAGTTTTATTTTATTTATTCATCTGCAATACTGTATATAATCAAGTTACAAAATGCAACAATAAATGTGATTAAATACACAAATACATTTATAAAACAACAAATACATTTGAAATCTTTAAATAACAGACTGAGTTAAACTACATGCATTATATAACTTGTATTTATCTACAAAATGCATTATATAAGTGTTTAATCTACAAAACCTTTTCACATTATTTAGAGAGGTTTCGTTTTTTTAAGAGCTTGTCCTCATTGTTCAGCTTGGTTCTAATGACTGCCCTAATCTCAGAAGTGGAAACACGAAATTTCTTCTGGATGTAGTCTGGAAGAACAACAAAAAAAAAACTTAAACTAAATTGTTTGACAAATAATAATTCACACTTTTCAGAGCAGTTAGAAATAAATCATAAGTCACCTATTAAGACAGACACTTTGTTAGCTGGAAGTGCCTCCTTGCTGGTATCTGCACTGGGTACCTTTCTTCCATTTAGAGAGTGGGTAGCAAGAGTTTCTCTTCCAAAGGTTACCAGGAAAAGCTCACTTGTACATTTTTTAAAATCTTGGGTGTTGATCCTCTCAAACTGGCCTCTCTTAATTCTCACCCCCTCTCCTAAATGGATGTAATCAGTTACCTATGAGGGAACAGCAGATTTGCAGTCATTATTTTGAAAATCTTACACACTGACACATATAAAGCTAATCATCTCCCGTCTCTGTCTATTAATTTGACATACAGTTTTTTGAATTTTAAAATACAAAAACTATAATTGAGACTCCTAACCTTTACCTGCCCACTTTCTTGAGCAGTGCATGGTTTTTGACCAGCACTGTCCTCAGATGATGGTATGGTGTGCATTATGTCAGGTTTATGCTTTAAAGTGCACATCATCTTTATTTCCTTAGCTGTGCATTTTAGTTCCTGCACAACAGCATGCATTTCTGGAGGAAAACATAAACACATTATTTTGTTTAATGTAGTGCCCTCCACAGCTATTGGCTTTTGATCTGAAGGTCAACATAACATTGTGACAATATATTTTTTAATGGATGACTTATTAATTTATTTTAAACATATTATTTTAAAGAAAAAAACTAAAGTACTCAGGTAGACAATGGCTCATAAAAAATTGAAAAACAGTCAGGAATATAGATTTTATTACCTTTCCACTCCCTGAGCTCTCTCTCTGCTTTTATCCTGAAGCGCCGCTCATATTTTAAATCTTCCTTTAGTTCTTTTATTTCACTTTTCAATTCTCCATCTCCTCAGCCTTGTCTGAGCTCCTACAAGGACTAGGAGATGGGGGACTTGGTAAAATTGATTCCTCTTGCACTCTCACAGTTCTTGGTTCCTGAAGGACAATATCAATTATGAGTTCTAAACTACTTAAAACTACTTAAAAAATCAAAACAAATTAAGTAGTGTACTGCTCACCATAATTTGAGAGCAACTTTCTCTTACTGCTGCCATTATCTTTTGTTGAATGTTGTTTTTGGTCTTCTTTTTTTTTGCAGTTACTGGTGCATTTTCCTGAAAAACATCAAACAGTAAAAAGAATAATAATATCTGAATTTTTTTTGTATAACAGTGTCTCCTACTGTATAACAGTGAAAATGTTGCTTGTCGGAATGAGTCTAGAACTTTGAGTGAGCACTTGATATATTTACCAAGTCCAGGAGTGAAGTTTCACCAACATCTGTGGATTTCCTTTTTACTTTCTCTCTTCTCCCTTTTCCTAATGCTTCCTCTGTGGCAAAGAGGGGTACACTATCAAGGGCACAACCCTTTTCTATTTTTTTCCTAATGTCAATTAGGTGTTGGCGCTCTCCTAGAAAAAAAACACACATACATATTTATAACTGATGAATTGTCACTCACTTGTTGATCCTAAATGATGGCATAATTAAATTTGTTTACATCCATATAAATTGGAATTTATTTTTAGTTCACCTGAACTAAAGTTTTTGTGAAACACAAAGGATTTCATAGCTGGGGGACACATTTAACGACTAGCTGAAAAAGACTGTACACAACACACCTAACGACTTTTTATTGCAACTGGAAACGATTCTAGTCTAATTGACACTCGCAAAAAAGCACAAACCTAATGACTGAGTCAGTCCACTACACAACACAACACATTTAAAGACTCGTGAGGCACGACAGGACGTTCTCCCCAATCTCGCGATAACGCGATTTCGCGAGATCAAAACAAACCTGGAGACGAACAGACGGCTGGCGCTGATTGTTGCCGGTGTATTTTGTCGCGAAAAAAACACAAAAAAAAGGAAGAAACCGTATATGGGTGAGGTCATGGATGGACAGGCAACGTGGACTTTGTACTCTACAGAGAGAGCTGGAGGTCAGTAAACTTGGTCGCCATTTTTCTGCGTCTGTGTAACGTTAGAGAGTACCGTCTCCATGGCAGCAGTGACGTCATTAATCGGAGCCGCCAGTCGCAAATATTAAACACGTTTAAACAAAATATAGCGAGCACGACTGACAACAACTGGCACTTAAATTCTAAGACTAGAGTCTTTACAAACCACACATTAAATGATTTTTATCTATGATTCTAAACAACGACTGAGCACAACTGGAACAGATTGGGCACGATCAGCGGTTATGATCAAACTCCATTCATAATCGTAGTAAAATCATTAAATGTGTCCCCAGCTTAACTGTTTAATCGTTTCTTTTGTGTATTGCAGAAGAACGAAAGTTATACAGGTTTATAATGAGCATGTCCCTTTATGACCCGCGTTTGTTAAAAAATAATAAAATAAGTTTGTTCCTCTCTTTTGTTCACATTTTTAATTAATTTATTTAACATTTCTCTAAAATTATAGTAACAATTATGACATGTATACTCACCGCTGAATTGGATGACTCGACAAGGCCATCGCTCCAGCTTGCCTGAGGAACTTTTCTTCCACCAAATATACACCTCTTCTTTTTTGTCCCACTTGTGAATGGCATTGGGGTTCAGTTTTGTCATATCTCTGTGTTTTAGTTCTGATAATTCGCATATATGAACAGCGTTGTCTGTAAAGAAATCGACCAATGCGTATTTTAAATCCATTCTGCACTACACGGTTTGCGGGCGACCGGACGGTGATGATCTGACTGACTGACTGACTGGCTCGAGACTCGTTGTCAGGACAACGATTGCATTGGCGCGAAGGACAAGATCTGGTCGCGAGCAGGATTAATTCATTTGTATTATAAAATGTCCAATAGGCGAAATAAGTATAAATCATTTTTAGAACATGATACTATAATACCAAATAAAAAACACTGCAGAAGAAATACGTACAAACTATTTCTAGAAGATGAAGAAGAAGTCACTCCTCGGAACAGCAGTGTACGGAGAAATACCAGAGAAAGAGCAAGCCTGTTATCTGAGGTAAGCATATAGACACATTTGCCGTTTAATTCAGTCCCTTTAATAGGGCTAACTTATATTAGTCTTCCTTATTTGTTATTCATATCATGTTGCTATATTTGGTTTAATTGTTGTTAAACTGATTTAATGGTTTTCATTTCTAAAGACACATACAGAGGAGGACCAATATGATGGTCCTGACTCTGAAGAAGACGCAGAACTGTACCACAGAGAAAAGGTAGCCTGACAAGATACAATGCTAACACTTTAATTTATTTATTTATTTATTCATTATAGACCACAGTCATGTGTGTGTGTGTAGGCCTATGTGTATTTTTCTTTGCACAAACAGACGCACACACGCGTGTGTGTGTGTGTGCAAAAGTCTTAGGCACGTTAGTATTTTCTCTCCAGTTATTTATTTACATTATTTGCTGTAGTGTGTCAATAGGAAATATCAGTTTAAATTTTTTACATGCCTTTGCATTAATTGTATTAATACAGTAAGATGTTTGTATGCATAAAGAGTCTGACAACAGCCGGTGCTACACACAGAGATCTGATCTCATCATCATAAGTTCTGTTAATTATTACTTGAAGAAAGAGGAGAAAACTGAGACAAACTAAATCCAGAAGAACTGTGGCAATTTCTCCAGGATGCTTAGTCACCTGCAAAGCTGCAGTACTGTGAAAGTTTTAGGTACTTGTGTAAAAATTCTGTGCAGTGAAGATGATTTCAAAAATAATGTCATAAATAGATTTTCTTTATCAATTTATTTCTATTAACTAAATTAAATCAACAATTGGTGTGACTATACTTTGCATTTAAAGCAGCTTTTTTCCTCCATGAACTTGCACCTATTGTTTTCAGGTAGCTGTGCATGTCTTCTGGCATCTTGGAGACATTGCTACAATTCTTTTGGATTTAGGTTGTCTCAGTTTTCTCCTCTTTCTTCATGTAATAATAGACAGACTTGATGATGATGAGATCAGATCTCTGTGTGTAGCACCGGCTGTTGTCAAACTTCTATGCATACAAAAACCTCACTGGATTATTATTACTAAATGAATGTTTGTAAATGTAAACTGAAAATTCCTACTGGCACAATACAGCAAAGGAAACACTTAACTGGCCTCTTTTTCGGGGTAAAAATACTAGTGTGAGTTTTGCACAGTACACACTCTCTCTCTCTCTCTCTCTCTCTCTCTCTCTCTCTCTCTCTATATATATATATATATACAGTATATACATACAGTACAGTTTACCACTAAAATGTGCTATTTGTTGTCAGCCTGTTGAGCATTTATGTTTTTCTCCACACAGTCAGATTACATATCAGATACTGATGTGGATGACACACAGTCGAGTAATGAAGAGGTAAATATTTTTATCTAGGGAACAGATAACTAAAATAAAAACTTAACTTTTTAACCTTATTAGTAACTATTTAATGAGTGATATTGTGAATAATATTGTAAATTAACAAAACTGAAAACATAAATAGTACTTTATAACAATAAGTTAAATTCCAATTCCTACACAATTATTTCAAGTTTAATGTAGATCGCACTCTAATTTGGACTAATATAGTCCATAATAATAAGTTAATGGTCACACATACATTTCTTCTCATTTTTTATCTCAAGTATTCCAGATCAGTTGATGTTGATGATGGGAATCCCTCAACCAACACCTTTATCCATGATGGTGACAAACCTTTGTATCCTGGAGCCAAACTTTCAAAAGGTGAAAGTCTGACAGCACTTCTGAGCTACATACTACGCCACCATGTGACCAAGGCAGGATGTCAGGATTTACTACAATTGCTTCAGATGCTTCTCCCTGAAAATAGTTTACCCTCCACTAACTACCTGTTCAATCGAGCTTTTGACAATACCAGCTGGCAAGTACATCATTATTGTCTTAATCCTGATTGTGGAGCTTACGTTGGTATACTAGATGTTGAAAGTGTACTCTGTCCAATGTGTGATACAGAATGCAAGGTATCAGAACATTTGAGTAAAGGTCATTATTTCATGTACACTAGCTTGAGAGATGAAATTAAAAATCTTTTTGAAAACCACAATCTTAAAGACAAACTAGCACCGAGAAACCATTCTGATTGTATTCAGGATGTCTGTGATGGTGCACTGTACAAGAGAATCCCAATGCTGGAAGACTGCAGCAATATATCTTTGACATGGAATACAGACGGTGTACCAGTGTTTAACTCTTCAAGTTATTCAATGTGGCCTATTCAATGTACTATAAATGAGGTAACTCCATCTGAGCGGAAAAGCTTTATGCTGGTACCTGCACTCTGGTTTGGTCAAACCAAGCCAAAAATGGAAAGTTTTTTGAAACCATTCATCGAGGAGTGCCGGTCTTTAGAAAGTGAAGGTGTTGTGTGGTACAACATTGCAACAAAAACATATGAATGTTCCAAAGTTGCTACCATACTATGCACTGTTGACTCTGTTGCAAGGGCTCCTGTGCAAAATATTACCCAGTTTAATGGGGCACATGGCTGTAATTTTTGTACTCACTCTGGAGAAAGAGTGGAAAAGGGTGATGGATTTACCAGAGTGTACCCTCTCTCAGTACCTATTCCTAGTCTGAGAACACATGAAGGCATGGTGCATGATGCTGAACTGGCCTCTGTAGATAACCCAGTCAATGGTGTTAAAGGGCCAAGTCTCTTGACAACATTACAGTGTTTTGACATAGCAGAAAGTTTTGTTCCAGACTATTTACACAGTGTTCTTCTTGGAGTAGTGCGGCAAATAACAGGCTTGTGGTTTGACAACAAAGTGTCAGATGTAAATGTAAAAAGCCCAAATGTTATGAAAGAGATAGACAAACGTTTAAAATCAGTGCGGCCACCCACTGAGATAACCCGACTGCCACGATCTGTAAGAGAACGGCAAAAATGGAAAGGAAGCGAGTGGAGAACATTTCTTTTAATCTCTCCATTTGTTCTGAAAGGTTTAATCCCCACACAGTATTTCAACCACTGGATGCTACTAGTCTTTTCCATTTATCTGCTAATTAGTTCACATATTTCAAATGTGAACATTGATTATGCTCAAATGGCTCTTTGTGAGTTTGTACTTCTTACTGAGTCTCTGTATGAAAAACATCAAGTTTCTTTCAACATGCATCTCCTCACCCACTTAGCTGAGAGTGTGAGGAAGCATGGACCTTTGTCCTTAACGTCAACATTTGTCTTTGAAGGACATAATGGTAGATTGCTGAAACTTTTCAATGGAACACAACATGTACCATTGCAAATAACTCAAAACCTAGCAAGACTGAAGGAGCTAAAAATATTATCAAAAGTTTATATCTCCGAAGACTCCCTGGCACATGAATACATTTCATCAGCACTTAGGGGATACTCGTTATGCAAAAACACGTCTCAGGTCAATGGCTGCAAATTTTTCGGTCATGGTCAGGTAAAAGAGCTACCACCATCTCATCATATCCCTCTACAGAATTCTAGAATTCATACAGAACAAAATCAAGCCACATACTTTCAGAGGTTTGTTTGTAATGGGACACTTTACTCCACCTATGAGTATGACTCCAAATACTCTAGATGTAATTCCTTGGTAATGGCTGGGCAACAGGTTGCAAAAATTGAACACATCATTGTTGTTCAAACACCATCCAGCCCCATGCAGCCTGTTTTACTGGTAAGGTTTTCAAATCAAATCCAAGACTTTTACAAAAAGCAAACAGAGTATGTTTGCTTGAATTCTCACATACTTTATGTTACATTCTCTTCAGGTTACAAGGCTATACTTCCATCTGAAGTAACAAACAAATGCATAGAAATCTGCAGACAGGTATTATGTACATGCCTCTGATCGAGAAATGGCAGAGAAGAAGCACTTAGGATGGTTCTTGACAGGGATGAAGAGTTTACTTTCTCCTCAGAGGAAGAACGCAACTCAGATGACGAACGTTTACATTTTGAAGAGCGACTGGACCCAGCAGAGGATATAATTCCTGATGAGTAAGCCTTTTATTACTACCTTCATGATTTACAAACATGCTATCGGCAGACTAAAATCAGCTATTTTCGAATATGTTGTACAAAACGCGTAACGTTACATAAACTATGCTATAGGCTGATATATTTCCTCAAATGGGGGAAGTGTTCACCAACTAGCTTCTGTTCACGAATATCTGCTCTGGGGTAAATGTTTTGAATGTGTTATGGTAATTGCTAACAACAGTTTCAGTTTTCGTTTATGCCTGTGGCTGCATCACCGGCATCTTGCACAAGAAAGGCACGCGAGTGTCGTCGAGTTTTGAGTTTGCAGGACAATCACAATGAGTAAGTGCACATTCATCAGAAGCCCATTTCCGCCACAAAATAAATAAAAAAATGCTCTAGAAACTCGAAATTATAAGATTAAAGATAAAATATCAAAATTATGAGATAAAAACTCAAAATTATAAGATAAAAAGTCATAATTATGAGATATAATTATGAGATACAAAAATCGAAATTATGAGATTTAAAAAAAAATAATCGAAATTATGAGATTAAAAAAAATCGAAATTATGAGATACAAAAGTCAAAATTATGACATCACATGCGCAGTGTGACCAAGACACCGAACGCTGGCGACATCCGCTGGTTAAAGCGGTGTAGCCTAAATATAAATAACTGTACATTTTTCATTTGATTTAATTAGGCTAATACAAGCAATCAGATTTATTTGTTTTGAACTGATCTAAAGTCACATTTTAGAAGCTTCTAAAAACAGAAAAATAACTAAAATACTACAAATTGACCAGACGACATTTTAGAATTATATTATTCATCATAACTTTAACTAAGCATTATGTCTAAAAGCCTCCAGAATAAATCAAAACTATATGCAGCACTAAAGAATATATGTAGCATATTCAAAGTAGCCACCCTTTCTGAAAGTGTACTCTTGGCATTTTATCAAGCAGCTTCTTCCACCCCTGGAAGATTTTTAATGGCAATTTTTTCATCTTATGGGCTTTTATTGACTGCTTTTTCTATATTATTTGTTCCATAATTTTATTTTATTTTTCTACAAAATTTTCAAACATTTAAATGCACCTTCAGATTAAAAGATTTAAAGAACACGAGAAACACTTCAGTCAAATGTTTTAGAACTTTTAAACAGCAGTGTATTTTTGCTCCCAAAATCAAACATAAAAGAGCATTTAAGAGATGCTTCACAAATCTATGATATTAATACAGCTGTATGTTTTACAATAGAAACCATTACAGAAACACTGCTGAATATAATGATTTTAATGGTCTCTGTGGGTTTTTACTGGTAGTTTGTTGGCTTGTTATCTGATGTATAGAAACAAGTGGAATACCTTTCAGCAGCTCATAGATCATTTGTTGAAAGGATTCCATATACATTGAATATGACCCAAAAACAATATTTTGTAATTGTTTTGCTGTGGAGTCCTTCAGGTTCCTGGGCTCCACCATCTCACAGGACCTGAAGTGGGAGACCCACATAGGGCCCAACAAAGGTTGAACAACAGTGGATAGTCCAGACTGCTGAAAAGATCATCTGTGTTCTCTTGCTCACCCTTGTAAAGTGCAGGAAAAATCATTACAAACTTCACACTCTGGACACAACATCTTTGAACTGTTGCCCTCTGGCCGGTGCTTCAGGAATATAGAGCATCTGGGCATATAGCTTTTTATAAATATAAACATTCACTGATTTTCTTCTGTACAATTTTCTATTTTCAATTTTATTTATATGTTTATATATTTTCTACTCCATTTAATTATTATGTGTCTGCTAATGCATTTGGTTGTCTGCACTGGAAGCTTTAAGTACCAAACAAAAATTCCCTGTGTGAAGGCACACCGGGCAATAAAACGCTTTCTCATTCAGACTTATTTTGGCCTATAAATGAATTCAACTATTTGTATTTCAGCAGAGACCAGAAAAAACACATAGAAATGTCCAACATTTACATTATTCACTTTCTTTGTCAGTGATTTCTTAAGTCTCTAAAAACTAAAAACAAATAACTAATATATATGTATATACAATCTCAATAGGTTTGTAAAAGAGTTGCATTTACACCATTTTAACCAGCAGATGTCGCCAGCGTGCGGTGTCCTGCCTGCACTGCACATGCGCACATTAAGTCATAATTTTGACTTTTTATCTCATCATTTTGACATTTTACCGTTATAATTATGACATTTAATCTCATAATTTCGAGTTTTTAGAGCATTCTTTTTTTATTATGTGGCGGAAATGGGCTTCCATACATTCACTATTTAACAGATGTTAGTTACATATTGTTGAGAAACGTTGGGATAACACAATAAGTAAATCTTCCTGTATGAGTTTATAGAAATTTGATATTGCATTTATACAACAGTTTGGAGTTTGAGGGCACAAGTGTGTCGATTAGGGGTAGGCAATGTTGGTCCTGGAGAGCCGCAGTCTCGTAGAGTTTAGCTCCAACCCTAATAAAACACATCTGAACAAGCTAATCAGTGTTTTCAGAATTACTGGCATGAGCCGCAGCCCTGATGAACAGTGACACAGGGGCCGTCTCCACACTGCCGCTCAGGGCTCTGTGGCACAATGGATAGCGCACTGGACTTCTAAATTGTGAAACGTGGCCAGCTTGAGCAGTCAGCGATGTTTATCCTTCTGTTTCATGGTACCTTCTTGCCACTTTTTTTACTTTCCGGTCACATCACCCTCAACAGGCATATGGATTTGGCTTATCTGGCTAAAGCACCTGTCTTGTAAACATGAGATCCTGGTTTTGAATCCCAGCAGTGCCTAGTGTCTCATATATGTGCCTCGTACTCCCTTTTTATAGTGAGACAGAAATTGTCGGGGCTTTGTGGTGCAATACATAGTGCATTGGACTTCTAGATTGTGAAACTTGGCCATTCAAAGGTTGTGGGTTTGAGTCCCACCAGAGTCATTGTTACTTTAAATTGGCATGAAACTCCTCAAAATCATCTCGAGATGTTCTTCTTTATCTTGGTCTCACTTGTGGGCAACAAAGACCTTACTATGTAGATGTGACAAAAGACCTTGCTATGTAGATATACTGGAACAGTTAAATATATAGAACTATAATCGTGACTTATTTAGAACATGATTTTTTATATTTCTGGTTAATAAAATGTTCATCAAAATTCAAAGGTTGTGGGTTTGAATCCCACCAGAGTCATTGTTTCTTTAAATAGGCAGAAAACGCCTCAAAATCTTCTCGACTGTGTCAGCAAGTACTGGGACATGAAAAGGGTACACACATTCACTTCACATTGAAAAATACCTGCATGAGCAGTCAGTGATGTTTTCCTTCTGTTTCATGGTGCCGCCTTGCCTCTTTGTTACTTTCTGGTCACATGACCCTCTACAGACATGGGATTTGGCGCTGTGGCTTTGTTGGCTAAAGTGCCTGACTCGTAAACAGGAGATCTTGGGTTCTAATCCCAGCGGTGCCTAGTTTCTCAGGTGTATGTCTAGTACTCCCTTGTCATGGTAGACAGGTGTTTTTCTAGCAGTAGTGAAGTGTTGGCATGTGCCGCAGCACTGATAAACAGTGACACAGGTGCCGTCTCCTCATTGCCAATCAAGGCTCTGTGGCACAATAGATAGCGCATTGGACTTCTAGATTGTAGGCAGAGGATCTGTTGATGTCATGGTGGAGAAGGATAACAGCATGGCCACTGTTAGGTGGTACGACAACAAATCTGTTACCCTGATCTCATCCTACTGTGCAGTTAAGCCTCAAGACAAAGCTCGACGCTGGAGTAAATCTGACAAAGCTTTTGTGGGGGTCAACAGGCCACACATTGTGAAAGAGTACAACAAATTCATGGGAGGGGTAGACGTTCTTGATGCCTGTGTTTCAAAGTACAAATACCACCTAAGATCACGAAGGTTGCCACTAGCCTGATTTTTCTGCAATCAAGGGGGCGCCCAGCAGTTCACAACACACCCTTACCACAACCACCCAAGAGAATTCGTCTTGGAGTACCAAATGATGTTCGCACAGACCAGGTGGCACACTGGCCTGTGAAATGTGACACCCGAGGCCATTGCAAATTCTGCAAAATCAATGCAACCACAACCCTGTGTGAGAAATGTAATGTGCGACTTTGCTTCACTGAGGACAGAAATTGCTTCAAAGTTTTTCATCTGCAATAAGTTAAATTGCTAAAAATGTTTGATAGCTAAAACAATTGTTTAAATATAGTGAACCGTGTGGAAATGTTTTGTTTCCACTGATTATTTTTTGTATTGTTTTATTATTCAATGTGCATGATTTTACAATGTTATTGCACTATGTACATGTTTAAAAGACCTTAAGTGTGAGGTAGTAATTTATTTTTGTTCAGTTTGTGCAGTTTCTTGTTTTAATTTGTGGTTAAACTTTTGAGGAAAAGATTTAGTTTTCATAAGCTGCAGTTGTAGGTTTCATTGGAAATAAAACAATTTTTTAACTTTATAACTATATCTTTGGCGGTATGTTATGGACTAACTAATAAAAATAAAACCAGTGTTCAATCTGAAAAAATGGCATTGTTTTGACTCCAAATGTTCATCGTTATCTATGTTAGAAATATATCACGGAAAAGCGAATAAAATGCAAAAACTGTATTATTTCTGAAAAAAGTTTTTTGATAATACCTACCCAGCAAAGTAATCATATGTTGTGGAAAATCTAATTTACAGGTAAATATGTTATTGGGCAAAAAAATGACAAAATGTTTTTTTTCTGAATTGAGGCATAAATGCCCAATGTAACAAATATGTAACATTAATTAATTACGATTAACGCCCATTGTGACATATATGTAACATTACAGATCTCACACAAGGAGGTGTTGTCTTTCAAAAATAATTTCAGAAATGTGTTCTATGTGGTCCATTTGATCGGTTTTATATCCCCCATAATTTTCCTGTAGGGAGAAATGGGTCCGGGCTCTTAGGGGTTAAGAAGACCAAGATCTTTACAAGACATGCAAACTGTTATTAATGGATTTTAAATAAAATCTGCACAGCAAAATCATCCCTGGTGTTAAATGTACACTGGGCAGGGTTTATTTGGGAACCACCATCAGGGTGTTAAAGTAACACTGAAGCAGTATAAAGAGTTAATTAGATACTTAAGTGATTAATTGAGTGATGATTGATGGATTATTGAAGACACCTGATGATAACCAGCAGAATCACTGAAGAACTGACTTCCAGCCTCCATCTTATTTCTGTCGTTTGTCTTCAGTTCTGTTTGAGAATTAACCGGTTATTCAAAATATTCAGTCACATTATGGTGATCAGTGTTTCCTTTAGTTGGACAGCTCTTTATACTGCTTCATTGTTACTTTAACACCCTGATGGTGGATTTCATGTATTAATTTGTTATTTGCAGGTGATATTCATTGATATTGTCTTCCCCTCGTTTCTTCTTGTTTTCTTCAGTGATTGTGTTTGTGTTCATCGCTTTATAATCTCACTTACAGTGAGTCACATGTGTTGCCATTTGTCATTTCGTTATGGAGATAAAGAATGGGATTGGAAGTTTTCGGAAGTTTCACATAATTTATTGTTATTTTCCATTTGGCATCTGATAGCAGTTGGACCCAGAAATGGTATATGTATATTATGTGCATGATGTCATGCTTAACAAGCGGATTGGATGCCGTATTCATTAATATACAAAACAGCATTCATGAGGTGCTTTGCCTTGACTATTTATGGATAAAAATGGGCATGTAGATGGCGGGTATGATTCACATGCACACGCTCGCAGGTAATCTGTGATTTATAAAGCGAGTGGGCGGCATGTACAAGTGTGCGTACGCACGGTTTTATGAGTCTGAATATTTTATTGGTGCACATACAATTTTAGTAAGGATCC
Organism: Oreonectes daqikongensis; assembly: GCA_026939265.1. Lineage (NCBI taxonomy): Eukaryota > Metazoa > Chordata > Actinopteri > Cypriniformes > Nemacheilidae > Oreonectes > Oreonectes daqikongensis. The sequence continues at coordinate 1,361,698 of JAOTQM010000100.1, read as the reverse complement.
TACACACAGTTTAATAAGTGAGACCCCAGGGTTCCTCAAATCTTACACTGGCGCTGCAGAGTTTAGCTCCAACCCTGATCAAACACACCTGAGCAAGCTCAGCAAGGTCTTCATGATCAGAGATGAGCATGTTATTCAAATAGAAAATACTTAACCCTTAACATGCACGGGACCTTTGGGTGGGTAAACACTTGATATTTGTTTTGTTAAAAGTAATTCATTTAGATGTCGTGGTGATCATTGTTTCCTTGAGTTGGGCTTTTGACATTTAAGCATTCAATTTTTTGGTGCGCTGTAACTATTTGCTTTTAAAGTTCAATGCACCAAAAAACATGGTTACACTTGTTCCACAAATAAACCATGGTTAATTTTCGTAAGGAATTGTTACAGTGATACAAGTCAAGTGGTGTTGGCTGTAATCTTTTAGCTTAATTAACTGGTCGCATCTGGATTGTGTGCTGATCCTGAAGGAAAAAAATGTGTCTAAACACACCTTTAGGGGTTTTTATTTACCTTGTTACACTTGTGGTGTTTCTAGGTAAAATGACTTGCCTATGATTAATCTGTTTGAAAAAGAAACACAAAACCAGTCTTAAATGAAAGAACAGTGACAGTGAGCAATATGTGAGCTCAATATGAATTTGTTTGATTTAGTCACCATTATGATGATCAGTGTTTGCTTTAGCTCGACTCTTCACCCATAACATTGCTATACTAGTTTTTCTTTGCATGCTATATTTTTTTTGCTCTATGGGTGCACAAATTATAATGATGTATCATGTGCAGTTGCTATAATATTTTAATTTTAATTAAATAAACCTGAGAAATGTTTTGTCCTGAAAACATTCTCAGAACGTCACTGCTGTTGTCAAATACATACCCAGAACGTTCCGATATGGTCACGATGTGGAGTTTTTTTTAGAGAGTGTGGGGATGTTATTTGGTGGATTACTATAAAACATTCTCATAACGTTTGCAAGACCTTTAGAGGACCAAACTACAATGTTCCCTGCTAACACGTGACTTACCAGTTCATGAGTTCACCTCACAGATAATAAAGGTGGGACGGATAGTATGCGTATTTGGCGTGCTGTCCCGGGGCGAGGGTTCCGAGCTCAGTAATTACTCCTAAACTCGGAACACCCGCAAATTATGTTGGAAAAATATTTACATTTTAACAAATCACCATTATTGTGACCAGTGTTTACTTTAGTTGGGACCTTGACTCTGGACTTTCAGAAAATTGACTCGTTTTCCACTTCCAATGTTTAAAAAGTTTTACAATAAAATCTTAAGCCACTTGTAAAATCATTAATAATAGAAGAGGTGTTTTTAAAAGTTTTTCTTATTGTGTTTTTTTTTACGTAATATTTAAGTTTTGATCCGTTTATGACTGATATCATAATTTTGGTTCCCAAGTATCACAATGAAAAATTACTGATACACTTCATCATACAAATCTCAACAGGAGTGACAATCATCAATCTAATTCAGATAAACAGATCATTCATCTATCTAAGAACTTTCTGGGAATGTATTCGACACCAGCAGGGACGTTCTAAGAACATTCTCAGGACAAAACATTTCTTAGGGGAAAACACTTTTGTTTTTGAAGAAATATTTTCCTCATTCCTCTAATACTCCCCCACCCCCTTTTTTGTGTATTTAAAGCGCACAAGCTACTGATACTGTAACAAGAGACACACAGCAATCATGTTTCTTTTGCGTTTGCTCTTCTGTCTTATGCTGAGTACGTTCTGTTCTCAGGCGAAAGTAGTCGACAGCTTCAGCGAGTGTAGCCAGTTTTTCTACGCAGGCACAGAACCAAAAGGGATGGATCAGAATGCAGAGAAAATCTGTCAGACAACGGAGGAAAATACATTTCTTTATGCCACACTCTATTCTGTTTATAACAGAATTCCCCTGTACAGTGCGTACAAATATGTCCCTAAATGTTCAGGTTCTTCGGCAAATAAATGGCACTTAGAGCCACAGGTAACTGCTTCTTACTATAAATACTACTTTAACATATTTAATTGTTATTTTTAAGCTCTGAATTTTGCAAAAAAAGTATTGAATTACTATGATTACATTTTCGGTCATTGCTTTATCATTAGAGCACTGCACTGTGTTTATTATATTTCTTCTGCAGCTTTATTCTAGAGACCAACCTGATCACATGTTGCTAGAGAAAGACTGTGATGTATCTACTTTAAAAGATTCTCAAGCTGTCAGCAGTGACTACGCACACACAGGATATGATCGTGGACATCTGTATCCCAAAAGTTTCCAATGCGGTGACATGTGTATGGCGACATTTACACTGACCAATGCTGCACCTATGGATGCTCGCTTCAACCGCGTTCAGTGGAGGATCTGGGAGGGTTATTTGCGAAGTTTTTTAAGGACAATATACGCCAAAGATAAAGCAGGGACAACCTACATTGTCACAGGTACTGTACCTGGTAAGGAGAGAATACCGCAAGAGGAAACCTGTGAGGATACCCAGAATATTAAAAGGGTCACAGTTCCATCTCACATCTGGACAGTTGTCTGTTATAAACACAATAATGATATGAAGTCTTTCTCCTTTGGTTATATTGGAATGAACCAGCCAGAATTCAACATACATTTAATGAGTGTTTCAGACATAAATTTACAGCTTGATAAACTTTATGGAACATCAGCTAAAAAAGTTATTTTTCATGATGATTGTTTCAGTAACACGGCAGCATCTCAAGCAGCAAAAACACAATTTTCAAATCTAATTAAATTACCAGCGAACCAAAGACCTCAGATGTCCAAAGGTGCTCAGAGCAACTTTTTTGCTCTCAGAAATGTCATCAGTATTTTCAGTGACAAAACTGAAATTACTGGACTGACAGCAAATCTCTCTTATGAAAGTTCAATTTATTTTCTCACCTCATTGGAAACACTGAAAAAACAGTCTAGAAGTGCTTGTCTTTTAATTGCACCCAAAAAACATAAAATGTCTGAAAACCACGACATCAGCAAAAGGCAAGTGTCTGAAGGCTCTGAATCTTTTGAATGTCAGCTGGTCCCTGAAAAATCGGTTGAAAAGACTGCAGCTGATGGCTCACCGTGTACCAGTGTTGTTGATGATGGTAACACATGTACATGTTTTACACCAGAAGGTGAAGGCAAGCCATGCTGCTCCACTCCCTGCCTGTACCAGAATAAAATAAAGAGCTACAGTTGTTACTCAGGTTGGAGACAGATAAAGTGTTCACCCCAGTACTCGCTCATCGCAATTGGAGGAAAGAGATGTCGAGACGATCACCCCTGTGCCACATATGGCAAAGACTACTACTGGTGTTACACAGATGATGACTCCTGGGCATACTGCAGCCCCCCGCTGTGGGGAAGTAGAGCTAAAGATGGAAAGTTCTGCCGCAGCAACTACGCCTGTGCTAAATATAAGAAAAGTAGCCCATGGTGCTACACAGATGATGATAACAACTGGAACTATTGCTGTACTTCTGATGACTGCTTCTCAGCTGTCGAATACAAAACGTGTAAGCCTGATCACCCATGCGGTTACCATGGTAAAAATTACCTGTGGTGCTACACCACCGATGGCAGCTGGAATTATTGTTGCAGACCATGTTAAATAGTGAGATAGGGCTTTATGCAAAACTGCTTTGTATGTTTAATTGCTTTAGCACGTGCTAGCCTTGAAACATTTAAACGAAAGCTTTTTTTATTCAATACTAATCAAGAACTGACTTTGACACAAAGTAAAATTCCTACGTTTTTATAACTCACGAGTACAGCTTTGATTCTAATTCAATTGAAAATAAATAGCTCTCTTTTTTAATTTAGTTAACACAAATAATTTGATTCAAAATAAATTGGTTTAGTTGATTAAGTTATCTTACTGTAGTTCATTACACTCAAAAAAAAGATTTGCCCAAAACATAATATTTATGTATTTTGATTGCATACACATTTTCCATTCATTTGGATTACATATTTTTTAACTAAACAAAGTAATACATTTAATTTGATACAAATTTGCAAGTATGATTTTAGCAATAATATTAATAAATGCTATGCGTTTTAAATTCATAACTATTTCGTATTCTTTCGATTAATTTAATGTCACCATTGTTGTGATCATTGTTCATTTTAGTTTATTTAATAAAATGAACATAAAACAAAATTCAACAAATCGTTTATTTAATATAATTATTATACAATAAAATAATAATATAAATTAAAATTAACATAAATTAAATTAAATAGTTATAATATTAGACACTAGCCAAACCCAACCCGGAAGTTAACTGCGGATCAGGTGCACATGCGTCCGATGATACGGTCTATACTAAACTTAAATAAAAAAATATTTGGACATTTGGCTGTAACAAATAAGTTTGTCCAAAATTACATTTAAGTTTACTTTATCTAAAAGTAAGCTCAGCAGTTTATTACAGTAATTCTTTACTTATTGATAATAAAATGAATAATTATTTGTGGAATAATAATAAAATGTTATTTTGATGTTATGTGTGATCCTTCGAGTCATATTTTCACAGAATGGACAATATTAAGGATTTTGTATTTAAAAGTACTGTTGTCAGCTAATATTACACTGTAAAAATGTTTAATTAGTTATCTTTTTTTAAGTTTAATTATTTAAATAGAACTTTAGATTTTATTTCGCATGACCATAACAAATGTAACTTAGATGAAAGCGGGGCTTGCTCCATCCACTCCAGGCATCGACCTAGTATTGCAGTGTTTCCAGGAGCGGTGTGTTCCCCTTTTCAGTTTTCAAGGAGTCGGACTTGTGACTAGAAGGTCGCTGGTTCGATTCTCAGGACCGGCAGGTAACAACTGATGTGCCCTTGAGCAAGGCACCTTACCCCCACTCACTCCCTGGGCGCTGCAGTGATAACTGCTCACTGCTCCGGGTATAGCCTACTCACGGATGGGTTAAATGCAGAGGTCCCATTTTGGCTATGGATCACCATATCTGACAAATAGGTCACTTTTTTTTTTACTTTTGTTCCTTTTTCCATTGGTTATGTATTTCTTAGTTTCAGGTGTCCCTTGTTATTCAATTTGTTAGCTTCTGTGTATTTAAGCCCTTGTGTTTCAGTTGCTTTTTGTCAGTGTTTTTATGTAAAAGGCAATAACTTTAGGCAATTATGTGGCACTGGTGGTTTTCTTCTGGTCTGGACAAAATGGATGTGAGCCTAAAGAGGCCCACCTGTAAAGTAGCAAATGTGGGCCTTTTAAGGCAAAGATACGCACTTATTGCAAAATGTAATCTGGATGTGACCCTAATGTGGTAAATAGTGAATTTGGCTCAAATGTTGGAGAACAAATTTGTCCCACCTTCGGCAAAGATGTGGCATAGTCAATGAAGGATAATCTGGGTTTAAACCAAAAATGGCCCACATATGTTGCTGCATATGTAGCCCAGTTATTACAAAATATATGTGGCACAGTAAGCTCTGACTAATTTGGCTGTGAGCCTAAAGTGGCCCAGATTTTAAATCACTCTTGAGATATTGTGATGTCATACACTGACTGGTGGTTGTAATCCTGTATTTAGTGGAACACATCAAATACAATCAACTGATTTCAAATAGTGATGAGATTTAATGAGAATTACCTGCTGTTAACAAACAGAATCACTGAAAATAAACGAACAGAAAAAACTGCATCAGAAGCACAACAAGTACAACATTTAATATTGATGGTTAAAAATAAAGTCACTATTACTGTGATCAGTTTTTGCTTTAGTTGGGCTTTTGACCCTGGACTCTATTAAACTAGTTTGTCTACTGGTTGTAGTTTCTGTTTTTATAAAGCAAACTGTTGATCAACTCAGTTAAGTTAGACAACAACAAATAGTGTTGTGAAAAACTTACTCGCCAATTTGGTCACAAAAACCCAGCTCAGCTCTACTGAGTACAATACCCAACACATCTAAAATTACAGTGTTTTACTTCATCTTTTATGCAGAACGTTCAGGGCATTTTTATATCATTCACCAATCAGATTTTACATGATGTAACCTTATTTATTAGTTTGTCCCCTTAGCACCTGCAACCATTAAATCATAGTCTCCCTTTATTAAAATCCAACTGTGACCGGCACTGTCCAGAATCATGCGCTTCTCCCCAATCCTTCCTACGCATTTCATGGCGCCTTATCACGTAACCTTGAAGCATGATTTTCAATTTTCGCTGACTACTGAATTTCGTGCACTTAGTTCAATGTTATCTGGTGTGTGTGTCTTACTGATTTAAACATAACAAATTAAAATACACTCCATGTACATGGGCCTTAAGGACTTCATTTGGCCTATAACAAATGTGCATGAATGTACATGTTATATCAGCAAACGTTATAATATTGCTAATAAAAATAATATATCTTAGAAAACCCACCATACTTTATGTGAACCGCTTCACTCCTGCTTGTATCACTCTGTCACTATTACGCCTGGTCCACACATACTCTGTTTTGCTTTAGTTGGACTCTTGACTTTAGTTTGGCTTTCAGTAAATGCATTAGTAATTTGTAATGTACACTTACGCAAAAACAGAAAGGGGCTTTACAGAAATGCAGCTTTATATATCCCAGTCAACACGTCCATTTCACGGTTTTGTCACAGTTATGTCAAAACGAGCTTTGAGAAAACTCATGATGAGGTCAAAATGTAACCGCACAGCAAACTCACTGTGTGCTCAAACTGTGATCTTCCCAGTCAACACGTGAGGTCACGCAATGATCACAGTGATGTCACACCATTCTCATACTGTAACAGTGAGTAAAATTATTATTGTCATTTTTATATGCATAATTTGTTTATAAGACCTTTATAATATCTGATTGTCTAAAAACAGCTGGATCTCGCTCTCTATTATCACACATAATATACTATTATAGCAGAACACAGTTCTTATCAACATTGAATTTATCAACAGTTCTTATCTTATCAAGCTCGACTGACTCACATCCTCCTGGCCAAAGCCCATGTCACCCCCTCCCCCAGTACCGGGCGCAAATAAATTCACGGAGCTTGAAGGGCTGGACAGAGCAGGACTGACATCAGCCCCTCCAATGGAGCATTCCCTGGCGACGTACCTGGTGCCCTTGAAGAATACCAGCATAACCAGCACTCCCACGCTGCCGTCGGGCCCTTGCCGTTTTTCATTTAAACAACTGGGCAGGGTTTACGGCGAGCAAGCTTGTGCGGCCAGAGCCTTGAGTTCTATGTCTTTGCTACAGACATATCAAGCCTGCGGGTCTACCATGTGATGCGCTCATGGGTGAAGTTCATCAATGGCTGACTACATCCTTCGAGCAACCCGAGGGATTCTGGTGTCGCTGGGCCATGCTATGGCTAGTACGGTGTGGCGCAACGACATCTCTGGCTCACGCTGGCAAATCTGCCCGAACGGGATCGGAGTGCGTTCCTTAGCGCACCGATCTCACCATCCGGGCTCTACGGCGAGGGGCTAGGCGTGTGTTTCGTGTTTCAAGTGTGTTTCAAAGACTCCAAGAAACAGGCGGAGTCTCTGTGGGGCTCGATGCCGAGGAGGTTCAGCGCCCCGGGTCCATCGCCTGCCAACCCTGGGTCTAGGCCAGTCTACCGACCACCACCTGCCAAAAGGCCAGCTCTGCCAGCAGCGCCGAGATCCGATGCGTGGGAAGCGCAGAGAACACGCTCTCAGTCCAGACAGCACGCAGGTCTGGGAAGGCGAGGCCTGCCCCTAGGTTAAAGCGGAATCTCCGCTGCTGCGGGAAAAGGGCCATCTGGTCCCTGACCAGCAAACGGGGGGCAGAATGTCGGTCTCGGGGCAGCCATATTCCTCTCTCGGCACAGAAGATGCCCTGCAAAAGACGGGGTTCAGCGCTAAGTGTGGTTTTCAAAGAAAAACAAATAAAAAATTGTGTTCAGCATACAATGTGTCGGTTTGTCAGCCACAACAAAATGTTTTAAAAGGTTTTACCTCAAAGACGAGCCGTGTGCAATAATGTCTCAGATACACCGCTATGGGCAGACAGATGCAGAGATTCCCTAGCACCGCGCATATTCACACCGTGAATAACGTTACGGCGTCGGGGCATAAGAGTGTTCGCCTATTTGAACGATCTTGGCGGCGGACAACAGGGAACAAGCAGTGTTTCAAACTCAAGTGCTCATTTCCCATCTACAGGATCTAGGGTTTTTAATAAATCTCGAGAAAAGCTCACTTGTCCCGAAGCACTCGCACAGGCTGGTGACGATCTCACCGGCGTGCGTTCAGTCGCTGGTTCCCTGGGGAAATGGTTCCCAGTATGGTTATCAGAGGGGGTTCCCCTGGGCAGGGTGACGTCACGCATTGTGGTGTCGACGGATGCATTACTTTCCTACAGGAGTTGTTGAAACAGGGTCGCTCCCACTCCACTATAAAGGTATATTTAGCGGCCATCTCAGACTGTCATGAGGGCATAAGCGGTGCTGCGGCGAGCGCGTACCCACTCGCAGTCCGGTTTCTTAAAGGGGCCCGACGTCTGAGGCCCGTCGCGAAGTCAATGGTGCACATCATGGGACCTCGTCCCGGTCCTGGAGGCTATGTGCGGACCCTCTTTCGAACCCTTAGAGTCCTTGGATCTCAGGATGTTGTCCTATAAAATGGCGTTGCTGCTGGCGTTGGCATCGGCGAAGTGCGTAGGCGACCTGCACGCACTGTCGATGCATCCCTTGTGTATGCAGTTTGCCTTGGACAGATGAAAGGTGAAACAGCGCCCGAACGCAGAGTATACACCAATCATTTTGTTGGGGATGTACAACACGCTCCCTTTCGAGCTTCCTGCTCTGTCAACCCTCTCTGTTGACTCTGGGGATGACAAGAGAAGACAGGCTCTGTGTCCGGTGCGAGTGCTGCGCAGGTACGTGGAGCAGACGCGGATTACGCGTTCCTCGGATCAGCTGTTTGTGTGTTTTGCCAACCCAGTTCGGGGGAAGCCACTGTCTAAGCAGTGCCTCTCACACTGGATAGTGGAAGCAAATTCTATTGCTTAAAAGAAAAAAGGCCTTGGACCTGCCCGATGGGGTGTGCGCGCACTCAACAACGTTCGTGCATTTTTACCGGCTAGACGTCACTGCGGCGACGGTGGTCTGTGCTCACCGCGGGGGTCTCAGGCCATGGGCCGCCGCTTTCGTAAAATAGATGGGTTGCGTGGCAGCGCCGGTGTTTTATGTTTGATTCAGCAACTTTGCGGGGTGTGATTATATGTCCCATAGTGTCTGTTGTACGTCATTTCCCTCCCTCTGGGAACAGTAGTTATATGCATAACACAACGTTTTTGCAGGCAGGCGGGGACTATTTCTATAGACATAGATACACGGCGGTTAGAGAATCGGACTAGGTCATGACTCGTTCAAGTCAACTCCCTTTTTCCAAGCTAATTACTTTGTCATTCGTTCACCTTTAGATTTACACTCGGCAGACTGCTTACTTTCAAACACGGCAACATTACACACTGAATGAAATGTCATTTTGATGATCTCATGGAATGTACATTTTAATGAAAAAAACACTTTTTTTGCCATAGATAGAGAAGATTTAGAGAAAGATTAGAGAAAACCTATTTTCTAGCTTATTGTTGTGAAATGTTGATCCTGACTTTTAGAAATTAGCATGCAACAAATGTGTACTTATCTTCAAAAGTGTCCCCTATTTTGTATCCCAACTTTACAAAAAACACCACCAGTATCAGCTTAACAGACTGGTTTGAATTATCAGTGAAATTCCAAGAACAGGTGAGCCAAAACTGTGCTATGTTATTTCCTGCAGCTCTGGGTCATAGTTAAGATGTGTGATGATACGAATCACTTTTCTCATGCAGGGTTGGGCCTTCCTGGTGCTGACGTTCCAAGTAGATCATAATATGTCTGAGCTGTTAAATAATAGTCATTTTAATCCATATACAATTTCATTTAAGCTTAGACCATTTTATACCTTTTGAAGCAGTGAGCTGCAGGAAAAATGTGGGCAGTCGTGGCCCAGTGGTTAGAGAGTTGGACTCATGACCAGAAGGTTGCTGGTTCGATTCTCAGGGCTGACGGGTAACGGCTGAGGTGCCCTTGAGCAAGGCACCTAACCCCCACTTGCTTACTATACAAAATGTACAAATGTATAGTACGATGTAATGTAAGTCGCTTTGGATAAAAGCGTCTGCCAAATGCGTAAATGTAATGTAAATGTAAGGCTGACGAGACAATTTCCCCAAAAGGGTGGAATTAATATCATAAGGGTATAAAACAGTGCTCAGGAATCTATGGCTCGTGTCTTATACCAAACCCTTCACCAACATTTGATCATTAAAAAACCCCCATAGTATAACTTATATCAATAAAACCATCTAGCTGTAAAAAAAACCCTATAAAACACAAATGCTGTTTTTACTAACCAACTGAGTGATTTACTAACAAAAAAGCATGATCATGGGCAAACGAAATACAATGGATAAATAGACTACTGAATTTGTAAATCTGTACTGGAGAATTGTTTTGTAAGTAATTTATTGCATAATTTGCCGCCTTGCTCTTTTGCTTCGTGTTGCTGTTTTTTCCGCTCCAGGTGGATAGTTCTGTGTTTAAAGTACCATATCAGTACATCATGCACATGCACATCTGCTCAATGACATTGCCCACTGCATGCTTTACGAGTACGTACACAGCAAAACCAGTGTTGAATTTACAGTGTTCCATACTCTAGAGTGGTTTGGAGTTAATTGTAGTGTTGGTTTATAAATTTTTATCACTTACAGTGTTCTAAACTTACAGAAAGGGAAGTTGTTTTCCAGTGTTCCAATTAGGAACGTTTGCAGGGAGTAAAGGTTCACCAGAGCCAGAGCCCCAGCCCCAACCCCCATCATGTGCACCTTCTACAGAGGCACCATCGAGAGCATCCTGACCAGCTGCATCACTGTGTGGTATGGCGCCTGCAACGCATCGTGCCGCAAGACTCTCCAACGCATAGTGAGAGCAGCTGAGAAGATCGTTGGTGTCTCTCTCCCCTCCCTCCAGGACATTTTTGGTACCCGTCTCACCCGCAAAGCCCTCTGCATTGCAGGTGATCCCACCCACCCATCACACAGCTTCTTCAGTCTGCTGCCATCAGGGAGGAGGCTTCGGAGTCTCCAGGCCAGGACCAGCAGACTGAAGGAGAGCTTCATACACCAGGCAGTCAGGAAGCTAAACTCCCTTCCGACCCTGCCTTCCCTCCCCTCCCTTGCCACACGCATCTCTGAACCCTGAACCCATCCATCCCTTCCCACATCATACTCTGTCCCGCACTTGTCACTTGTCACTTTATGGAACATTGGACTGCTCAACCCCTTTTCAGTAGTGGTCTGAGCCTCCTCAACTAACTACCTCTAAGTCAGTTAAAACAAGCCTGCTCTACTGACACTTTAATACAGACCGATAAGTTTTGCACTACATTACATTTGCACTGTTGATATTTTCATCTACACTGTTGTTTCCCACTGAGCAAAAGCTCCTTCTTATAGACGTCTTATAGACGTCCCCTGAGGAGCCAGAATGAAAGTTTTTCTGACGTCGTTTTCTGACGTCTTCTGGACGTCCAATGTTGACGTTCATCTATAGAAGGTATGAATTTAGTTGAAATGTGGTCGTTGTGGACGTATTTTCAACGTCTTATAACATCAACGCAGACTCATTTTAGACATTTTAACAAAAATAGGTGTTACACTATGCATTATATTAAAACATATTTATGTCATTGAATCAATATCACTTTTGCACTCGCTATTAATGTTGACATTTCAACAAACCACCATTTTTGTGATCAGTGTTTGCTTTAGTTGGGCTCTTGACTCTTAACATTCATCAAGTTAACTTTCTTTCTTTCAATGTTTGTAATTGTGTTTCAATAAGAACACTTGTGCATTGATAAAGAAATAAAGGTTTTGAAAAAGATTTGAAGGAATAGTTTGCTTTATGACAAGTGTTAGAGAATAATAAGTTTAAATTTTTTTTTAAATTATACTAAGATTTGATCTATTCATGATTGATGTTGACATTAAGCTTCACAAATAAAAAAAAGTACAGAGACAAAATATCAGAAAATGTTTACTGACAAACTTAGACATCAATGTTCATCATACAAACCTCAACAATGGTGACAATCATCAAACAGATCAACTGCAATGCATGCTGGGAGTCATCAATGAGTTTTTGTACTATGATGTTACCCAGCATGCATTTCAGCATGAAGTTTTCTTTTGTTGATTGTCACCATTGTTGAGTTTCATACACTGATTCTTCATGTTTTATTGATTCAACAGTGTCACAGGTTTTGTAAGTCACGTGCTCTGTTTGTCGTCTATAAAACCTCTTTAATCACTTTAAACTGCATCATAACACAGTGTTCACATATTAATAACTAAACATTTAAGAGTTGTTTGAGTGACTTCATAGTGATGAAATCACCAACACTTTATGATCCAACTGGATCATTGTTTTCTTTGCCAAACACAAATTGGCAGCCAATATAAACATGACATTAAACCAAGAGTCAAGAGCCCAACTAAAGCAAACACTGATCACAAAAACGGTGGTTTGTTGAAATTTCAACATTAATAACGGGTGCAAAAGTGATATTGATAAATATGTTTTAATATAATGCATAGTGTAACACCTATTTTTGTTAAAATGTCTAAAATGAGTCTGCGTTGATGTTATATGTGTACATATATAGATTTTGTATTTATCTGTAATTTGATATATTTTTTTTGATATATGTTATTCTATGTTATCTGTATGCACCTATAGGGTCTGAGAGTAACACAATTTCAATCCTCCACTTGTATGTACTGTACATGTGGCAGAATTGACAATAAAGCTGACTTTGACTTTGACTTCACGCCCCGCCCCCAATAATTTCTGTTCTGAAGCGGGAAAGTCAGTCAGTGTCGTGGTCTCGTGGAGTAAACGTTTGAGGTAAGTCGATTCGTTTGAAATTTACAAAGAATTTTGGTGTCTATAAATATATAATGAACTGGATATAATCTGTGTAAATTTGTTATGATAAAAAATTACTTTAAAGCTTTGTTGATCATCAGCTAACAGTTAACCCAGATAGAAAGCAACCATTGTATCAATGTTGGAAACTGATTGATTTGTTAATGTTAATTTCATTGAATCAATATCACTTTTGCACTCGCTATTAATGTAGAAAAAAAATGTTGATTATTATATACCTTTATTGTGATCATTGTTTGCTTTAGTTGGGCTCTTGACTTTTACTAAGTTAATTCTTTTTTATTTCAATGTTTATAGTTGTGTTTCAAAAGGAACACTTGTGCATTGATAAAAAATTAAGGTTTTGAAAAAGTAGCTTGTTTTATGACAAACGGTAAGCAGTAGCAGTTTAATCCATTCATGACTGGTGTCAACATCCTAGTTTACAAGTATAAAAGTACACAGACAAAATAGCAGAAAATGTTTACTGAAATCAACACTCATCATACAAACCTCAACAATGGTGACAATCATCAAACTAATTCAGATAAACAGATTAACTGCAATGCATTCTGGGAGTCATGAATGAGTTTGGTGCTATGATGTTACCCAGCATGCATTTCAGCATGAAGTTTTCTTTTGTTGATTGTCACCATTGTTGAGTTTAATAAGCTGATTCTTCAAGTCTAATTGATTCAGCAGTTGTGAGATTTTTTTGAAAATCACGTATTCTGTTAGTTGTCCATTACACTGCTTTAATTTTATAAAACTGTATTATAACACAGGGTTCACAGATCAATAACATGACACAATTAAAAGTTATTTAAGTACCATACACTGATTTCATCACTGTAATTTTTTGATGCCACTGGGTCTTACAGCTGTTATTAGGGAAGTCATAAAAAATACCAAAAATGACGAATACATTTCCGGTAAGTCATATGTTAGTAGGGACCTAATGGTCCTGCAAACGATATGAGAATGTAGTAATGGTCCCCTAAATGTTCAGAGAACATCCTAAATATTCTGTGAATGTTCACCAAATAACATCCCCACACCCTTTAAAAAACTCCACATCGTGACCATCTCGGAACGTTCTGGGAATGTATTTGACACCAGGCCGGGCAAGAGCGTAATCCCATTATTGTACACTGTTATTTATTTTATACACAAGTAAAGTGACTTAAAGAATCATCTGTGTTGTGTGCCTCTCTTCACGCCTCCACGGACACACAGAAAACACAGAGAGCATAACAGTATTTTATGTGAGGTTATCATGCTACCCATGTCTAGCAGACAAGCTAAACCAGTATCACTGCCATTTTTGGACACCATTAACACACCTCCCTTTCTTAATGTCAATGTAATTTTTTGTTAATACAATGGCGAAAGACTGTGAGTATTTCTTTGTCAGCTTTAACTGTATTTTTCATTTAAAATTGATTTGTTTTTCATATTATTTTTAAAATATACTCTGTCAATGGCAGATGCAAAAAAAAACATTCATGCTTTCATGACTTCAAGATTAGACTATGGCAATGCTTTACTGGGTGGCTGCCCTGATTAAAAGAAACTTCAATTGGTACAAAATGCAGCAGCTGGAGTTCTTACAAGAACAAAAAAGCACGATCACATTAGTCCAGTACTGTCAACACTGCACTGGTTACCCATTAAGCATTGCATACACTTTGAATTTTTGTTAAATACATACAAGGCCCTGAATGGTTTAGCTCTTCCCCAGCTAACAAAAGTTAGTTATAAGAAAACATTCCTTAGAGGTTTTTCATGCTTTTGAAAACATTTTTCAGTGTTTTTTTTTTAAACATTTTTATCATGTTCACAGCTAACAAAAGTCACCATCATGGTGATCAGTGTTTCTTTCAGTTGGTGTTGTATTTAAAGCAGCAGTCTGGCAGACAGCTACAGTATCTCTCAGACTGATAGCAGAGAAGCTGACAGTCACAACCAGTGCTGTAGTATACACTCCTCCAGATAAGTACGCTTCTAACAGAGAGCACTTGAGCACATAGTCAGGAATTGGAGCTCTTTTGCAAAGCCTTTAAACTATACAAACATATTTATATATGCTGTATGCTTGAAAAAACAACATATTTTTGGAGTTCTAATAATTACATGATTGAAGGAAATGACAGTGTCCAAGGAGGTGCCCTTTTTAAGTTAAAATATAATTTAATATACGGTTCACATGCAGCAGCGAATGCAGTGTATTTAAACATAAACATGAAAGAAGCTTTACTTTCATTTACGTGTTTCACAACCAGAAACAAATGTGCCCTGAATAGATTAAACACTGCATTTAAGTCATTGGCTTTTTACATTCTCCTGTGCCCAGATCTTAATAACCAGTTTTACCAGTTTGGGATCATTTGAGTTCAATATGCGTGTAGAAAAGTATGTAAAGTATTCTGGAATTTTTCTGCTTTAAACAGAGATGGCTATAGTGTAGTCTCGCATTGCCAGACCTTCAAAACTTTGACCGCTTACATTGGCAAAAGCCCATCCAAGAGACAGTTAAAACAACCAATCACCTTTCGATTTGTGCCACATCATGTTTAGAGGTGTGGAAATGTCCCCGCAGTAACAGACCAGTGTACATTCACAAACGTGTCAAAAATTAACATCAACAACAATATTTATGAGTTTATGCCATAAACTGCACGTAAGCAAGCATTCGAATTTAGCATTTAGTTTCTTTAGAGGACGACTTCAAACTCGCTGAAGTGAATCCAGAAATGCATCAGACGTTCGGCCAACAGTCCGTGGGCGTAACCGCTGAGACTAAGACAAGCTATAGAGACGTAACCGTTATGTAAGGGCTAGCCATGGATTATCCCACTTATACCATGATCATTTGCAAGTTAAAGCTGTTATTGATATTTACAGAGTAATTTTTGATCAGACAGGTAAAAAGGACAGTTAGTTTTGTCAGTTAATTTCAAATGATGATCAAACTGACTGGAACTACCCGTGCATTGTCGCTTCACGTCGGGTCCTGATCACACTGTTGAGGCTTATTTCTGCGATAACAACCGGCTGCCTGTACATTATCCCGCTTATTACATTTGTTTCGTAGCTGTCATGCTCTATTTTGTCAAGTTTAGTCTCAGTAAGCTCTCTGTGTCTTGTCGTTGTTTGTTCTTCATAGTTCAGTTTTTGTTTTTTCGTCTTATTTGGTGAGTCATGCGATTCGTCTGAATTTATCCACTGTTGAAACGTTTTGTTTTTACCGTACATATTGAAATTATTGTCGAAATCAACTATTGCAAATTGTGGTTGGCCAGTGTTTCAGTCACAAGATGGCGCCAGACGGTAATCCTTCAGACGTCATATCATTCGGTCTTGACAAGGAGGATGACAACGCGATGTCTATCTCGGCATTGGTTAAGGACTTGGCGGAGTCGGAGCGAGACCACACCAACTTGGAGCCCACCCCAGACCTCCAAGAGAAGTTTGTGCTGGTGTTCGAAAAGGCTGTCAAGGAGCTCGACCTTAGATGGAGCTCCCCAGACGTGCCGATTAAGAGCAAGCTTGATTTCTGGTACTTCCAAGCGGGCCGCCGTCAGGCTGCGCCGTAAAGGAGTACACCATTTTTCCTGACGTCCACA
This sequence comes from Oreonectes daqikongensis, assembly GCA_026939265.1. Taxonomy (NCBI): domain Eukaryota; kingdom Metazoa; phylum Chordata; class Actinopteri; order Cypriniformes; family Nemacheilidae; genus Oreonectes; species Oreonectes daqikongensis. The sequence goes on along the minus strand of JAOTQM010000100.1, from coordinate 1,345,054 downwards.
AGCACGTGGTGAAGTTGTGGTCGGCTCCTCAGTCGGCGCGGGTTCACGCGGCTACTCAGCCCACTGAGCAAAAGCTCCTTCTTATAGATGTCTTATAGACATTCCCTGAGGAGCCAGAATTAAAGTTTTTCTGACGTCTTTTGGACGTCCAATGTTGACGTCCAGAGGACATCTATAGAGGGTACGAAATTAGTTGAAATGTGGTCATTGTGGACGTATTTTCAACGTCTTATAATATCAACACAGACTCATTTTAGACATTATTTTAACAAAAATAATTGTTACACTATGCATTATATTAAAACATATTTATGTCACTGAATCAATATGACTTTTGCACCCGCTATTAATGTTGAAATTTCAACAAACCACCGTTTTTGTGATCAGTGTTTGCTTTAAAACAATGATCCAGTGGGATTAGAAAGTGTTGATGATTTCATCACAATTAAGTCACTCAAACAACTCTTAAGTGTGTAGTTATTAATATGTGAGCACTATGTTATGATGCAGTTTAAAGAGATTAAAGAAGTTTTATAGATGACAAACAGAGCATGTGATTTAAAAACCTGTGACACTGCAGAATCAATTAGACATGAAGAATCAGTGTATGAAACTCAACCATGGTGACAATCAACAAAAGAAAACTTCATGCTGCAATGCATGCTGGGTAACATCATAGTCCAAAAACTCATTGATGACTCCCAGCATGCATTGAAATGAAATCATTAGGTGGATGTATATATTCTTAAAACAAACTTGTATATGTGACACAGAGAATGTTTAATTAATAAAAATACGGCTCAATGACATTACCTTGCTGTGCTGAACGGTAGACAAAATGGTGGTAGCCCAGAAAAGACGCTATTGTAAAAATGGGCGTGGACAGTGTCTGAGAGTTTACATTTACGCATTTGGCAGATGCTTTTATCCAAAGCAACTTACATTACATTGTACTATACATTTGTACATTTTGTATAGTAAGCAAGTGGAGGTTAAGTGCCTTGCTCAAGGGCACCTCAGCCGTTACCCACCAGCCCTGAGAATTGAACCAGCAACCATCTGATCATGAATCCAACTCTCTAACCACTGGGCCACGACTGCCCACTTAATTGAGACTTAATTAAACGCAAACAACACTAACTACCAATAACAAAAATGAACACTCATGTTTTTTCTGTGTATAATATCACCTGTAATGTTTCACAATCTCATTAAAGTTCAGTATCATTAATTAAAGCAAAATATGATTAATCTGTATGCACTACGTCTCTTTTACTTGAATGTTTCTTAGGTTTCATAACACAACACACACTGAACACAGTTGACCAATAACAGTAGATTAGGCCATTAGGCCAGACCAATCAGAGGACACTGGGTGTATGAACATGAGGGTGTATGATGAGGTGGGATCTAAAACCAAGTGTTTCACAGACAAGAGAAAAGAGGCGAAGCAAGAAGGGAAATAAAACGACGAATAAGGCAAGTATTGATCGCATTTATGCATAGTTGGAGACCCAAATTATAGAATTATGAACATTATTATCAGTAAAATTTATGGTGTTTGTGTTTAATTCTCCTCTGGTGAGATTGTGACATATTTAACATGTTATTTACACTTGATGTCCATCTAAAGCTGTGTGACTTTAAGTCTGTTGTAGCTGTAGAACACTGAGCAGTGTTCATTTACTCTGTAACATAACTCAAAGCAACAACATGACAAAGTTCACTTTCTCCTTTCATTTTAACAAAGTGGCCCACATCTGGGTCACAGTCCTTCATTCAATAATCTTTGGGCCACATTTCTTATATACATAATCTTGACACATTTTCTACTTTTGAGGAGGACATCAGTTTTTCAATACAGAAAGAATTTCGCAGACAAGGGTTTCAGGTGTCAAGGAAATTAAAACTTTATTGCTTAAGCCAACAAAGTAGTGAGACGCTCTGAAGATCATCTAACAACTGCACATCTGAAATATAAATTAAACATATTTATTATTATTATTATTATTATTATTATTATAAAGTGTTTTTATCACAATGTAATAAAACCTCAATTTATCTAGAAAAAATAATAAAATGCTCATATTTTTGAAAGCAGTGATTTAAGAGACATTGAGTATACAATAAATGTTTCTCACCTGTCAGAGCATCATCCCATATTACAGGGGTTGCAATCACAGTCGTCACAAATGTTGCAGTCACAGGGGTTGCAGTTACAGTCGTCACAGTCACCTGGGTCAGAATTACTGGAGTTCGAATCTTCATGTTTCCCTGGTTCCTTCATCTTTGCAGTTATTGGCTTGGACTTTTTTGGAGCTTTAGTTATTGGATGTTTGCTTTTGTTTTTGTCATGCTTTTTGTTTTGTTTTTTGCTTTTCTCAGAATCAATGGCTTTTCTAGGAAGTTTAAGTAACCCGGAGAAGGAGATTCTGAAAAATTTCAAATCCTACAGCAAATCTTGTTTAAACCAGGATGTGGTTTACATATGAAGTCTTTCAGGGTTGCACTGGCATAACTTTTAAAGCTTTTAAAAAGGGGTGGGGACATCCCACCACACCCAACAACATCTACAAAACCGGTCTTATCTGTTCTTGATCTGCTGGAGGCTTTGTGGCAGGGGTCCCCAAATTTGTTCCTGGAGGGCCGGAGTCCTGCCGAGTTTCGCTCCAACCCAAATCAAATCCCTTATAGCAAGAAATCATTGAATCAATGTTAAAATGTGTTGATTTGTCAATGTTAATGGAATTGAATCAATATCAATTTTGTACTTGCTATTGATGTTGAAAAACATCACCATAATTGTGATCAGTGTTTGCTTTAGTTGTGTTCTTGACTCTTGTGACGTTACTTTTTTTTTTTAAACACTTGCGCATTGATAAAGAAAGAGACTGTAGGATACTTTTTGCAAAGCTATAGTGGAGATGAGAAAGAAGTTCACAATAATGTTCAAACTGATCTTTTATAACTGATTGAAATGTTCTGGTGAGAGAGAGAAGAGAGAAGAGAGAAGAGAGAAGAGAGAGAGAGAGAAGAGAGAGAGAGAGAGAGAGAGAGAGAGAGAGAGAGAGAGAAGAGAGAAGAGAGAAGAGAGAAGAGAGAAGAGAGAAGAGAGAAGAGAGAAGAGAGAAGAGAGAAGACTTATAGATCAACACTGATCATACAAACCTCAACAATGGTGACAATCATCAAACGAATTCAGATCAACTGCAATGCATGCTGGAACACATGAATGAGTTTTGTACTATGATGTTACCCAGCATGCATTGCAGCATGAAGTTTTCTTTTGTTGATTGTCACCATTGTTGAGGTTTTTACACTGATTCTTCATTTCAAATTGAGTCAGAGATTTAGTGCGTTTTTGAATATTTTCCATTAATTTATAGAATTCTGAGAGCTGTAGCACTGTTTTAATCTCTCATTACAGTATCACACAGTACAAATACATTTCACTTATGAGTTATTATTAAAACCTTAATAATTCCTTTTTTTTCTTTCATTTTTCAGATTATAGGGGATTTTAGTTTACATTGGCTAAACGAATATTTTCCAGCACTGTAACAACAACAAAATGTAAACTTGAGTATAGAATAGAATAGTCAAGAACCCAACTAAGCAAACACTGATCACAATAATGGTGGCTGACAAAAAATTGGTTGGAGCTAAACTGTGCAGAGCTGCGGCCCTCCAGGAATTAAGTTTGACACCTGTGTGTTAGATCATTTATGCACACAAACAGGTTTAACTTGTGAAAAATTTGTCTTGTACAAGTACAGCTCAGAATACCACGTGTCTGAGCTTCAAAATCCTTAAAATAAGAATGTTTATGACATGCAATTTGTGTCTTACAGGGCATGAAAACATTTCTTGCTGTGATATTAGAATCTAGACATTTTCAAATTTCTTGACCAAATCAAGACACAATGGTCAGACAAACACATGTCAAAATTTAAGAGTAAAGAACCCAACTAAATAACACACTGATCAACATAAAGGTGACTTCAAACAAAACTTTTAATAAAATATAAACCTTTTAATTCTCAATAAGATCTTTTGTACACATCTCAAAATGAAAGTTATGTCTGTAATAAGTGAAGATGTTAATGGTGTTTGTGTTTAATTCTCCTCTGGTGAGATGTTGACAGATTTAATGTGTTCATGTGTTATTTACACTTGATGTTCATCTAAAGCTGTGTGACTTTAAGTCTGTTGTAGCTGTAGAAGACTGAGCAGCGTTCATTTACTCTGTAACATAACGCAAAGCAACAACATGAATCTTTTTAGATGATTTAAATGAGTCAAGTTGAGTGGTTGGATCTTTTTCACAGTTCACTTTCTCCTTCAATTTTAACAAAGTGGGCCACAGTCCTTCATTCAATAATCTCTGGCATTACAAATACATTTTGTTTTCAGCAAATAACCAGTTTTTTTCCTTCTGATTTTCCAGGTAATTTTACTGCAATTGCATTTAATTGTGTTTAACAATTGCCTCAAGTGCATTCATGAGTAAAATAAAAAGTCTCTGATGATTGTGATACAGGTATTTAATTTGTATTCTTATTTTGAGATATGTAAACAAACATAAATTCAAAAACTTTTCAAAAATTTCATTTCCCTAATACACACCCTCACTTCTCTTCTTTCAAACACAATTGCTACCACACAAAACTGTGACAAAAAACACAATAAAACCTATAAATATTAGTTTCAAAACACATGCCTTTTAAGGCAAAAACAAAATCTTACTCTCACACATTTTACTAAATATCTTTTATATTGCCTATACTTGCCTTTTAATTACAGGAATTTTCACCCGCTAGGCTTTTTCACCGGAAAAGGAATTTTCACCTGAACTTACACACAGATTTATGTTATGACAGATTTCTGATGTGTTCTTAACATGTGGCATTGCCATGGTTTGCTTGTGGCTCAGATCTGGCAAACAGGAGCGGACCGCCCAAGTGCCATCATTCCATGCCACATGTGGGTCAAATGAACGTGTCAGTTATGGGCCGAATCTGGGCCGCAACAATTTTGCTATCTGGGTTAACACACTATGGCCCGGTTTCACAGACAGGGCTTAGGCTAAACCAGGATTAGGCCTCATTTAAATTAGGACATTTAAATAGCTTTTATAAATGTACCCTAGAAATAACATTACTAGTGTGCATCTTGAGACAAACCAATGACACTGACATATTTTAAGACATGCCAGTGCAAGTTGCTTTCAGTTAAAACAGCTCAAACATGCATTTAAGTCTGTGAAACCAGGGGCAAATCCAAAGACAAGAGCTCAACTGAAAGAAACACTAAACACTATTCTGGTTTTTGTTCTTATTGTTGATGTTTTCTTCAGTGATTGTGTTTGTTAACAGCAGGTGTTTATCATTAATAACTCAATCATCACTTCATTATCTCATTAACTTGTTCATGTGTTCAATAGATAGACATCTAAAATATTCTCTCAGGGCTGGAGTTGAGCTCCACTGGTTTCTTGTAATCCTGAAGATCTTATTTGTGGTCACTTGAAGTTGCTTCATGGACTTTACCCTGGAAAACTGTTGCGGCTACAATGTGCAGAATTAGTTCTTCCGTGTTTGGCATGTATTCAGATTTCAAGAAACATTTAATAATGGTTCATGGTGATAGGACAGTCTCAAATGGTGTGGGTGAGGTCTACAGTGAAGATGGTCAAACAACTTTTGAGTTTTTTCAACAGATAAAAACCAGTTGCAAGAAATGTATTAGATTTTTGTTGCATTATAACTGTGTGCTTTTAAAGTACATGTGCTAGAATGAAACAAGTCAAGTGGTGTTGGCTTTCATTTTGTAGTGTGACAAACTGATCTCATCTTGATTGATACTAAAAGAAACAAAATATCAGAAAGTTTAATTGTATTTTGAAGTTCAATAATTTAGAAAACAAGCAGCAAATTTAAACTACAGCAGAGTTTAGAATCAAGGCTTCTGTGCCATTATATCAAGAATCTGTATATGAATCTCAACAATGGTGACAATCAACAACAGAAAACTTCATACTGCAATGCATGCTGGGTAACATCATAGTCCAAAGTCATTTATGAATCCCAGCATGCATTGCAGCATGAAGTTTTCTGTTGTTGATTGTCACCATTGTTGAGGTTCATACACTGATTCTTGATATCTGTGTGTGTCTAAGCTTAGCTGTAGTTTAAATGCATTATGTTTTCACAAGCCTTTCTTTTCTTTCTGTCAGTTTTGATCGTACACAAGAGAAATACATCATTTGAATCTTTAAAGGGTCTACTTTTATTTGTATACACTCATAATAACAACAAAACGCTGTGGTCACCTCTCTTCACAGACATGTAAAACAACATAAATCTCAGGGAATACTTGAGAAATGTATGTAGCCTATTTCCTTTATCACCTCATCATGCCTATAGAAAGCTTGAAATGTCAACTGAAAACAAATTCAGGACGAAACAATTTTTTTTTATGTAAGCCTATAATCCTTATGAAAGTAGGAGTGGTACGGTTTTCCTTTATCACCTCATTATGTTCATATAATGATCTGAGGACGAGGTGAGCAGGAATTGTGTACACACCCCTGAGAAATGTCCTAAAACGTCAAGCATCATCATAGATTTGATCTACTTTATCTGCTCGTTTTGGATGATATTACGCTACACAGATGAAGATGCACTTCGGATGGTTCTGGACAGTAAAATGTTTTTCGTAAAAATATTAAGCATAGAAGACAAAACACATACAACTCTACAAAGGTGTGTTTATAAAATTAAGCTGAGTTAATAAAAACCTGTACTTTCACTGCACATTACATTATATTGCATAGCAATAGAAAGCATTCGGGGGTTATTTTTGCATTAAAACCTTTACAAACGTCCCATTATGAATCCATTACATTTTATATAGTGTTTTGGGCAGAGTTCTATTGTTTTTATTTAAAATAAAATTTAATTGTGAGTGGTTGTGTAGTAATATATGAGACATTAGGCTTTATGTTGATCACGCAGACTAAAAAACTAATTCTTCACAGAATCATTTTTTATCATAGGTCACTACAATAAACCTTTATTTAAGACACTCACTTTGCTTATGTGTGTACAATCTCTTAGTTAGTTTGAACTTTTTATCAAAATCATTTATAATGTAATGTGCAATGAATAGCTACAGGTTTTTAATAACTCTTATTTTTATAAACTCTATGTAGATGTCTTTTATTTAACATTTTTATGAACAGTGCAAACAAAATGGCACTTTTTTATCACATTAAAGTGTAAAACGAGCTTTACTATGAATTAAACGGGGGTTATAGTTAAACCTCCCCGCAGGCATCGCTCTGACACGAGCACTGACGCGCGCGCCTGTCCATTCTTTTAGTAATAGCTGCTGCATTGCTCAGAAATTACTACCTACATATTTATATGGTTATTTATGGTTTTAGTGGCACACGCCACTGATATTTAATGTTACTTTAAAGATAGCGATCTTGCGCTTAACATTCTCTTAATGTGCTATACCAGCACTGGTCACCAGAGGCTGCAGCTGAACTTCCGGTAGATTAAAACGCTCTTTGTTCATAAAAATACTTTATTTTTCGTTTTGGTTTTATTGTATATTTGTTTGATGCATTTAAAGAAATATTGAGGAAAACAAACCAAAAATGTGTCTTATATTTGGTTTTTATGCTCATGTATGTGGTGGAATATGTAAAAAATGATCGGTTTATTCGTTTTTCCATTTTAAAAACAAAACGAATAAACAAATTATCCGAAGGTACACGGACCAAATATATATTTTTCTATTTGAACCAAGTCAAAAATATTATTTGAGAAAAACTAATAAAATAGCTTGAAGAAACAAATTGAAATCATTTTTTTAAGTTGTCCATGGTTTCATTTTTTTAGTGTATGGTCCAAATCTTCAGAGAGTTCAAGTTAATGAGATGCTGAAGGTGATTAATTATGTGATGATTGAATCATTAATGATAAACACCTGCTGTTAACAAACACAATCACTGAAGAAAACATCAACAATAAGAAGTGTTGTGGTAAATCGTTCTCCCAACATAAAGAAAGAAGTCTTGCAGACGAGGGTTCCAGATATCAAGAAGTCAAACTTTATTTGCTCGAGCCAACAAAGTGAGATGCACTGAGTACAATACCCAACACATCTAAACTTACAGTGCTTTTGCTACATCTTTTATACAGATTTTTCAGGGCGTTCTCACATCACCCACCAATCATATTTACATGATGTAATTCTTCACCAATCATATTTCACATGATGTAACCTTTTTCCCATTAGTTCGTCCCCTTAGCACCTGCAACCATTAAATCATAATCTTCCTTTGTTAAAATCTAACTGTGGCCGGTGCTTTCCGGAATCATGCGCTTCTCCCCAATCCTTCCTACGCCTTTTCAATGGCACCTTATCACGTATCCTTGAAGCATGATTCTCGCTGACTCTGGATTTCGTGCACTTAGTTCAATGTTATCTTGTGTGTGTGTGTGTGTGTGTGTGTGTGTGTGTGTGTGTGTGTGTGTGTGTGTGTGCGTGTGTGTGTGTGTCCGTGTTCCGTGCTCTCATGTGCTCCTACATATGGCCTATAACAAATGTGTGTTATTAATATGATATTATAACCATAATCTTAGAAAAATCTTAGAAAACCCACCATATAATCCCCCCTCTGAGGCTGAAAAGCCTCACACATCTAATCAGATGTAAACCCATAATAGGAGATTATATTATAATAACAAGTATGACATGACAGGAAAAGTGCAAAAAAAATCACAAAAAGTGCTAAAAAAATATATATATATAATTTTGTTTCGTTGTTTTGTACACTTGAGCACTTGTTGCTAATTTTTATAAAGTAGTTCAAAAGTTGCGTGTGCGGTCGGTGAGCGGCTATAAGGACACTTCAACAACCGTATATAGGTTACAAACAGCAAGCTAATAAAAACTTCCTCTTGCTATGATTATCACATGATATGGATAACTTCTGCTCAAAACCCTCTATTTTTTACTTTGGATCCCAGACCCTTTTATTAAGCCACATTTTGATAAACATGGTTAATGTGATCCATATTACGTGGTGCGTGGAACAGTAGAAGAAGGTGTTTTCTGAAACAGCTTCATCATGCATGGGCATAAACATAACAATAACAGAATAAGTATAAGTATAAGTACACATACTGCCATTAGTACCACATTGCTCAAATCAGTGAAAATGTTCTTAATCCAATCCCAACCGAAAGTCTCTGACTGGACCTCCGAATTAGTCAAAAGTCTGGTGATGGAAGTGATGTTCCGCATTCCCTCGTCGATGAGATGTCCGTCCGCGTCGTTCTCTGGAATGTAGGTACAGCAAGATTCACCTATTGTTGCACAAACTCCTCCTTGTGCTGCTGTTAGCTGGTCCAATACCAAGCGATTTTGCAAAGCTGTCAATCGTAGTCCTCGTAGTTCCTCCTTGATGCCATCCATCAGGACGTTGGTTGTATTCCGGAATGAGACGAGCTCATATCTGGTGATTTCCACCTCATCCATCAGTGATGCAACACCCAGTGCAGGACTGAAAACAGCTGAGATTTTCTCAACCGTGGTCCATATGCAATGAGTTTTCGGCACTGGGCTGCTCTGCAGAAAGTTGAACAGTCCTCTTTTCGTTTGTTCGGTCCGCTGATTGATGTGGAATGATGGTTGCTCCTCCATGTAGTTGAACTAATGCACACAGTCCTCTCCAATTCCTCTTGGTATCTTTCCATGAACACCTGCAGCCCTGCTGTAGCAGATTAGATCATTCGGGACCTCTCGAACCGTTGCCACTTGGCCAAACAATGTTCTTGCTATCTTAATTTGTTTGAGTTCCATCTTTGTGATACCACGCAGTGTCGTCGTTTACTAGTGATGCCGCCACCGCTACCGTAGTTACTTCTAGTGTATCAGGAACTTGATGGGGCCACCAGTCTCCTCCTGTGGTGCTAAGCGGAAACTGTGCGCATACATAACAGCTCCTTGCGCTGTATCTTCTTATTGTGTGATTAATCAATCTCCACCACATGTTCATAGCATATGCGTGTAGGATCAGGATAATCCATCCATGAGGTCAGTGTTGTAATTCATTCGTTGTTGATCCGTCTCTTTACTCGAAGCTTAGAGTCATTGCATAGGGCTGCGGTGTCGTTCAGAATGTTGAGTTTCCAAGTTTCATTTACCGTGGTTCCGTTCATAGGTGCACGATTAGCCCCTATGCCCATCAGTACTGGTAAAATGAGTAGGTATATCAAAAACAGTATCACACATGCTGCTATCCTCAGGTCAAAACACCTTGCGTATCTCATAGTCTGTTCAATCCGTTCCCATTGCTTCACTTCCATCATCTTATTTCAGTTTTTAGGGTAGAAAGCTGTAGAGTATCTCCAAACGTCCCCTTCAATTTCTGTGTACTCAACTGTGATATGTCCTGTTGCTCTGTCTAGCACTGGACGATAGGTGGGTCTGGTTCTTGCAAAGATGTTGGTTCTCCCAAGCTCCTCTCTGTTGTCTGGATGAACTCTTGAAGTGGTGAGGAAGACTGCTAAGATGCTCTCGTCTTGCTCTAGAAGTCGTCTCGTATAGTGCTGATTGGCAGTTGTCCTAGGACCCGCGGTCCTGTTGGCTCGAACGGGTAATATCTGTACTCTGCTATCTTAAGTTCTAGCAGCCAGTGGTCTTGTAATGTCAGTGGTACCACCCGCTTCCACATGGATCAGGTCACCAGCTCAGGTTATCAACCTGTCAGGTTCTGAAAAACATAATAACAAATACACAGCCGTGCACCAAAGGCACTTGCAGTAGTTTTGGTTATAATATTTGATTAAATAAAAAGGCAAACTCTTATGGGTTATGATGCCAAAAAAACAAACAAAAGATAAACAAAAATCTATCTACCTGCCTAACAAATACTAGAAGCAGACCTACACTATATCCCCAAAGAAAATATACAATTCAATTCTACCTCCCTTGCTTATTCAAAAATACATCAACCATAAGTATCATAAATAAATAAAAATGGCTTCCCTTTTACAATTCTAATACAGAGTATTAATTATATGCACAAAGCTAAGCCATCTCTACATAGTCATCATATTCACTTGCTTGTGCAAGCATGCTAAGCATAACTTCATCATAATACTTCTGTCAAATTTCCACAACATTTGTTTGGTTGTGGCTTTAACCAACATATTTCTCAGTAGAGGCAAAATGCAACAAAACACTATACCAAAAACAGTGAGTAAAATTGCTAATACTATTGCTATTTTGGTTAACCATTAGCTCCATGAGCCAAAGATCGAGTCCAGCCAGTCCCCAATGTCTTTGTCATGACCAGTATTTGCTGTTATTTCATCTCTCAAATTTTTTAGCTTAGCCATGGCTCTTGTGAATGATCCATCCGGGGCAGTGTTATTAGGAATGTATGTACAACAATCATCTCCAAACATCACACACACTCCTCCTTTTTTCTGCTAATAGCCAGTTCAATGCTTCAATTCAGTCTGTTTTGCCAGGTCATCTTGCTCGTTGGAGCTAATTGTTCTTCAATTGCGTCAAATGCATCATTGGTAAAGTTAATGAACCTCTGTTTGTTGTAGTACAGATAATTAATCCATTCTGTATTTTTGTTTTGTGTTATCCATACAAAAATAGACTCAAACCCAGATTTTTCTTCATGTCTGGCCTTAAATTCATTGGGTATACTTCTTGGTTGGCCAATTGCATCTAAATTAGATTAGTTAGATTAGATTAGATTCAACTTTATTGTCATTACACATGTACAAGTACAAGGCAACGAAATGCAGTTTAGGTCTAACCAGAAGTGCAATAGCAGCAAGTGCAGGATATACAGTGGTTGCATAAGTTAAATAAACATTAGGGTCAGTTTGGTATGCCCGCTTTACTCTATTCATGTTTAACTTGGATTCTTCAGGTGCATTGACCTCCCAAGTGAACATAGTAATATCTTGTAACAACTTTACTCTTGCACATAATAATTTTCTGGAAGTGTAGCTCTCAATTTTTTCTCCCCAAATAACCAAAAGTAATCAGCTATAGCAGTAAATAGTTTTTCATACGGCTTGATTAAAGGCAATCCTATGGTTTGATTTTCACAATTTCTGTTTATGACTGTCAGGTTGTCAGCTATTGTAACCGAGGCAAACTTATTTCTCCAAGATCTTATCGCTCCTTCTCTAGCAAAAATCTTTTTATTCAGATGCCATTTGGTTATGCAATTGCCTGGGAAACTTCCCACATCAATCCCTTTGTTTTCATGTGTTTTATTAAAGCACTCATAGTTGAGTGAATAGTCAACATTATAGACTATCGGTACCTCCGCCTCGCCAGGTGACAACCTCACCTATGCGCTTACACTCTTCCCCCTATTGTGTGTGTTTAGCATGCTCACGCATCTCTGAGCATCCTGCCAATGCTAAACATTCTGCAGGGCAAAAAGGAATAGAATTCCTTTTTTAGTGAGCAACGTTCAGCATAATACCTAGCCTAGCCTAGCCTGGCACAATGTCTGTAGACATATGGGTTTAGAACTATAATTAATTTGCTTGGAGGTGATGGTGTGCAAAATACACAGTCAGTTAAATAAGATTGACCTACTGTAAAACGTGCCCATTTATACCACTCATTATGTACTGCAGTATCCAAAAGTCTTTCGTACTGCTGTTGATCATTAGGGCAATGCCCAGTCTGGCAATGTCCACCCAAGGGCTGAGAAGTCAATGGTTGGGAAATCTGCGGCCAAGGGGTGGTCATCATGTGTCCCTCCGTCACCGGGAGGCTTCGCAACGTGTTCACCAATGTCAGTCCTATGATGAGTATGTCCAGTACTTCTCTCCTCACTCAGGCCGGGCTGCGACTCACTCTGCCCCTCGATGCCCATGGCCTCTCTCCCCTTGTTTTCCCATCCAGCACTTCTATCTTGCGCTGAATTATGCACTCCATTTATGTTAAGATCAGATACAGCCCCCTCATCATGCAGCTCCTCTGGGAGCTTGTGCTGTCCCTCTCGTTCGGGCTCCAATCGCGGCTCTGGCTGTGGCTCCTCCTTCAGCTCCTGTTGCTTCTGCTGCTCCCTTGGCTCTGAGGTCTATAAACGCAGCCTAGTCGTTGTTTTATTCGTAATTGCTGCAACACAGTCTTTACAGTTCTTTGAATGAATGCTGACCCATTATCCGAGCTGATCGCAGATGGTATTCGAATGGTGGAATCACCTCTCTCATCAGAAACTTTATTACAGTCCCAGAGCCCTGGTCTGCTGATTGCACTTCCTCCACCCATCTACTGAATCTGTCGATAATCACTAACATGTATCTCTTCCCTCTCACTGATTTAATCATGTCAACATAGTCCATTACTAGGTGCTTGAATGGTCCTTCTGAAACAGAAATATGTCCTATGGGTACTGAGGTTCCCTTCCTGATATTGTTCTGAGCGCAAATGTCAAATCCTTTTTTTCGAAGTATTTCACCTCGACTGCAATGATCAAATCCATGTGCATCAAAGATTAACAGTCAAAAGCACATATGGGGCTAATATCATTCCTTCATGTGATCGCCATATTCCATTTACATCTCTTGTTGCCCCCCTCTGCTGCCATATTGACTGTTCACAAACACTTGCTTGTTTCTGTATTCTGTAAGACAGAAATGCTTGGCTGGGGCTGTATAAGTATCATTGGTGCCATAATGGCAGCCTGGCAACTGAAGCCGGCAGCATTGTTTCCTCTTATTACAAAGTATCCTGTATGATTGCCCAAATGATCTCTAAAGCACAATCCATCAACAAAATAATCATCAGCTGCATCTACACTGTAAAAAATGTCCGTGAAATTAACAGGAACATTCTGTAGTTTTCACTGAGAAAAACTGTTGTCAGAAGACTTCCGTATAAAATACGGAAAAACACTGTAAAACCTGTCATTGAAATTAACAGTGAAATTCTGTCGTTTTTACGGAAAAAAACACATCGCAAGTTGCAAAGGCTCTGGTATCTGTTGAGATGCTGTATTATCCTTTATGCTGATATGAGTCTCCAATGGTCTCCATCTCAAGGTTCATAATAACATCACAAAACAATGTTTTGATACTGTAATTTTCCTCTATCTTGCATGGTTAATAATACCTATTGAACCTGTTTCTAGACAGACAAAGTTGGACAGAGCTAGACTGAGCATTGAAGCACAACTGAGATTATTTATCATTTTATTCAACATCACTTTGTCTCCTGCCTGCTGTTCTTCCCTTTATCTCTGGTGGTTGATTTAAAGTGTTAACTCACAACGGAGTTGATATTTACAGTTTTTATGAGTTCCTGACAGAGACGCATACACACTCAAAAAGAGATTAAAAGTTAGAGCTGGCCACTCTCATACAGGCCTACTCTGTGTCCTGCTAACTACACACGTGCACGCACACACGTTTGGCTCAATGCCAACAGATTTTTGTTCTCAACTCTTGCACACACACTTAAGACTGCAGGCTTCTCTCTCCCCTGCTCTCTTGTTCACACACACACGGCCTTCAGAGATCTCTCTTTTTCAAACGCACACACAAATTTTCTTCTGCCGGCACACATACACACATACACACCCACGGGCCCGTGCACACAGATCTCTCTTCTTCCAACTCAGTGATCACAATGAAATAATGAAATGTTGCAACACATAAATACATTCAAAAATACAACATATGAAACACAAAAATCATGCCCTCTTGGCACACACGTGACTGCTCACATCTTCGTATCTCTATACGGCTCGCCGAGTGCGGACCTGTGACCCCAGACAGGATTTTACGTGCGTTCACGTCTTTGTATCTCTATATACGGCTCGCCGAGTGCGGACCTGTGACCCCGGACAGGATTTCACGTGCTTTCACGTCTTCGTATCTCTATATACGGCTCGCCGAGTGCGGACCTGTGACCCCAGACAGGATTTTACGTGCTTTCACGTCTTCGTATCTCTATATACGGCTCGCCGAGTGCGGACCTGTGACCCCGGACAGGATTTCACGTGCTTTCACGTGCTTTCACGTCTTCGTATCTCTATATACGGCTCGCCGAGTGCGGACCTGTGACCCCAGACAGGATTTTACGTGCTTTCACGTCTTCGTATCTCTATATACGGCTCGCCGAGTGCGGACCTGTGACCCCAGACAGGATTTTACGTGCTTTCACGTCTTCGTATCTCTATATACGGCTCGCCGAGTGCGGACCTGTGACCCCAGACAGGATTTTACGTGCTTTCACGTCTTCGTATCTCTATATACGGCTCGCCGAGTGCGGACCTGTGACCCCAGACAGGATTTCACGTGCTTTCACGTCTTCGTATCTCTATACGGCTCGCCGAATGCGGACCTGCTACACCTGAGCAGGATTTCGCACACTTTTGTGCCTTCGCCCCAATGCGGACCTGTCACACCTGGGCAGGAATTCACACACGTCTCTCTTGAGATCTGGAAACCTTCAGTGTTTTTTTTTTAACAGAGTATATTATTAACATTAAAATTGTTCAATTTAGGAGAGGTCTTTGAGGACCAACGCCATTCGGGGTTTACCTTTAGTAGACCGCACAAACACTATTCTATATAAGCGAAAACGCTTACCTGTGTTTGGGCGCCCGTTTGTGCGATCCACCTTCCGGTTCACCTGTCACGTTCGTCAGCCCCTCTGTCCTCTAGCCTACTCCTGGCTGGCTCGCCAAATATGTTGTGGTAAATCGTTCTCCCAACATAAAGAAAGAAGTCTTGCAGACGAGGGTTCCAGATATCAAGAAGTCAAACTTTATTTGCTCGAGCCAACAAAGTGAGATGCACTGAGTACAATACCCAACACATCTAAACTTACAGTGCTTTTGCTACATCTTTTATACAGATTTTTCAGGGCGTTCTCACATCACCCACCAATCATATTTACATGATGTAATTCTTCACCAATCATATTTCACATGATGTAACCTTTTTCCCATTAGTTCGTCCCCTTAGCACCTGCAACCATTAAATCATAATCTTCCTTTGTTAAAATCTAACTGTGGCTGGTGCTTTCCGGAATCATGCGCTTCTCCCCAATCCTTCCTACGCCTTTTCAATGGCACCTTATCACGTATCCTTGAAGCATGATTCTCGCTGACTCTGGATTTCGTGCACTTAGTTCAATGTTATCTTGTGTGTGTGTGTGTGTGTGTGTGTGTGTGTGTGTGTGTGTGTGTGTGTGTGTGTTACTGATTTAAACATAACAAATTAAAATATATTCTGTGTGCATGGCGTGCAGTCCGTGTTCCGTGCTCTCATGTGCTCCTACATATGGCCTATAACAAATGTGTGTTATTAATATGATATTATAACCATAATCTTAGAAAAATCTTAGAAAACCCACCATAGAAGTCACCAATGTTTCCTTAAGTGGGGCTCTTACTCTTGATTTCTTCTTTTAAGTGATTTTGGGTCAGCTGAAATAGTGAATGGACTGGGAGAGTAAACCATAAAAAAAAAAAAGGATGTTATGTGTGAGGTTTGGGTCTCTCGATTTCCTACGCCTTTTCATGGCACCTTATCACGTATCCTTGAAGCATGATTCTAGCTGACTCTGGGTTTCGTGCACTTAGTGTGCGTGCGTGCTACTGATTTAAACAAAACAAAATTCAAATATATTCTGTGTACATGGCGTACGTGCAGTCTGTGTTCCGTGCTCTACTTGAGGCCTATAACAAATGTCCATGTCATATCAGTGAATGAGTATGTTATATCTGCAAATATTTCTAATAAAAATAATACATCTTAAAAAACCCACCATAATATGCACTTTTAGGTAAAACAAAATAGCACTTTACAAGTTGTTGCTAATATATGCATGTCTAATAAAGTGTACTATGTGAAAATTTTGATTTTTGAAATGTATAAATGAACATATATATTTATAATATTGTTCATTAGTATCATGTCAACCAACTTAATATGCATGCCTGATATCTATATACTGCAGGTGGATCGGTCCATTTTCTAACCAGTTCATTCAGACTAGAAAATGAACCAGTCCTCCTACAGTTAATAGGAACAAGCCACTCGTATTAAATTTGTGGACATAAGATTCAACCTTATTCTCATTACACATACTTGTACATGTGTAATGACAATAAAGTTGAATCTAATGTCCACAAATTTAATACGAGTGGCTTGTTCATATAAACTGTAACATTATAATCCCCATCTAAATAATTTTCAGCGTGTTGTGACAGTAATGTGATACTAGTGTGTGATTTTAAAACAGTGTTGTGACTTAAACAATCAAACAACTGAACCAATTACACATGAAGAATCAGTGTATGAATCTCCACAATGGTGACATCAGTGGATAACATCATAGTACAAAACTCATTCATGACTCCCAGCATGCATTCCTGTTGATCTGCATTAGTTTGATGATTGTCACCATTGATGAGATTGAACAGAAATTCACTTTTTCTGTTGGAGATGAAGAATTTATAAAAGAAATCTCATGAATTCAAACACATTGAGCAGGCAGGAATAAACACTGCTGCAGTTTAAAGTTTGAAAACACAACTACTGACTATATAGATGCAAGTGAATCAACTGAATTATTGAACAACTGAAGTATTTTACCTTTGTTTAGGTTTAAGATTAAATAAAGATTACATAAAAAGAAGGCATTTTAAGATGCTTTATTTGTCAGAAGAGCATGCTGATCTTCATTAGTCATAATACAAACACATGTAACCCAACCAACTGCATATATCAGTAATAAATGTTAAATATTGATAACAAACTCTTTTAAGACTATTAACTGACAGTGGAGGGCTGCATTATTATTTCTTAAAGCTTTATTAGTAATATCCATACGTGGCACAAGGATGATTTTGCCTTAAAATGATGTGTGTACTGTGCCTCGGTCAATTCTGTTTCTTTGCAGATATGGCATCACTGTCACTTCTGGCCCTTTTACGAGGGTTTCGGTACTCTGGCAATTTAATTAGTTTTAAAAATTTGTCTTCAGCATCCTTAGATGACTGTTGGCCACTAAAACAGTCACCATGAAAGATCTTAATAGAAGGTTTTGAGTATTTGCTGTACAGTTCACTGAGCTTCTGATTCATGTCTGAAACACTCATGAGCTCAATGCTGAATTCTGGCTTGTTTTCTCCTAAATAGCCAAAGGAAAAAGACTTTGTGTTATCTTTGTGATGTTTATAACAGACAGCTGTCCAGATGTGAGACGGAACTGTGACCCGTTCAAACTCCCGGCTGTCCTCACAGTCGCTTTCTTGTGGTATTTTCTTATTACCAGGTACAGTACCTGTGATGATGTAAGCTGTCGCTTCTTTATCACTTTTAAATGTTTCTGTTAAAAAAGCATGTAAATAACCCTCCCAGTTCTTCCATTGAATGCGGTTGAAGCAAGCATCCATCGGTGCAACGTTGGTCAGAGTAAATGTTGCATCACGGGCATCAGCGGTGCAATGGAGACCGTTGGGGTTCAGGTGTCCGCGATCAAATCCTGTGTGCTCATAATCACAGCTGAGAGCTTGATTTACTTTATATTTTTGAACAAAGACTTTGGCTTTTCTCTCAGGGATCATTTGATCAGATTCAGATGAAATCTACAAAAGAAATATTACTTTAGCACAGTTTGCTTGATATGCACAAGCTTCTTTTTTTAGAGAATATTTGAGATGTTGCTGTATTAGTGAGTTTAATCAACCTAACTCATTTTCTCTCAATGTTTAACATATGTATTTGCAATAACAATGTAAATAACTCAAAACCATATATAATTTACATTTTTTATATACATTTTGTTAAATAGTAAAACCTACTGTTAGCTGTGGCTCAATGTGCCATTTGTTGCATCTCATAAGTTTTTCATCTTCTTTTTGTGAGCATTGAGAATCAAATATATAGGCACTGTAAAGAGGAATTTTGTGATAAGTCGAATACAGAGTAGCAAAAAACACAGGTTTATTTTCCATCATCTGACAAATTCTCCTGGCATTCTGATCCATTCCTTGTAGTTCCTGATTTTTGTAGAAATATTTTGTACAATCTTTAACATTATCAAATTTCATGACCACTTTTGCCTGAGCGTTTAAAGCTCTCAGCGCAGTGCAGGTGAGCAGGAAAATCAGAAACATGATCCAGTTGAAATGTTTCATACGACAGTGATAACAGACTGTAGCACGTCAGCTTAAATACACAGTTTGTTTTGTGTATTTTGTATATTTAAACAGATAATGTAAACTTAACAGCCTGTTTTGTCTTCAAAGCTGGGAAGTATTTCAAATAAAAAATACTTAACCCTTAACATGCACAGGGCCCGTGGGCGGGTTAACACTTAATATTTGTTTTGTTGACAGTATTTTTGTTGAAACTCACCATCATGGTGATCAGTGTTTTATTGAGTTGGGCTCTTGACTCTTTGTTTTATTTGCATTATACTACCCTTCAGATAGTCATGCAGTGTGAAAAGAACAGCAATGACTTGGAAAATCGGGCAATGTGAACTTGATGACTCAAAGCTTACAGTAATGTTATTTACAACACTAACAGACAATTACAGTTATTAACCACATGGGGGAACCCATGAGCAAAAGCTTTCTAGTGTTGCTTTAAAGCAGGGGTGCCCAAACTCGGCCCTCGAGGGCCGGTGTCCTCCAGAGTTTTGCTCCAACTCTAATCAAACAAATCAAACACACCTGACTGTAGCAATAGAGCAGATGAAAACTATTGAATCAATGTTAAAAACAGTTAGCTTTAAGTTTTTTGACACCCACAATTATTGTGATCAGTGTTTGCTTTAGTTGGGTTCTTGACTCTTGTATTCTAGCTCATTTCAATTTTCAGAAAATTCTGATTTGAATATGGTAGTTGTTATGTTCTTAGTAATAATGATGACCATTAAATCAATCATAAAAGATTAGCTTCAACATCATTTTGTGTTATCTCTTATCTACACAATAGCTTCACAAAAAAGTAGTTTACACCAGGGGTCCCCAGATTCAGTCCTGGAGGGCCGGTGTCCTGCAGTTTTACTCCAACCCTAATCAAACAAATCAACACACCTGCAAAAGCTCATCAATGTCTTCAAGATCATTAGAAACCCTGATAGCAAGAAACCATTAAATCAATGTTAATGCCATTGAATCAATATCACTTTTGTACCCGCTAAATGTCCGCAAAATAAGGGAAAATGTCCTGGTAATTTTCTACAAGTAATTTTTTTTTTACTGTTTAACTTCAATGAATATTGCTTAGTCACCATTATTGTGATCAATGTTTGCTTTAGTTGAGCTCTTGTGTTATTATGTCCTCACCTGTTTAGTATGTTTGGGTTGAAGAATCACATCATAGAAAAAACATCTGATCTTATATCCATTTGGCTTTCTTTGCTATGATATCCATGCTTGACAAAAAACAGTATCACAACAACCAACAGAGCCCAATTAAAGTAAAAACTGATCACAATAATGGTGACTAAGCAATATTCATTGAAGTTAAACAGTAAAAAAAAAATTACTTGTAGAAAATTACCAGGACATTTTCCCTTATTTTGCGGACATTTCTGTTAATGCTAAAATGTAATTTAATGCAGTGCAAATTGCATTTGTACTTAACATTAAATCATATTGTTGACGGTCTAAAAAAAGGTGCATAGTGAAGATGTGAATATTCAAGGTTACAGAATATGAATGTATTGTCTTCAATAGAGCATCAATTACTGGAAAACATTATACCTGTGTGCTTAATTTGTAAATTCCGGAACAAGAGGGTGTGGCAGATCCGGCAAGTCTGTGTGTCTTGAAACAACACACCAGAAAATGACTTCTGTATAAATATTGACATTAATATTTAATGTTTCCTCTTCTCATTTGTGTGCTTTCTGTTTCTGGTTATTTCACTGAAAACTTCTTTACTGAAACTTTAACTCTGCGTATGACTAATGCTGGGCAAAAGTGATGTACACAACAAATTGGCCAGTGTTAAATTAACACTGCTAGGTGTCTATATGTGTCCACACTATAGTGCAGGGGTTCTCAATCCTGGTCCTTGGGGATTCTCACCATTTCTGAGGTTCATACACACAGAGATGGGCATGTATTTTAAATACAAAATACTTAACCCTTAACATGCACAGGTCGGGTTAACACTTAATATTTGTTTTGTTGCAAGTAATTCATTTGGATGTCACAAACAGTGTTTCATTGAGTTGGGCTCTTGACTTTTAGGTGCAAGATTAGGTGTAAGATTAGGTAAAATTAGGTTAGGGTTATTGCATGCTGTAACTGTGTGCGTTTAAAGTATTTTAATTATGAAGCTGCAAATGAGGCTCTAATCACATGTTGTTGGTTTTTAAACTAACTTTCTAGAACTCATCTGTGCTGATCCTAGAAAGATGTTATAATGAATTTATAATACTATGTGTAAATGTCTAAAGACATGTGATAATGAATACTGTTGATTACATGTAAACATGTTTATTAAGTACATGCAGATTTAAAAATGTGTTCAAATGTTTGAAAATAGAGTTGTTGGTTATAAATTATCTAAGCTGTTTAAAGTATAAGCTCTCTGTGTGTAATATTCCTTTAATTGAATGTAATGCATCACGTGACTCTGGAAGAGACAAGAGCGGGACTGTAGAATTGTGGGTCAGAGAGCAATATGGAGGTGCACTAGCTGTAACGTGGCTTCTTCAAAACATAAACCAAGAGGCGCACATGGTATTTGTTTGTTTCTTTTTTGTTATGGTATTTTGTGTTACAGTGTTTACATACCTTCATGTGTGTAATGTAATGTGTTTTATTTCTAATAATATGTAATAATGTGGTGAATGAGACTATTTGTTGAAGGATTGTGTTTGTGAAGGTGAAAAATGACAGAAATATGTGTTTGAGTATTGTATTGTCTTTATTTTTTGAGAGAGAGAGAGAGAGAGAGAGAGAGCAAATAAAATTCCAAAAGACATCTGTATGATTCGTGGCCGTTATTTATTGGATCAGTGCAGTTACACTATGAAATAGTTTGTACTATGATTATACCCAGCATGCAATTCAGCATGAAGTTTTCTTTTGTCAATTTTCACCATTGTTGAGATTCATACACTGATTCTTGATAGAAAGGCACAGAATCACACAGAAGTCTTGATTCTAAACTCTGATGTAGTTTAAATTTGCAGCTTATTTTCTAAATTTTTGAACATGTCAATACAACTAAACTTCCTGACATTTTGTTTATTTTAGTATCAATCTAGATCAGAGACCAAATGAGATTAGTCAAACTACAAAATAACAGCCAACACCGCTTGACTTGAATCATTCTAACACATGTACTTTAAAAGTACACAGTTACAACGCAACACAAATTTAACACTTAAAAGTCAACAGCCCAACTCAAGGAAACACTGATCACCATGATGGTGAGTTTCAACTAAATTACTTTCAACAAAACAAAAATTAAGTGTTAACCCACCCATGGGACCTGTGCATGTTAAGGGTTAAGTATTTTGTATTTAAAATACATGCCCATCTCTGTGTGTATGAACCTCAGAAATGGTGAGAATCCCCAAGGACCAGGATTGAGAGCCCCTGCACTATAGTGTGGACACATATAGACACCTAGCAGTGTTAATTTAATTTAACATGCCCATCTCTGTCCACAACGACGACATTTCAACTAAATTCATACCTTCTAAAGATGTCCTATGGATGTCAACATTAACAGAATAAAATCTGTTTATTCTCAATAACATGCTGCAATAAAAGTGAAGATGGTAATGATGTTTGTTGTTTAATTCTTACAAGACTACAATACAAGACTGAGTGTGACAACAGGGTTTAAATAAACAGGTTAACAAGACACAGGTTATGGTAATCAATATAATGAGTACAGCAATGGTTTATGTAGAGTAGTGTGTAATAGCAGACTGGGTGATGTAGAGAGTGCCCTCTAGTGGACCTGAGAGGAAACTCGACTGGTGATCGTGACACATGTAAAGAAATTGCTTTTATTAAACATATTAAACACACTTTTGCTATAAATTAAATGCTCTTCTACTATATTTTACCATCTTAAATCATATTTATCAATGACATAAATAGTGGAAAATTAAAACAAACGAAATAATTGTACTTACATTTGTAAGAAACGTCACATAACCTTTTGCGGCACAGAGAAGTGCGCTGGAAGAGATTGTCGTTATAAAAATAGCTTCTTGAACAGTGAGGCAAATGTGACGACGTGTTTATTTGATGTACCAAACTTTGTAACTACATGTTTCTCCAAAACATAAATTTGGAATTCTAATGCAGTTAGTTTGCCTCTATACAGTGGGAGTTTTTTTTTAAATTAAAATGCCAGGTTTTTTTAGAATGCCATAATAGGGTTTTATATGAAGTTTATGTGAAAAGCATGAAACCATGTGTCTCACGTCAAATGTGTGACAGCTGGCAACTCTGTGGCATCATGATCTTGCCACTACCTCTGTAATATATCAAATTTGTATATATTTACCCTGACCCAGGACACAAAACACAAATAAGCCTTTCTATCACTGACACAGCTTCGAGGAACTGTGGAAAGAACACGTTGAATCGCAACAAACACATTTAAATAAAGAAATTGAGCTTGCAAATACAAAAGCTAATAAAATCGGTGGTGGTGTAAAAGACCAGCAAACAACATTACAACATTGTTGTAAAAAATGTACTTTAAAAGCACAAAGTCCCCCAACACAAGAAATGTACCCAATGAAGGTCAAGTGTGAAGAGCTCAAATAAAGGAAACACTGATCACCAGGATGGTGACTTTTATTAGCTGGGAACGTTCTTAAAACATCTAAAAAAAAAAACAACAACAATTAAACACTTTGAACATTTTCAAAATGTTTTTGAAAACATGAAAAACCTTTAGGGAACGTTCTGATAACAAATGCTTAAGCATTTGCCAAAACTGGCCCACATATATTTTGTAATACCTGGGCTACATATGCGGTATCATGTGGGCCATTTTTGGTTTAAACCCAGATTATCCTTCATTGACTATGCCACATGTTTGCCAAAGGTGGGCCAGATTGTTTCTCCAACATTTGGGCTAAATTCACTATTTACCACATGGGCCACATTAGGGTCACATCCAGATTACATTTTGCCATAAGTGCCGCATCCTTGCCTTAAAAGGCCCACACATGATTTGGGATCTTTGGCCCACATTTGCTACTTTACAGGTGGGCCACATCCCTATGCTATCTGGGTTACCTCCACCATGGAGCCTCCACTGTAGAAAAAGGCAGCAAACCTTTAACAATGAAGTTTGTAACTGCCCTGTGGCACTCATCTTCCTTTTCCTTGATCATTTCCTTTTTTTCTGCAAGTGTGAATGGATTGATACTTGATTCTGGCCTACTCATGTCAGGGTCAGCAGATGCTATAACGTTAATGTGAAGAGAATATCTTAAGGACAAACACATTTTAACAATAACTAGTTTAATGCGAGCTAAACGTGATCAACTACCAATCTGTAAATCATTTTAGCAACGATTTAGCTATTTATCTATATTAGACATACATACATACATTTAAACAATATTTACCATTATGTTGGTCCTAGTTTAGATGACTGTCACCACACAAAGAAACGCTAACGTAACTTAACTTGTACACAAGCATTTTAGCATAGCACTAAGTTAGCTATATTTGTTTGATTGTTTGTTTATTTGTTAAATGTTAACCTTACCTGTTGGAGTGCCGGTCATAACGCCGCTACCTTTGTCCGCTGGTTTAGAGGGCTCGTGTGGTGGTGGGCATGATTAAAGAAGCTCTGTCGCTGTATGCTAAGAGGATGACTGTACATGCTCGGTCTTCTTGCAGTTGAAGACAGAGCAAATTTCTGCTCTCAAGTTTATTCCATGAAATGTTTCATCATATTTGTTGTGTTGACAGTCTTGGTCGCAATGGTCTTGTTGCAAATATTACGTCTCACGCTGTTAAGATCGATCCTGGTGAAATGTAGCCATACTTTTGATATTTTCCACTTCTTAAAAATGTATTTGAGTTGGGACGCTTATCTGGAACAAGAGCTAAAAAGTCCAGAGTGTGGTCCTCAAGGGAACGGGAGCCCCGGCAGAGCATTAGAAGGTGCATTGCCGACTGCCATCCTACTACTGGATCCATGTTGTGGTCAGTCGTTCTGTAACATAAGGGCAGGCAGGAAAACAGAGAGTTGATTAACATGCAGTTAATCTATAAACTGAATCTATTCTTCAGATGGAGAAGAAACCAAAAGATCACGTAATAGAAAAGGACACAAGACTGACATGGAGAGAACTGACAGATTCAAGTTTTCCTCACCCAATTGGTTATACTTAAATAAAACAAGGGAAAATTTCTTCGGTCACTAGTGTAAGTGTGCTTTTTAGTATTAAAGTGGCTATTACTGTTATGATTTTTTTAGGATGTGTATTGACCATTAAACACAGAATGTAATTCTGGCTGATTTATGTAATACATAATAATCAGTGACAGATGTTCTAAAAGAGCAGATAAACATATAAACTGCAATGCATGCTGGGAGTCATGCATGAGATCGTACTATGATGTTACCCAGCATGCATTGCAGCAAAAGCTTTTTGTTGTTGAATGTCACCATTGTTGAGTTTCCTACACTGATTGTTGATTTCTAACAACTTTCCTATTTTGTTAATTAATAGAAGTCTGAGGCTGTGCCACTGCCACACATATATGTAACAAACACTAACTACACAACACACTCATGAGCAATTACTTTGTTAACCTTTCAACAATCACTATATCATAACAAGTCTTAGCTTTCATTGTCTTGATAAACATATTTCAGCATTGTCATAGTAAACACTAAAAACTTGTCATTTGAACTACAAGGGTCAAGAGCCTAACTAAAGCAAAGCAAACACTGATCACAATGATGGTGGCTGACAAATCAAGTTTTTAACATTGATTCAATAGTTTTCATCTGCTCTCTTGCTATCAGGGAAGCTGCAGGCAGGTGTGTTGGATGTGTTTGAATAGGGTAGCTAAACTTTGTTGGACAGTGGCTATACTAGGAGCTGTATTAGCTGTATTTTGCAGCTGTTCTGGTGTATATTGTTTCTTTTGGACCTTTAGTCTAAAATTATTCCGAAAAAAACATTTGAACCAGTCTTAACTTTGTACAGAGATCCCCTGGATGTCCATTTCAGACATTCAGAAGATGTCATAAAAAGACGTAGACAAACCTTTCACTTTTGGCCCCATAAGAGACGTATTTTTACCGTCGACAAAAACGTAAAAAATATGTATTTTGGGCACGTCTGCTCAGGGTGTGGTAATACATTGTTAATGTGTTAATATATAAGTCATATTTCATGTTTGTGGAGACATTTAGAAAATGATGTATTACTTAAGACACCTTGCAGATCTGTGTGTGCTTCCTGTACTAAATATTTTGCCATTTGAATCAAAAGCCTTATATTGCAAACAAAATCAGTTTGTTTAGACAGGTTTTGCATAAATGGTAATGGGAAAGGATTTCCACGAGGAATAAAAGTCAGAATGTAGAGTGCAATATGATCGAATATACTTTGGAGAAAGTGAGTACATGTCTGTTGATGCAGGTAAGTTGTGATGTCTTATTACGGCGACATTTTCTTCTCTACTTGAATTTGTACCTGCAAGGTTATTTTATTTGATTGTTTTTATGTTTATTATACACACACACACACACACACACACACACACACACACACACATATGAAAAATTGGCACGCTGTATCTGTTATGTGCATTTGTTAGGATACAGCAAACGGGTATCTAATCAAATGGTGTTGGTTGGTTGTTGGTCATTGAAATTGGCATCATCATGTAACTTGATTCACTGATCTCATCTGTGTTGTGTAGCAAAACCTGAAAAAACATTGTCAGGTCAGTAATTTTAATGTCAAGAAGAATTTGACTTTCACTTGACTTTTTTTG
This sequence comes from Oreonectes daqikongensis, assembly GCA_026939265.1. Taxonomy (NCBI): domain Eukaryota; kingdom Metazoa; phylum Chordata; class Actinopteri; order Cypriniformes; family Nemacheilidae; genus Oreonectes; species Oreonectes daqikongensis. The sequence continues at coordinate 1,318,005 of JAOTQM010000100.1, read as the reverse complement.
CTAAAACTTGTTTCAAACACACATAGATAAAGCCGCCGGAGAAAGCAACAAGAAAAAGTCAAGGGTCAAAAGCATAACTAAAGCAAACATTGATCCCCATAATGTTGACTTAAAATGAAACATAATATCAATATCTAAACAAGCTGATGTAGACATATGGCAGAAATTAAGTAAAAATGGTGTTCTGTAGTGTTTTGTAGAGCAATTAATTTGCTAGCTGGGATCATTCAAGATTTGTTTTTCAACAGGAAAATCCATCATCTAAAGAAAGGATGTTTCTTCTGATTTTTTTTTCAGGTCAGTGTGCAATTTGTGTGTGTGTGTAAAAAATATGTAGCTGTAATATGTGATGATGATTACATTTTTTTAATGGCATATGTAGGACCAACAGCATTTTAGACAGGAATTTTAGAAATGTTTACAGCCCAAATCCAACCTACACCTTACATGCCATACCACCTCATATGGCCAACACACCGCATTTGGTTCAGTTCTGTTATATTTGTTTTGTTTTTGGCTTACATGTGGCATTGCTTTGGCTAGCTTGTGGCCCAAATCTGGCAAACAGAAGTGGACCGCCCATGTGCCATCATTCCATGCAGTGTGTGGGCCAGATAAGGGGGTATGGGATGTAAGATGTGGGTCAGATTTGGGATGCAATCATTTGCTAGTTTGGTTGCTATCTGGCAGAGGTGGGAACAAGTCAAGTCTCAAGTCAAATCAAGTCAGTGGTTTACTTCAGGGCTTCTCAACCTGAGTTAACAGAGCGTTAATACCAAGCATTGTGCTACAGCTGAACCTGATCTAAACCATGTTGGGTTTATCTGGTTTAGTCAACCCAAAACGTACTCTACACCCCTGAGTTTGTTCAGCTTATTTGCATGTAGCAAATCCAGAGAACTCAGAATGCAAATATAAACTTAAGCTAGAACAGACTTTAGACAGACACAGACATGAAAATCAGTGTATGTGTAATCTCAACAATGGCAACAATCAAAAACTTCATGCTGCACTGCATGCTGGGTAACATCATAGTACAAAACTCATTCCTGACTCAGTTGATCTGTTTATCTGAATTAGTTTGATGATTGTCACCATTGTTGAGGTTTGTATGATGAGTGTTGATGTTTAAGTGTGTCTATAAATCTGTCCTTTTGATTTTATTGCAATATTTTTGCATTTGGGATCCAGGACATTCATATCAGTCATGAAATATAAGCTTCAACATTATTTAGTGTCATTTCCCAACTTTATAACGTATTAAATACACCACAAAACACAAAACTTAAATCACATCTTTTTTCTTAATAATGCACAACAGTTCTTGTTGAAACACCATTACAAACAATTAAGGAAAAATACATTTAATTTAACTACAGTCAGGGATCAAGAGCCCCACTAAAGCAAACACTGATCACAATAATGGTGGTTTGATGAAATTGATAATGTTTTATTTAAACCAAGCCAAAAATATTATTTGAGAATAACTAATAAATAGTGACTTAATTCTTTAAGAATAAGCTCTTATAAATATAAATAAATGTACATTTATAAAATTGGAATCTTGTATTGTTGGTTCATTTGTGCAGAGAACAGTGTGTTTTATAAATACATGTGTTCACTCAGAACTATAACACGTAATTAATCATTTTATTTTGTATATTTATAACTGTGTAACATATATTGGGGAAGTATATATCATGCATATAAGAAGAACTCCATAGTAAGGATTAAAATTAGTATTGCACACTATTGGATTCAACAGGACTTTGTCTGTTCATCCAGAGCATCTCAAGTGAATATGTTCTGATTCAGCATCAGAAGACCTGGGATGATGCACGAGCTTACTGCAGACAGAATTACATAGATCTGCCCACTGTTCAAAGCACTGAAGACTGGAGAAAAATGCAAGAAGCAATTAACCCATTGAGTTCAGTGGCCTGGATTGGACTGTACGGTGACATCTACAGCTGGCGGTGGTCTTATAAAGAGGAGAACATGACATTCATCTATTGGTACAATGGAGAGCCAGACAACTACAAGGGAAGAGAGGCATGTGGTGCAGTGTCTGCTTACTCATGGACCGATGCCTCGTGTATTTCGCTGAGACCCTTTATATGTTATGATGGTAAGAAATAATATCAATTAGTGGTCTTTGCAAAGTGTTAGATATTTTGTGCACATAAACAGTCTTCTACAACCAAGTCGACCTGCAGCAATCCCTTTTTTTTACACAGCAAAATCCCCAGAGTTAAAGTTAATGAGATGATGAAGATGATTAATTATGTGATGATTGAATCATTAATGATGAACATCTGCTGTTAACAAACACAATCACTGAAGAAAACATCAACAATAAGAACAAAAACCAGAACAGTGATCAGTGTTTCATTTAGTTGGGCTCTTACTCTTGATTTTTCTTTTAAGTGTTTTTGTGCAGCTGTAATATTGTGTTTCTAAATCACATTTATAACAGCCAAACAAAAGCTGAATTCCCTTTGATGTTCACTGATGGTAAATGGTACAGTAGTAAATTTATTTAGTCATTTACATACTTAATATTGCTAGTTTTAGTGTGTAAAGTTTAATGTTGTGTTGCAAAAATATTTTTAATTGTAAAAAGCTTATCACACATAATTCATTCAGGCATCAAGAATCAGCGTATGAATCTCAATAGTGGTGACAATCAACAAAAGAAAGCTTTGTGCTGCAATGCATTCTGGGTAACAGCATAGGACAGAACACATCCATGACTCCCAGCATGCATTGTAGCATGAGTGAACAATACTACTGAACTTTACTTTTGTCACTGTTGTTAAAAATGGAAAATTTTCCCAGATTTCACACGAGATTAGATTAAGAATGCAAAACAAAGCCAAAAAAGAAAACAACCAAAACAATTCAATTAAGCTTCTGTTCAGCTATTATCAATGTGCTTCAGAAACACAATATTACAGCTGAACAAAATAAATTTAAAGACAAAATCAGTGTAAGAGCCCAACTAAAAGAAACACTGATCACTGTTCTGGTTTTTGTTCTTATTGTTGATGTTTTCTTCAGTGATTGTGTTTGTTAACAGCAGGTGTTTATCATTAATAATTCAATCATCACATAATTAATCATCTTCATCATCTCATTAACTTTAACTCTGCTTCAGTGTTACTTTAACTCTCTGTAGATTGGACCCATATAAACTCTGAGCAGAGTTCATTTAACTCTGGGGATTTTGCTGTGTAGGTGTTTTACAGTAAACTACTGCAATGACTGTTTGAATAGACATCATTAAAAGAATCTACTAACTCGCTGAAGTCACACAGTCTTAGATGAACATCAACAGATAAACACATTAAATCTGTCAACATCTCACCAGAGGAGAATTAAACACAAACATCATTAACATCTTCACTTATTACAGACACAACTTTCACTTTATTTCTGTCATCTAAGATCTTATTAAGAATTAAAAGAAGTTTATCTCTAGTTCACAGTGATTTCATTATGTTTTAAGTCACCATTATGGTGATCAGTGTTTGCTTTAGTTGGACTCTTGACTTTAGGTTGGCTTGTAATTAGTTGGTAATTAATGGTATACACTTATGCAATGGCATTAAAACGTTAATTGTAGAAATGTGGCTGTACGTTTTCGAATTGATTGAAAATGCCTCAGAAATAATAAAATAGCATATGTTTGGTGAAGTCATTACAGCTGTTATAATTGAAGTTTTCTTTCTTTGCTCTTGAGACACACTTAGACACTTGAAATACATGAATTAAAAAGAGTTTTGTATTGTACACCCAGCATGCATTTCAGCATTATGATTGCTGTGTTGACAAAATATTACTGTAGAAATAGCAGGTAAGGGGTAACAGTGTATAATGCATATCTATTAATATTATTATTATGTTGCCTTGAGAAAGGAAATATACTGTTGTTTTATTTAAACTTAGTGGTTCTTGTTAAGCTATTATTATTTTTTTGAATAATAATTTGTATTATTATTATGTTGGCTTGACAAAGCCAACACACTGATCTACTATTTATACTACAACGTTTTCCTAAGTAGTAAATAACTTAAATAATAAAAATCAAAATTCCAAAGAATCTTATAGACATTGAGAGATTGAAATTGAATGCGTAGAAAATACTTTTTTTGAACATATCTTTGCTCGGGGAATCTATCCCTCTTTCAATCAGTTGCAATATATCCATCAATCATTCTATTAATCATATTCTTACATATCTGTTTAGCGAGAGCTCACAAACATGATCATGTTCAAAACATGACATAAATTGATATATTGCAAAACTGTTCAATCCAATTGTATTTGTATAGTGTTTACATCCTTCTTTATGCAAGTTATATTCTGTAATAGTCTGTTTTTGGGACTTTGGTATAAGTAGTTTATATACTAACTTCAAATGACAAACCAGTCACATCTAAACCTCTGAGCTCACAGTACAATAGTAAGATCACAGTTTGAGCACACAGTGAGTTTGCTGTGCAGTTACATTTTGACCATCGTGAGGATTCTGAAAGCTCACCCAGATAGCAAAATTGTTGCGGCCCAGATTTGGCATGGAATGATGGCACTTGGCGGTCCGCTTCTGTTTGCCAGATCTGAGCCACAAGCAAACCATGGCAATGCCACATGTTAGCCAAATGTAAATCAATTAAATAAAACTGACCCTATTCTGGCCCACAGTTTGCTTTTATTCTGGCCCAGATCCGCTCCAAAAGAACGTTCTAATAACGTTCCCAGCTAATAAAAGTCACCATCATGGTGATCAATGTTTCCTTGAGTTGGGCTCTTCACCCTTGACCCTCATAGATTACATTTTTAGTGTGCAGTGATTGTGTGCCTTAAAGTACATTTGTGAAGCCAAAATGAGAATCTTATTTTATGGGTTTGTTTGTTGGTCATTAAAATCACCATCATGTTGATTCACTGATGTCTGTGTTGTTAATCCTGAAATAACATTTGAAAATCAGGCAGTGGCATTTTGATGTCTAGAAAGTTGGATGAAATATGAGTACAGTTCAAATCAACAAAGGACAATTTAATACTGCAATGCATGCTGGGTAACATCATAGTACAGAACTCATTCATGATTACCAGCATGCCTTGCGGTTGCTCTGAATTAGTCTGATGATTGTCACCATTGTTGATATTCATCCACTCATTCTTCATGTCTGTGTGCGTCTAAGTTCTGATTAAATTTCATTCACATAGAGATTTCTGAAATCATTCTAGACTAATTGCAATTAAACACCCTGATCTTAAACTGTTATTTCAGGATTAACAACACATACATCAGTGAAACATGATGATGATGATGATGATGATGATGATGATGATTTTACTGACCACCAAACAAACCCATAAGATTAGATTCTCATTTGCATTGGCTTCACAAATGTACTTTAAAAGCACACAATCACTGCACTCAAAGAATGTAACTTATGATTAAGAGTGAAGAGCACAACTCTAGAAATACTGATCACCATGATGGTGACTTTTGTTAGCTGGGAACATTCTTAGAACATAAAAAAAAAAAAAAACTTTTAGTTTATTTGGTTTATATTTGGCTAACATGTGGCCTTTTTTTTGCTATCTGGGAATTGTCATACCATTACACTTTAGCACAGATTAATATTCTGTATAAGAGAGTCAGTGTTAAAAGAAAACAATAAAATTGTAAAATAATCAACTTTCTCTTACAATTTATTACAGAGAATGGAACAAACAGGTTTGTTTACATCTCTTTATTGAAGACTTGGCATGATGCTCAGAGCTACTGCAGACAGCATTACACAGATCTGGCCATCATTCGGAGTCAGTATGAGAATGATCAGCAGATGCCATACACACAGAGCTCTGCTTGGATGGGTCTGTACAGGGACACATGGAAGTGGTCATACGGAACAAATGTAAGCTTTTCTTCCATTAAATGGATGACTGCACAACCTAATGTGGGCGGAATGAACAGACCCTGTGGAGGTATTAATCCTTATGGTACAATACAAGATGAGGTCTGCTCAGCTGCCTTTCCCTTCATCTGCTTGACCTGTAAGTTTCATTTGTGATCCTTACCCAGACATCAAGCTAACAGATACAAACCATTGAATCAATGTAAAAACTGTTGATTTTTCAATGTTAATCGCATTGAATCAATATCACTTTTAGACATGCTATTGATGTTCAAAAAAAATGTTGAAATGTCAACAAATCACCATTATTGTGTTTGCTTTAGTTGGGCTCTTGTATTTTTAAAACAAGTTTTCTTTGGCAACCAATGTTTTAAAATGCATTTGTTGTGGCAAAGTAAGCTAAGATTCAATTGAATCAAAGCTTATTGTGTTGTGAGATTAAAGCAGTGTTATGACTGTCATATTATTGGAAATATATTAAATATAATAAAAAATAGTTAAACTACTGAATCAATTAGACATGAAAAATCAGTGTATGATACTCAACAATGGAGAACATCAACAAAAGAAAACTTCATGCTCTTTCTAGACCAATCTTAAAAAGATTAAAGTAGCCTTGACACGCAGTTTCTTTCAATCTCATATTAACCTTGAGTACCTAATTATACAGTAGTATTGCATATTTCATGTATTTAAATCTATATAAAAATGGTCTATATGATGAAAAGTGCTTAATGTGAAAATATAACATGGAAATGCAATATTGTTTATGACCACGTGAAAGATAAAAAATCATAGTGAAATGAATAGGTGCAATCAAAGTTTAATGGTCAGTTCTTAAGTGGTCACTGCACACGAGCACTAGCCAACTCGGCTCCTCCTGAGCACAGTCGCAGATTTTCAAGCCATCACGTGGCTCATGTGCAAACAACCTATTACACTAAACCTGCCAAACGGGGACATACCCTTCTTTTTTTTTTAAATAGCTTTATTAAATAATACAACTTTTGATGTTTTAACAGATTCAAGAAAACAGATTCTTAGGGTGGAAGTAAAATCTCTTCAGAATCTAAATGACCCTGCAGTCTTGCATGTGGTAAGTTTTAAATTATTTTCTAATTATAAGATACAGTCCTCTGTGGATTAAAAATGTAAAGAATTTTGCCATTGTGTGGCATGTTACTTTTGTTATTGTTTATTGTGTCTGACCCTCGTCTTCTATATGATGCCAAGCGAGCAATGTCATGGGTTGTATAATTCCTCTAAATAGCTTTCTTTTCTCCTGTGTGGACAGTATGAGCGCGTAGCAGCAGTACTGATCAAAGATTTTTTTCTCTTCTTCAGATAGACCAGAAACTAAAGGATCATGGGATAGACAAAGACACAAAATTAACATGGAGAATACAACCAGATGGCAATGTTTTTACACCAAAGATGGTGCCATGAAACTCAGCATACACTGTTATTCCTTATCAGCCATTTTTATAGTAACATACAGACTGTTGCCAGCTAGTTACAGTAGGGCTTATACAGTAAACTACTGCAATGACTGTTTTTTGATCTAATAACTCAATTCAAATAACAAAAAATTACCATCTTCACTTATTACACACACCACTTTAACTTTATTTCTGTTATATTTCTATAAAAAACGATCTTTTTGAGAATTAACAGGTTTAGCTGTACATTGTAAAAAATAACAGAGTGTACAGTTGACTCCTGTTGTTCATTAAAACAGTAATAAATTGTAGAAATTAGAATTGTGAATTGCATTTTGGGTAATTGTGTGTTTTTTTTCTTCGTGAAAGTAGTCTGCTGCAAAATACACCTACACCCCTTTAGAGATTTTGAGTAGACTGTAGACCAGGGGTAGGCAACGTTGTTTCTGGAGTGCCGCTGTCCTGCAGATTTTAGCTCCAACTTTAATCAAACAAACCTGAACAAGCTCATCAGTGTTTTCAGGATTACCAAAACTACAGACAGGTGAGTTTTTTTTAAAGTTGGAGCTAAAATCTGCAGGACAGCGGCACTCCAGGACCGACTTTGGGCTGTAAACAAAAACACCCCTACTGTAGACAAAAGCAAAGTACTGGGAACACAAAGGAACAAACACATATAAATGAAAAAAAAGGAAAACGATGATGATGATTGGATGTTAAGCATTAGACAAAAAGAGGTGTTAACTCATAACTCATTCTGTTTTGAGTTGATCCTGCTTGCATAAATAAAAAACTTCAAAGACAAGCTTGACCTCGTCTATCAGAAAATTCCACACCAAATACTTAACCCTTAACATGCACAGGGCCCATGGGCGGGTGAACACTTATTATACAACAGTTCTTTCTGTTTTTTTCCGGAAAGTAGTTCCCCATTTCCTTTAAAAACCGGAGGGTGTTGTTTCGGATTTATCTACACACTTGTGCTGTGGAACTGTTGTATAAATGCAATATCGCACTCGTAGTCGTGAGATGTTGCTCTATATCAGCGGATGTGATTGTCTCTGACCTAATCACAGCCGTGATGATATAGAGCACTATCACACTCCTACTTGAGCGATATTGCATTAATATTTGTTTTGTTGAAAGTAATTTTTATAACTTATGAAACCTTATTCCGAAAATGCTGGGCAGACACCTTACCAATCAAACTTCAACCACAGGCATAGTCAAGCACGTATGACTGTCGAGCGGGCCTTCATGGTTTAAAGGCAAGATGGGGATGCCTCTTGAAAGTGGCAGTCGTGGTCCAGTGGTTAGAGAGTTGGACTCATGATCGGAAGGTTTGCTGGTTCGATTCTCAGGGCTGGTGGGTAACGGCTGAGGTGCCCTTGAGCAAGGCACCTAACCCGCACTTACTTACTATACAAAATGTACAAATGTATAGTACAATGTAATGTAAGTCGCTTTGGATAAAAGCGTCTGCCAAATGCATAAATGTAAATGTGAAAAGATGTGATGCTCATATAATCTTAATCAGCTCAATCATTTCCACGTGTTGCATTTGGCATAACTTTTGTGAAATCCACCATGAGGATGTAATGCCATTTGATAAAGAATATGATTATGATTGCCATGAAGAGAATGAAGACCATCAACTTCACAGAGACAATCAGGGTGGCCATGATATTAGAGATGCACTCTGTTCATATATGTCAAGACTGTAGATTTTCAACAAAGGTTAAAAAAGACCAAATTAATGAGCAATACAAACTGTTTTCAATGTTGACTTTAATCTGCAAAAGCGACATTAGAGAAAGGAGGAACCTGAGGAAACAGTGGAAGAAGGCGACAGTTGAAAGGAAAGGCCTAGAAGCACTACAAAGCAACATTAAGAATGCCTTGCTTCGCTGCGAAGAGCAGAGAGCTTGAGGAAGCAGCATAAGAAAAAGGAGCGAACCAGGACTGCCTTCTTCAAACATCCTTACAAGTTTGTCAGTAGCATCTTTAGCAAGAAGAAATCTGGGACCCTTAAAGTACCAATAACAAATCTTGAGGAACACCTCAGGAAGATGTATTCTGACAATCAGGAGGCATACTGAAAGAGAAAAACTCCTCATCTATGCACCAGTTCTGCCAAATTAGACTTTTGAATGTAGAAGGTAAGATTTTTTTTTAACGTGGTGGCTCATAGACTCTTTCAGGATTAACAACACAGACATCATCGAATCAACATGATGATGATTTTAGTGACCACCAAACAAACCCATAAAATAAGATTCTCAATTGCATTGGTTTCACAAATGTACTTTAAAAGCACACAGCCACTACACACACAAAATATACCCTATAATCTTATAATCTATGATGATTAAGAGTGAAGAGCCCAACTCTGGAAACACTGATCACCATGATGGTGACTTTTGTTAACGGGGAACGTTCTTAGAACGTCTAAAAATAAAAACTGGACACTTTGCGGTATGTGGGCCAAATGAAAGTGCCAGGTATGGAGCGGATCTGTGCCAGAATAAAAACGAACTGTGGGCCAGATTATGGTCAGTTTTAGTTTATTTGGTTTACATTAGGCTAACATGTGGCCTTGCCATGGTTTGCTTGTTGCTCAGATCTGGCAAACAGGAGCGGACCGCCCAAGTGCCATTTTTCCATGCCGTATGTGGGCCAAATGAAAGTGTCGGGTTTAGGCCGAATCTGGGTATTTTTTTTTTTAAATCTATGTAGCCATCGGGTTGGCTCGTATGGTTGCATTGAAGTGTGATGCCACTGAACTACCAGCAAAGTAAGTGTTGTTGAAGCTGCAGCCACTAATCACAGGTCCAGCAGAGCGTAATCAAGAACTATACAAAGTCGCTTAAAGAAGCAGCCACATGGACACAGTATGCACTGACAATGACCATGCAACCAGAGATGGGCATGTATTTCAAATACAAAATACTTAACCCTTAACATGCACAGGGCCCGTGGGTGGGTTAACACTTAATTTTGGTTTTGTTGAAAGTAATTTAGTTGAAACTCACCATCATGGTGATCAGTGTTTCCTTGAGTTGGGCTCTTGACTTTTAAGTGTCAGATTTTTGTTGCATTGTAACTGTGTGCTTTTAAAGTACATGTGTTAAAATGATTCAAGTCAAGTGGTGTTAGCTTTTATTTTGTAGTTTGACTAACTGATCTTGTCTGGATTGATCCTCAAAGAAACAAAATGTCAGGAAGCTTAATTGTATTTTGATGTTGAACAATTTAGAAATCAAGCAGCAAATTTAAACTACAGCAGAATTTAGAATCAAGCCTTCTGTGCCATTCTATCAAGAATCTGTGTATGAATCTTATTGTGGTAAATCGTTCTCCCAACATAAAGAAAGAAGTCTTGCAGACGAGGGTTCCAGATATCAAGAAGTTAAACTTTATTTGCTCGAGCCAACAAAGTGAGATGCACTGAGTACAATACCTAACACATCCCAAATTACAGTGCTTTTGCTACATCTTTTATACAGATTTTTTAGGGCGTTCTCACATCACCCACCAATCATATTTACATGATGTAATTCTTTGCCAATCACATTTTGCATGATGTAACCTTTTTCCCATTAGTTCGTCCCCTTAGCACCTGCAACCATTAAATCATAGTCTTCCTTTGTTAAAATCTAACTGTGGCCGGCACTGTCCGGAATCATGCACTTCTCCCCAATCCTTCCTACGCCTTTTCAATGGCACCTTATCACGTATCCTTGAAGCATGATTCTAGCTGACTCTGGATTTCGTGCACTTAGCTCAATGTTATCTAGTGTGTGTGTGTCTTACTGATTTAAACAAATTAAAATATATTCTGTGTACGTGCAGTACGTGTTCCGTGCTCTCATGTGCTCTACTTGAGGCCTACATTTGGCCTATAACAAGTGTTCATAAAGTGACTGTTATATCAGTGAATTATCAGTGAATTCAGTGCACTGTCAAAAAAAGGTGCAAAATTTGTACCTTTAGGGGTACAATGGTTTGTCACTGGGGCAGTACCCTCAAAGGTACAAATATGGTTCACATGGGTACATATCTGTACCCTTACAGCAGTGTTTCCCAATCCAGTCCTACGGGCCTCCACTGTTTTAGATGTCTCTCTATTGAACACATGAACAATTTAATGAGATAATGAAGTGATGATTGAGTTATTAATAATGAACACCTGCTGTTAACAAACACAATCACTGAAGAAAACATGACCGATAAGAACAAAAACCATAATAGTGTTTAGTGTTTCCTTTAGTGGGACTCTTGACTCTTGTGTTTCAGTGTTTGGTTGTCTTTAACAGTTCATGTGTTTAAACATACAAGTTGAAAAGAGTAACCATCAGAACATGAGAGTACCTGCAATATTACAGTAAAATCACAATTTGTAGCCAGTGTTAAGCCATTGTACCCCTAGAGGTACTTTTTTCTGACAGTTTGAGTAACCTTATTGTTCTCTCACTTTCAACTCTTGTGTGCTCATGAAGTGAGGGGGCCTCCTATCCAGCTAACAAAAGTTTGTTGTTAAAACATTCCTTATAAGTATTTTTAATGTTTTTGAAAATGTTTTTAAAACATTCAAAATGTCCAGTTTTTGTTTTCACTTTGTTAAAATTGAAGGAGAAAGTGAACTGTGAAAAAGATCCATCAGAACATGATGGTGGCTGCAATATCACCATATTATCTCATGGATAATATCTAATTATATTTTGACTGTGTTGTGTTGTTATTGCATAATTATTCAATATGAGCCTAAAGCAGTGTCATTGGCAATTAAAAGATATGATTTTGTGAGAAAACTGTTCACCTGCTAAATCAATTAAAACATAAAGAATCAGTGTATGAATCTCAACAATGGTGATTTCATACACTTTTTCTTGATAAATGGCACAGAATCACACAGAAGTCTTGATTCTAAACTCTGCTGTATTTTAAATTTGCTGCTTGCTTTCTAAATTGTTGAACATCAAAATACAATTGAACTTCCTGATATTTTGTTTCTTTTAGTATTAATCCAGATGAGATCAGTTTGTCACATTATAAAATAACAGCCAACACCACTTGACTTGAATCATTCTAACACATGTACTTTAAAAGCACACAGTTACAATGCAACAAAAATCTAACGCTTAAGAGTCAACTTAAGGAAGAACTGATCACCATGATGGTGAGTTTCAACTAAATTACTTTCAACAAAACAAAAATTAAGTGTTAACCCACCCACGGGCCCTGTGCATGTTAAGCATATGGTCATTTTGTATTTTGTAATAAAAAAAAGTCATTTGTCATTTTGTATTTGAAATACATGCCTATCTCTGCATATGGTCAATTTTGTAGAAATGGCTAGCAGTGCTTCTCTGAACATATAACACATGCATTATCAATCATTCAACAATTATTAAAAAAGATTTTAGAGATAGCAACTGTGTCATCTTTCTGTGGATTATCATAGAAGATATTCAGAGAAACTGACAAACACATAAGATTTAATTTTCTTTTTATGTGGTGCAGATGAAGTTGAGTTGTTGAGATCGAGGACGGCTGATCCAGGTCTGATCTCCTCCAGACTGAACCGCTCCAGCTCTGTGTTCACCGCTGCAGTCAGTCAGTTGACTCTGAACCCCTGGAGCCCAATTCTGATAGCAGACAACCTCTCCTCGTACCCAGATCCAGAGATTCATGAGACAGTAATAATGTAACCCCATCCACACCTCAGCAGTCGAGGCTTTATGAAGAACTTCAGTCACCATGAGCTGAATCTCCTGTGAATCAACTGAAACCAGATCCACATGATTCTCTCTGCAGTATCTCAGAGCTTCAGTCCAGCTCACATTCTTCTGGATCAATATCAGCTTATCTGAACACACAACAACAAAACACGAACACCAAAAACTGAACATAGGAGCAAAACAAACACAAATACTGTGAATGAACTGATATCAGTCAAAGTCAAAGTCAAAGTCAGCTTTATTGTCAATTCTGCCACTTGTACAGTACATACAAATGGAGGATTGAAATTGCGTTACTCTCAGACCCTATAGGTGCATACAGATAACATAGAATAACATATATAAAAAAAATATATCAAATTACAGATAAATACAAAATCTATATATATACACAAAACAACTTTACAAGCAAGTGATATGTAACCGAAATAATTGTGCAAACCAAAGAAATAATCAACAGTGCAGATGAAATAAACAACAGTGCAGATGAAATAATCAACAGTGCAGATGAGATAAACAGCAGTGCAGATTAAATAAACAGCACACTGTAAAAAATGTTCCGTAGTTTTTACGGAAAAATACTGGCAGCTGTGGTTGCCAGTAAAATTCCGTAAAAAATACGGGAAAAGCACGTAAACAGTGATGAAGTTCAAGAACTTCAGGGCAAAAACTTCAAGCTGTGATTGAATTTATTACATTCGAGTCTTTTATCTGGAGAGCATTTCTTTACATACAATTAAAACATTCACCTAATGCATAAAAGTGAAAATATTACATTTCCTTCACATATTTACGTTTATTTCGTTATAATAATCGACAGTCACTTTAAAACAAAACAACATGCAGCATGACATCAGAAATTTCTTGGCTGACTTTGACTTAAACACAGACTCCACTCTTCAGCATAGCGGTGACTAAAAAAATATTTAACGGTCAGAAAAGAAAAATTCCGTAGTTTTTACAGAAAAATACCGGCAGCTGTGGTTGCCAATAAACTACCGTAAAAATACGGAAACATCCTGTTTTTATTCATCCAATCAATTCACAGAGGAAAACATGAGCCACACCCACTATTCTTCCTCATCAAATATTCAATTTAACTTTGAAATACATCAGAATAATGAAGACGATCATAACTTCTGCTTCACAGAGACTTAAGCATAACATCAATGAATGTTGTTTAAAGTCACCGTTATTGTGATCAGTGTTTACTTTAGTTGGGCTTTTCACCCGCGATTTGTTAAACAAGTTTTGTTTTGATTGCTATGCTATGATGTGTTTTATAAAACATAATCGTCATAATAAATAGAAACAAAAGAAAATGTAAACAGGAGCTTTAGTCTGGTTTTCATTATTGTAACTACTCAATGAAGCACACATTTTGACTTTTTTTAAACTCACCTTCATGACACACAAAAGTGTAGGAGTGAATGCAAGACACATCATGCCACTGAACATCATAAAACATATCGAACACTGTACAATCCTCAGAACCACCAACATTATCAGGTTCACCAGACATCCAGTATCTGAAGGTGAAGTCACTGTTATCTGACCAATCCCATGAGTCTCTGAACAGACCAATCCAGACAGATGTTTCAGGATTATTAATGATGTTCTGGATCAGTTTATTGTCAGTCTGGTTCCTCACACTGATCAGATCAGTATGATACTGTCTGCAGAAACTCTGAGCTTCACTCCATGTTTTATTAGAAGTCTCAATGATGTATGTTTTACTGCTGTCTGTTGAAGAAAACAAACATTCAAGTTTCTTGATTTTCATTCATTCTTACTACACTATCATTTTGAATGCGACTTCAGAATTTATCAACATTATTATTATGGAGTTAATGCTTATATGTTTTGTTTTGTAATTTCTGATCTCAGCACAGCAAAATCCACGGTGTTACATTTACAAAAAAAACTGAATTAACAATGAACTGAATGAAGGACTGTGGCCCACTTTGTTAAAATTGAAGGAGAAGGTGAACTGTGAAAAAGATCCATCCACTCAACTTGACTCATTTAAATCATCTGAAAAGATTCATGTTGTTGCTTTGAGTCAAATTACAGAGTAAATGAACGCTGCTCAGTCTTCTACAGCTCAAGTCAAGTGTAAATAACACATGAACGGTCCGTGTACTTTTGCATCCATTTTAAAATTTTAATATGAACTGTACATGCAACAATGTTTCCTAAAAATGTTAAGAATGCACAAATTATTTCGAAAAAATGACGACGGCACCGGTTTTCGAAGGCAAAGTTAGACACCTGGAAATATTTTTCCCCGCAATACAACAGCCATGTCTCTGGAAGGTGATTTTGAAACACCACACACACTGGGATATTGCAGACCACCTGTCTCAAATTGATATAGGGTATAGGTCGAGGTTGTTCGGTGAGGAGTGTGAGAAGATTTTGTTCCAGTCAGGGAAGTTTCTGACATTCAGGAACTGGATTCATAAGTTCATGATAACATCTTTCTAGGATCAGCAAAGATGAGTTCTAGAAGATTAGTTTAAAAACCAACAACATGAGATTAGAACCTCATTTGCATCTCCACAAATAAAGCTAAGCTAACACCTAAAAGGCAAACACCCAACTCAAGAAAACACTGATCACTATAATGGCCACATCCAAATGAATAACTTTCAACAAAACAAATATTAAGTGCTAATTCATTTTGTATGTAAAATACATGCCCATCAGACATAATCTGCACTGACTGAATTAACCATTTCTTTCTGAGTCAACAGCTCCACTAAAGCAAACACTGGTCACAATAATGGTGGTTTGATCACCATTAATAGCAGGTGCAAAAGTGATATTGATTTAATACACATAACATTGACAAATCAACAGTTTTTAACATTGATTCAATAGTTTCATCTGTTCTTTTGCTATCAGGCACAGCAGAAACTTGCAGGCAGGTGTATTGAGGCAGGTTGGAGCTAAACTCTGCAGGGCACCAGTCCTCCAGGAACAAGTTTGGGATCCTGATGTAGGGCATGGTGTAATAAATGTGGTGTATTTTAAGCTGAAACTTCACAGATACATTCTGTGGACCACTAAGATTTTTATTAAATGTAAAAGTACAAAACAAATCTCTTCTTTAAGATATTTAACCCCATGCACTGAATTACAACATGATTTTTGTGTACTGAAGTCTCAGTGTCCACGTTTTATGCAAAGCACCTTTGGATGTAGGAATATTGACAATACCCTGGAAAGACTTTATTAAAGGTCACTTTTGATGGTCGAGAGCTTCAGGCAATCTTCAATTGAATGAGGAACAGAACACAACTGAATGCACAAAGATATCGATGTAAAGATCAACAACAACATTTGCATGAGCTTATTTTTATCTCCATGACTCACGACACCATGACAACAGAATTCATATTCATCATAATGTTCATCACAAAGTCAAATACAATGAAAAAACGGATTGAAATATTTTCCCCATCACATTTACGTTTAGAGTGAAACAATGCACTGAATGTACAGTATTTGTTTAACTACTGTACTTAAAAGTACTTTTAACTTTTATTTGAATTGCAATATGCAACAAATAAATCAAGTAAGATTATCTAAATTATTTAAACACACATCACATGATACACTTATTATATATATATATATATATTTATTTTTTTTGTGTGTGTTTTAAGAGATTCAAAAGATTTTTGTGAGCATGATAAAATAGTTTTTATGTTGCCAAAGCATTGAAATGTTATATATAAACATTTATACAAAAATTCTGGGTAAATTTAAAGAAGAGTTAGAAAGAAAAGGTATTTATGCATATCAATATAAACAGAAAAATGCAGTGTCAATTGTATGTGTTGTGCAGTGTTTTGTTTGTTTCCCAGTTGTGAATTTGTTGTGCTGGTTATTCTTTTGTCATGGTAGGACTTGACATATCTTGCAGCCAGGTTTGAGCTTACTGGGTTTTATCTTTCTATGTATGAAAGCTTGTCCTTTTGTTCAATCTGGTTGAAGTCTTTCTGGAAATTGGAGAAAATGTTTCTCTGATGTGTGAGTACTTTATTTACATGTTTTACATTTGGCTCATGAAGTTCTGTTTCCACTTGATTCTGTGTGCAGTATAGACACAGTCGCTCTTCTCTTGGTGTCCATGTCTGTCTGTGTCTTGCCCGTCTCTACAGTGAGCATTAACCGTAAAATACGGAAAAACACTGTAAAACCTGTCAGTGAAATTAACAGTGAAATTCTGTTCACCGCTATGCTGAAGAGTCTGTGTTTAAGTCAAAGTCAGGCAAGAAGTTTCTGATGTCATGCTGCATGTTGTTTTGTTTGACTGTCGATTATTATAACGAAATAAATGTAAATATGTGAAGGAAATGTAATATTTTCACTTTTATGCATTAGGTGAATGTTTTAATTGTATGTAAAGAAATGCTCTCAATATAAAAGACTCAAATGTAATAAATTCAATCACAGCTTGAAAGTTTTGCCCTGAAATTCTTGAACTTCATCACTGTTTACGTGGTTTTCCCGTATTTTTTACGGAATTTTACTGGCAACCATAGCTGTACATACCACATATTCTGTCTTACATCTGTAGGTCATAAAAGCAAAATGATTTAATTGCAAGTGAATTATAGTCAAGTGTTTGAAATATATGTATTGAAGAAATGCATCACACCTAATATCTTTTATTCATTGAGTTTTACTGACACTGATACGTAACTCGCATGTGACACTATGCAAATAAGATCAGAACAGACACATTTCTTCTCATTTGAGTTTTGTTTATTATTACAACAACAGTAACATAGCTGGACAATATGCAAATAAGAAGGAAGTCAAATATGAAACATGTCTTTCTAGAGAAATACCCAAATGATGGGAGGTGTTGAAGATCAGATGTGATATAATAACATATAAACACAGAGAGAAAGAAACAGCAGCAGATTCACCAGAGAAACACAAAAAAGATGAAAAGTAAGAACTATTTACATTCTCATTCATATTAAAATCATTCTTTTCATGTGATTCTGTTTTATAAACATTGTCAATTCATTAAAAAATACTTATAATGAAACGTTTAAAGAAACTGACTTTCTGAAGAGATTCAGTAAGTGATGGAAATGTTGACTTTTAACTTCATTGACATTTATAAAACATGTTAAAACAATTTAACATCTTTTTTATGTTTTATGAACAAACATGTTTTTAATGTGTTTGTTCTTCAGAAATGGCTCAGACTCTATATTTCAGTCTTCTTGTCATTGGTGAGTTTGTGTTTCTGGTTTTATGTTTGATTTAAATGTCAGAAGAATTGACACCAGAATGATCTGTCTGTCTATTAATAACTCTTCTATTATAGGACAAATGCATGTCCAAAGGACGTCTGTTCTGCGTCTCTGTTGCTGTTGAAAAGATGTCCGTTGAGAGACCAAAAGTGAAAGGTTTTTTTACGTCTATTTATGGTGTCTTCTGAATGTCTAATATTAGGGTTTGTACCTCCGTACAAAGTTAAAACTAATTAAATGTTTTTTTTTTCAGAAGTTTAGGTTTTCAAATGTAAATAAATAAATTGAGTTGAATGATCTAAATACATTAAGATTGCAAGCAGCCATTGAATCAATGTTTTAATTTTAGTTTTTTTGTCGATCCATATTGAAATACCTTTGTTGTGGCAAAAAGCACCAAGATCCATCATATGATGGTAATGTTAAATTGAAAAAATGGAATGTGTTATTCATTTGTGAATACTGTGTGACAGTACAGTGTGAGATTAAAGCAGTGTCTTTTTTCCACCATTGATGACTTTTTACAGTAATTGATATTTGTCCTGTTGTACAGCAGGTGGCACTGTTACACATCTGAAAGAGAATGTCTGAATCTAGAAAGTATATATTTGATCTGTTTATAATCATCTTTCTCAGTCTAATCTGGACAGAGTCTTTGTCAAAAAAATGGAATTTATCTCAGCTGTTTAATCCAAATGATGCATTTTTGAAGAAACCTACACATATTTAAGAGGTGATAAAAAATAACAAATGAAGATAGAATTTTTCCCTTTTGTTTAATAGCAGAGACTCTGTTCTTTTTTTCCTAATGGAAAGTAGAATAGAATAGAATTGTATAGAATAGTTTAGGGAATAAGAAAATATTTCAAACTAAGACATATTTAAATTGTTACATGATAAAACAATCATTGAGCCAACTCAAAATCTTACTGCATCAGATAGTTTTTTTTCAATTATTTTGAAAAGAGTCGTCACCTCTAGTGCTCATCTCTCTGAGACACTAACAGACTCAAATCTACAGTGTCAATAGAATAGATAGTTATTCTGTAAATCTGTCAACTGTTGTATCTTTCAGAATCTGTTTCTTCAATACAAACTTTGTGATTTACAAGTCAAGGATGTTATTTTTTTAATGCTTAGGCTACTTCTGGCCTTTCTCAAACACATAAACCTCTTCAGATTGATTTAAACCAAAGCACAAAGCATAAAAATGCCTTAAAAAGATCCAGTCTTTATTGACAGTGTTTTACTAAAGACTGAAACTCTTTCTTTCATAGCTCTCTGTTCATTATCTGAATGCATTCAGCGCCGCTATCACTATATAAACATGAAGAAGAACTGGACTGAAGCTCAGAGATACTGTAGAGAGAACTACACAGATCTGGCCACAGTCAACAACATGAATGATATGAAACAACTGAACAACACTGTGAATAAACAACTGAACAACACTGTGAATAAACAACTGAACAACACTGTGAATAAACAACTGAACAACACTGTGAATAAACAACTGAACAACACTGTAAATAAACAACTGATGAACACTGTGAATAATAATCAGGTGTTTGTCTATATTGGACTGAAGAGAACAGGTGTTTATAAATGGAAATGGTCTCTGGCTGATCCTGTAAAATATCTGAACTGGGAAACTGAAACATCAGATAACAGAAATAACTGTACTGTTATGAGAAATGGAAGATGGCGTCAGCAGAACTGTAATGTGAACATGAGTTTCATCTGCTACAATGGTGAGCGACAGCAAACCTTCACTTAACAAAACATAATCATAAAACAATGGGATTAGACACCTGTTAGTAAACAAATGTTAAAAACAGTCCGTGTAACGCAATGACATCACTAGATCTAATTCACTGCTTATCTTTATCTTCAGGGGTTTCCAAAGATGTAAATATCTGTGAATCACAGACTTTTCTTCTCAGCTGTGGTGAGTTCTCTGAGTTTCATGCATTTGTTTGCTGTCCAATGATTTATAACATGATGAGAAAATAAAAGTATGTAAAACACAATTGTGTGTAATGTGATGTTTTATCAACAGACCAGGGAACCATTAAAGTTCTTTCAGCCAGTTATGGACGTACAGACAATCAGACCTGCTCGACTGGAAGATCAGCTAAAGAGATCTCAGATGTTTATTGCACTCTGAATACATCAAGTGTGATGACCACTCGTTAAGAACATTAAATATCATTAAACAGCTATAGATACTATCAGATCATGTTTTATATATGTTTCCTGTTCTTTGTATTTATTGTCACAGATGTGATGGAAAAACAAGTTGTTCTGGGGTTGTGGGGGATGCTGAATGTCTGAATGTGTCTTATGAGTGTGTTGAAGCACCAACAAGTGAGTTTTACACCTAACTGATCTCTAACCCTCATAAAACAGTGTACATGAGTAAAGTTTAACAGAATGTTTTAGATGTGTCCCTATAGAAAACATATAGTTTCAGAATTTTTACCCAGAAAATGAAAGTTAATATAAATGGAGCTGTCATGTAAACACAGTTATCTGGAGCTTTCATTAGACATGGTCACACTGAGCAATTCTGTTTTATACACATTTTAAGACCTCCACCTGCCTACGGAGGCCAGCTAGTGAAGAGTTGTGCAGTGTGTAAACCTCACTCCCCGACCTCAAGAGGTGCTTTAGCCTCCTCGTTAGAGCACCCGACTCCCATGCCAGGCCGAACAGAATAATAAAACTAAAGTTAACTGTTAAGAGTCTAGAGCCCAACTAAAGCAAACACTGATCACAAAAACGGTGGTTTGTTGAAATTTCAACATTAATAGCGAGTGCAAAAGTGATAT
Organism: Oreonectes daqikongensis; assembly: GCA_026939265.1. Lineage (NCBI taxonomy): Eukaryota > Metazoa > Chordata > Actinopteri > Cypriniformes > Nemacheilidae > Oreonectes > Oreonectes daqikongensis. The sequence continues at coordinate 1,296,785 of JAOTQM010000100.1, read as the reverse complement.
TGATTCAATGACATAAATATGTTTTAATATAATGCATAGTGTAACACTTATTTTTGTTAAAATGTCTAAAATGAGTATGCGTTGATGTTATAAGACGTTTAAAATGCGTCCACAGCGACCACATTTCAACTAAATTCGTACCTTCTATAGATGTCATATGGATGTCAACATTGAACGTCCAGAAGACGTCAGAAAAACTTTCATTCTGGCTCCTCAGGGGACGTCTATAAGAAGGAGCTTTTGCTCAGTGGGTACTACTTATAAAGAGATGATGCTCAGTGTCATACATACAATATAGAAACACCATCAGGGTAACATGTGTTATGTGAAAATGATACTATAAATATTGACTAAACAACATATAATGTTACACAAAACACTATAATGCACATAACTGCGAAAACAAATATATGAAGAAACTAAATTATTAAATTAAAATATTATATGTTGTGCAGAGTCAAACAGGGAATTGTGGGAAAGTTTTTCACAGTATATGTAAAGGTAACAGTTTAATTCTACAAACACGTCACTGTAAAACAATAGTGAAATGAATGGTACAGGGTGCAAACATTTACCATGAACAGAAATAACGGCTGCACACTGTCAACTGAAGTAACTTGCACTGGAAAACTTGTTTGTGAAATTAACAGTGCAATTCTGTAGTTTATACTAAAGTTTTCTGGCAATCAGATTTGTTTCTGTACAAAATAACCGTTAAACAACTCTACTAACACCATTATCACCTTCACTTATTACAACACTACAGCTTGTGACATTAACACAAGTTTAGATGTTGATGGGTTTTTTGAGTCACCATTGTTGTGATCAGTGATGCTTTAGTTGGGCTCTTGACTCTTTCCTGGCCTGGCCTTTTATCAAATGGTGATAAAACCTGAGAGAAAATGATTTCATCATCATCTCAGATTTTAGAGCCATTATCTCCTGGCTTGTTTCCCTCTGCTAGATGAAAGTAAATTTGTAATGCTCGCTGATATTACAGTCTGAGATTAAATCATATTTTGAAAGACCTTTAAATATATTATGCACATTGTAGACAGATAAAATAGACACACAGACATCAAGAATCAGACTATTCATCTCAACAAGGTGACAACTAATAGACTACTCTGATAAACACAATGCATTCTGGGTACCATTATAGTACAAAACTCATCCATTACTCCCAGCATGCATTGCAGCTTTTCATTTGATGGTCACCACTGTTGAGATTCATACATTGATTCTTCATATATGTGTGTCAAAAAACAGCTGTAGTTTTTTCCCAAAAACACTTCAGATAAATGACCCTCAAACTAATACTTATTCACTAATTTATTAACATAATAAACATAATCCCATAACTAACATAATAGAAAGACATGATAATAGTTGATGATTTACATGACTGACAATCAGAGAAAAACATCCGATCACATTTTCATTTGGCTGTCCTTCTTTTCTCCAGCCAAAACAAAAACATACTAATAAAACAAGAGTGAAGAGCCCAACTAAAGCAAACACTGATCACAATAATGGTGACTTTAAATAACATTAAAATATCAAGTTATTGATGTGATGCTGCATTTTAATTTGTTTAAAGTCTCTCTAAAGCAGATGTGATGATCGTCTTCAATATTCTGACATATTTCTGAGTGAAACAGAATATTAAATGAGGAAGAATAGTGGGTTTGGCTCACGTTTTACACTGTGAACTGATTGGATGAATAAAAACAGGATTTTATGCTTAATCCGTCATCAGAGAAAAATCACCATTAGAGGACAAAAGTGCATTTTCACGTTTCATTTAAAAGAAAACATCAGTTTTTTGGAAAAACTTAAATTTGCTGTAAATGTATGCCGTTTTATGGAATTTTAAAATTTTTATGAAAAAAATGTGAAAATACTGTTACATTATACTGCATTTTCCCTGTAAAAATACATTTCTTTTTTACAGTGCAGGTCCAGACGGATGTCATCCCGAGGTGAGGAGAGATTCCAGACGAACGTCTTATGTCATTCCTAACTAGAGGTTACAGCAGCTCCAATCAAACATCTGGTACCACCCTCCTGCTATAACCTTCTGCCTGACTGACCATCCCAACTCCAGCTCATGCAACCCCATCACCAACCAAGATCAAAGATGGTCTAATTGTTGTCATATTAATGCTAACAGTATTACAATACTTAGTATTAAATGCTAAACTTACATCACATGACAGCAGTTTGAAGTTACAGCTGCATTCAGTTACATTATGCCATCACAGTTCTGTTCCCTGCATATAGCATTCCTTATAACAAATTTAACAAAATCTATTTCCTTATTACATTTAATAGGCTCTCTATGATAATCATTTTCTCTATAACCATTAATCAAAGCCATTGAGTACAGCTGTGACACATCATAGGAGAACTGGCCCTCCCGACTGAGACTGGTTTCTCTAGAGGTTTCTCTCTCCATATATTACCATTTGGAGTTTGGGTTCCTCGCCACAGGGCCGTGTCGGCTTGCTCACCGGGAGACTGCTTATATTTATTTATTTATTTTATAGTTATTTTATTTTATTAAATTAATTTAAAGGTTTGGTAATTATACCCTTTTTATGTTTCTTTCTCCTGTAAAGTTGCTTTGCAACAATGCTTTATTGTGTATTGCTGTACACTTTACAATCATACAAGGGGGTCTCTCTTCAAACCACCACCAGTGTGCAGCATCCACTTGGATGATGTGATGGCAGCCACAGTACAATGGTGCTAGTGCACTCGCCACACAAGAGCTATAGGTGGAGAAAAGAGCGAGATGAAGCCAATTCAGAGGGTGGACATTATTAGGAGGCCATTATTGACAAGGGCTGGTGGAGGGAATCTGGCCAAGAAACCGGGGTTACACCCCTACTGTTTACGAGGAGAGCTATGGGATTTTTAATGACCACAGGGAGTCAGGACCTCGGTTTAATGTCTTATCCAAAAAACGGGTGCTGCATTTGATACCATATTACACACTATTCTGAATTGGGCTCTCTGGTTCATGTCTTAAGTGGTTTCAGTCATATCTTTCAGAACATACTCAATTTGTTTATTCTGGTTCAAATAGGTCTCAGACTGTTCCTCTAAGACAAGATGTCCCTTAGGGATTGGTACTGGATCCTATTCCTATTCTGGGTTTTTACTGCTATGAAGATGACACCCAGATTTATATTAGTACACGACTTGATGTTGCACTTGCAACTTTATCTGCTTGTTTATTGGATGAGACAGAACTTTCTTAAATTAAACTGTTCCAAAACTGAGGTTTTACTGATTGGCACTCCAGCCTCTGTTTAAAAAATGTCATACAGTTAAACTGATTGTGGATGACAGCTTGATCTCCCCTTCTCAGCAGGTGTGGAATGTGGGTGTTATTTTTGATGCTCAGTTAAGTTTTAATGCTTATTTTAAACATATTACAAAAGTAGCTTTTAATCATCTGCGGAATATTGAATGCTTACAGTCCTTTTAACTGATGTCAAACAAATGAGATAGCAGCGTGCATTCCAACGTCATAGGCCAAAATCACCATCTATACGACAACACTGAAACCAGAGTTTCTAAAAATCTTTACCCTGGCTGGAGCAAGCTGTTTAAATGTTCTGTTTCAGTGCATTTTCGTGTGGATGAACGGCCAAACTGCATAGAAATTCTGCGGTTTTGAAAATACCCATGTTCGTGTGGACAGGGCCTTACTTTACTTTGATTTGCAAGTTAATATACTTTCGCCTGAGCATTAAAAGCTCTTAGCACAACACATGTGAGCAGATACAGAAGAAACATGGTCCAGATGAAATGGTTCATAGTAGAGTTTAAACAGACGGTGGCTCGTCTGCTATAAATACACAGTTAAGCAGATAAAATGACAGCTTGCTTTGCATTTATTGCACAGGCTTTTTACATATTTATTCAAAAACACAGAAGCCTTTGTGAAATGTTACAGTGATATTTGCCTTTTACATAAGTCAGGTAATTATGCTTAGATAAGTGAACCGCTCAGTAATTTGTATGGGCTGAAGTACATGTGACAAGCTGCCGCCCAGCTAGGAAAAGTTTATGAGAATGTTCCTTAGAGGTTTTTAATGATTTACGAATGTTCCCAGCTAACAAAAGTAACCATCATGGTGATCAGAGTTTCCTTGAGTTAAGCTCTTGACATTCATGTGTTAGATTTTTTTTGCATGCTGTAACTGTGTGCTTTACATTTGTTATGGCCATGCAAATAAGACTCTTAACAAATGGTATTGGCTTTTGCTCGTTAAAATTGCCGTTGTTTTGTAGCTTCTCACACAGTAAAAGGTGTATTGAAGAAGTAAATACAGTTCATTTAAGAAATGTCTGAGGCTGTTTATATGTACATCTCACTAGTCTAACTCTAGCAAGAGAAGCATTTGACAGTTTGGAACAATGGTGGAAAAGCGCTCAAACTGTCAGACCTCGTCAGCAAACAAAAGGCGGCTGTTGAAAAGGACCAAAAAGTAAAATAATAATAAATATTTTGGAGATTTTGCGTTGTACACCGTACACATTACCGTAGATTATGTCCCTGTTTGGAGTTTATTGGACATTCTACCAGAAACGTACATTTCCACTTTTAAAAATCTTGGTGGAAAAAAATACTTATTCTTAAAGTCATATGGAGGACATGTTATAATATGAGAAACACATATAATGCCATCTCAGCATGTTTTTATGATTGAATTAAATCTATTTTTATATGCATTTCACCCCTAAAATGTCAGGCCCTGTCACAGACACATTTGTGTCTGTTAGAATGGTTTCCTCACAAATTTCTTTGATACAAATAGCATTTTCTTATTGGTCACATGTCCCTGATTCTATCTAACTAGGTTTTGTAATTCCTATAAGAAATATAAGCAACTTTTCGGTCAACTGTAGTACACAAAATCACAGAATACCCCCCAGGCACTCATATACTAAAAAAAAAAAAAACTACCTTTACATAGTAGAATTTTACAAAAACATTGTAGTGGATATATATCCCCACCTTCATCTACACACTTAAAGAGGTCAATTCAAAGACATTGCCTCAAATATTTAATTTTTTTGTGCTGTGACAGGACTGACTATGGATTTCGTTGATGCAGAAAAAGTTTTGTCTTTGATATTTTGTGTTGTATGTTTTGATAAGCATTCCTATTTTAAATTATTTTCCTGTTTTTCAATTATTTTAATGTAAAATTAGATTATGGTAAAGTTTAGACAAGGTCATATTATAAATACTTAATCTATTAGAACATGACTGACAACTGATATAGTCCAAACATCTGTTTAATTCAGTAAACTAATCCAGAAAATTTGAGTTTAGCCAAGTCTCCCACTGAGCAAAAGCTCCTTCTTATAGACGTCTTATAGACGTCCCCTGAGGAGCCAGTATGAAAGTTTTTCTGACGTCGTTTTCTGACGTCTTCTGGACGTCCAATGTTGACATCCATATGACATCTATAGAAGGTACGAATTTAGTTGAAATGTGGTTGTTGTGGACGTATTTTCAACGTCTTATAACATCAACGCAGACTCATTTTAGACATTTTAACAAAAATAGGTATTACACTATGCATTATATTAAAACATATTTATGTCATTGAATCAATATCACTTTTGCACTCGCTATTAATGTTGACATTTCAACAAACCACCATTTGTGATCAGTGTTTGCTTTAGTTGGGATCTTGACTCTTAACATTCATCAAGTTAACTTTCTTTCTTTCAATGTTTGTAATTGTGTTTCAATAAGAACACTTGTGCATTGATAAAGAAATAAAGGGTTTGAAAAGGATTTGAAGGAATAGTTTGCTTAATGACAAGTGTTAGAGAATAATAAGTTTAAAAAACATTTTTAAATTATACTGAGTTTTGATCATTTCATGACTGATGTTGACATTAAGGTTCACAAGTAAATAAGTACAGAGACAAAAATCAGAAAATGTTTACTGACAAACTTAGACATCAATGTTCATCATACAAACCTCAACAATGGTGACAATCATCAAACTAATTCAGATAACAGATCAACTGCAATGCATGCTGGGAGTCATCAATGAGTTTTTGTACTATGATGTTACCCAGCATGCATTTCAGCATGAAGTTTTTTTTTTTTTCCATTGTTGAGTTTCATACACTGATTCTTCATGTCTAATTGATTCAACAGTGTCACAGGTTTTTAAGTCACGTGCTCTGTTTATCGTCTATAAAACTTCTTTAATCTCTTTAAACTGCATCATAACACAGTGTTCACATATTAATAACTAAACACTTAAGAGTTGTTTGAGTGACTTCATAGTGATGAAATCACCAACACTTTCTGATCCAACTGGATCATTGTTTTCTTTGCCAAACACAAATGGGCGGCCAATAAAAACATGACATTAAACTAAGCGTCAAGAGCCCAACTAAAGCAAATACTGATCACAAAAACGGTGGTTGAAAATTTCAACATTAATAACGGGTGCAAAAGTGATATTGATAAATATGTTTTAATATAATGCATAGTGTAACACTTATTTTTGTTAAAATAATGTCTAAAATGAGTCTGCGTTGATGTTATAAGACGTTGAAAATACGTCCACAACGACCACATTTCAACTACATTCGTACCTTCTATAGATGAATGTCAACATTGGACGTCCAGAAGACGTCAGAAAACGACGTCAGAAAAACTTTCATTCTGGCTCCTCAGGGGACGTCTATAAGAAGGAACTTTTGCTCAGTGGGCTTTATCAGATTAATAGAATTGCAGTTTGTTGTATAGAGTCAGGTCGGCAAGAGGTAAATATCGGAATGTCATCTGCATAGCAGTTATACTGCAAACCATGGCGGCATATAATTTGACTGATTAGCATAATGTAAATAATAAATAGTAATTACCCAAGAACTGAGCCCTGTGAAACAACCTGTTTGAGTAAGACAGTGGGAGATTTATAGTTAAGCATGATAACCACACATATACATAATTACACATGTACGGATATTAATCCAACTTCGAGCTGTTGTGATGACAATTAAATGGGTTTCAAATATCACAAATCAATTGACTAAGTCTTACCAAACACCATGTGGTGGGTTTCAACAACCCTAAAAAGGAAACATGCTGTCCTTAGCAAAGACATTTTTTTCAAACATCACCTTGAGGCTTGTGGGTGTGTAACATCCAGCCCTCTTTTCTCTTGTATTTAAGGCAGGAGTCTGGGTATCTTCCTCAGGTTGACAGCTGCTCTTCAGAACCAGTGCTGTAGTCCACACTTGTCTAGGTATGTTTCTGTCATATATATATATATATGTATATATAATATATTTATATTTATGTGTAAAAAAAATCACTTTATATGAATATTAGAATAACAGAATCCTATGGTATGACCCAAAATTAATAACAAATGCATGCACAGTCATCTGTGAACATTATACATGTTACACATGTATTTTACTATCCACAAACAAATGCCTAATGATTTGAATCTGTGAAATTTAGATTTTTATAAACACGAGACGATATGTACAAATAGGGACAGATTTGTGAATACAAATGTTGTATTTTGTGTTAATATATAATTATTTTGCGCATAGTAAGGACAAGTTGTGTGTTTGTGGATCAGGCAACACATGTGCATTCAACCTGTTCTGTGCATTTGAATTTTGAGACTTTCTTTTCGCTGTTTTCAACATTACACAACCCACATACAAACAAGTATCAATGAACAAGCGGACACCTGCGCATTATTTTCCTTTAATAAATGTCTTTCATTTCGTGTCTGTGAAATTCTGAAACTGAATGAATATTTACCACTTAGAACAAACAGATATATATTTGCAAATAATATAAGTTTTTGAATGAATATATCATAATTTATGCATATCTAATAGAAAACGTGCATTTGTGGATCAAGCGACGCACGTGCATTCATCCTGTTCTGTGCATTTGGATTTTGAGACTTTTGTTTTGGACAATCCACACACAATCGCACCTAAAAAAAACAACTACCACCAGATTGCAGTCTCACTGATCTTTATGGAACTTGGTGGCATGAAAGACTGCAGATAAGTTAGTTTCATATTTGACATTCGGTTGACGTTCGCAAAAAATGATATATGTAAATGATGCTCTCTAACCAAGTGAGCTCTGTGATAAAAACAGAGATTAAACGTCAATTTTGCGAACGTCAACCAAATGTCAAATATGAAACTAAATTATCTGCAGTCTTTCATGCCACCAAGTTCTGTAAAGCTCTGTGAGACTGCAATCTAGTGGTAGTTGCTTTTCTTAGGCACGTTGTGTGTGGATTGTCCAATGCAAAATCGCAAAACAACCCACTGAGCAAAAGCTCCTTCTTATAGACGTCCCCTGAGGAGCCAGAATGAAAGTTTTTCTGACGTCTTTTTTTCTGACGTCTTCTGGATGTCCAATGTTGACATCCATAGGACGTAGAGAAGGTACGAATTTAGTTGAAATGTGGTCATTGTGGACGTATTTTCAACGTCTTATAACATCAACGCAGACTCATTTTAGACATTATTTGAACAAAAATAAGTGTTACACTATGCATTATATTAAAACATATTTATTTTAATGGCAATTCCCAGATAGCAAGCAACCATTGAATCTATTTAAACTGCATTATAACACATTGTTCACATATTAGTAATTACACACTTATGAATCATTTGAGTGACTTCATAGTGATGAAATCACCAACACGTTCTGATCCCACTGTATCATTGTTTACTTTGCCAAAACAAATGTGTTTGAACACAAATGAGCGGCTAATAAAAACATGACATTAAACTAAGAGTCAAGAGCCCAACTAAAGCAAACACTGATCACAAAAACGGTGGTTTGTTGAAATTTCAACATTAATAGTGGGTGCAAAAGTGATATTGATTCAATGACATTAACATTAACAAATCAATCAGTTTCCAACATTGATTCAATGGTTGCTTGCTGTCTGGGAATTGCCATTAAAATAAATATGTTTTAATATAATGCATAGTGTAACACTTAATTTTGTTCAAATAATGTCTAAAATGAGTCTGCGTTGATGTTATAAGACGTTGAAAATGTGTCCACAATGACCACATTTCAACTAAATTCGTACCACCTTCAACATTGGATGTCCAAAAGATGTCAGAAAAACTTTCATTCTGGCTCCTGTAGAAGATTTTATTAACCTAAATCTAGAGAAATTGCACACAATTTAAGCCACTATTATAATTCTCTATACATGTGGCTACAGGTCTTTGTTCCTTAACCCCCACCTCTAAAACTACTATCAGACCGTGTGCCCACCCCCAAACATTCCTCCGAACATGTGTGCATGTGTTAATGTCAACATCAATCATGAATAGATCAAATCTTAGTATAATTTAAAAAAAAAATTTAAACTTATTATTCTCTAACACTTGTCATAAAGCAAACCATTCCTTTGAATCTTTTTCAAAACCTTTATTTCTTTATCAATGCACAAGTGTTCTTATTGAAACACAATTACAAACATTGAAAGAAAGAAAGTTAACTTGATGAATGTTAAGAGTCAAGAGTCCAACTAAAGCAAACACTGATCACAAAAATGGTGGTTTGTTGAAATGTCAACATTAATAGCGAGTGCAAAAGTGATATTGATTCAATGACATAAATATGTTTTAATATAATGCATAGTGTAACACCTATTTTTGTTAAAATGTCTAAAATGAGTATGCGTTGATGTTATAAGACGTTGAAAATACGTCCACAATGACCACATTTCAACTAAATTCATACCTTCTATAGATGAACGTCAACATTGGAAAACGACGTCAGAAAAACTTTCATTCTGGCTCCTGAGGGGACGTCTATAAGACGTCTATAAGAAGGAGCTTTTGCTCAGTGGGCCAAACAGTCTATCTATAAAAGGTTTCCCCTTAGTAGGCCAAGACGGTTCTCTCCTATGCAGGTCCCTGTCTTCTGCAGTTCTCTGTGGGAGGGCCCGGCCCTGCATATGGGGGGCTCGGCTCTTTTTTGGTTTAGTCAATAAAAGTCTATCTGATGGAATCAAAACCCGACTTGAGTGTTCAATGAAGAACACTTCTCAGGGGACGTCTATAAGAAGGAGCTTTTGCTCAGTGGGTTAGCGGCTGAGCCGACCCAAATAGACGAGTAAGTTGTAAACTTTGATCATAGTAACTTATGAGATTATTCGGGTGTCTATGACATGAATAAACAAATGTTGTGTCTAAAAACACAGTTAGAGTAGCTGTGTGTCTTTTGGCAGCTTGAACAGGCACAAATGGTAACTTAACGTTACTGCTGAAGTGGTTAAGTAAAACAACGTGTGATTTGACATACTTCATCTGCTTGTATTTACATTTACATTCATTCATTTGGCAGACGCTTTTATCCAAAGCGACTTACAATTGAGGAAAACAGCAAGCGGTTTGTCTAAGTAAGCAATATATGTGTATTTTCACATATAAGATCATAAATAATTTTAATAACTCCAGGTTGGTAGTCCAGGATTTCCCAGAAAGCAAAATTGTTGTGGCCCAGATTCGGCCCATAACTGACACATTCATTTGACCCACATACGGCATGGAATGATGGCACTTGGGCGGTCCGCTCCTGTTTGTCAGATCTCAGCCACAAGCAAACCATGGCAATGCCACATGTTAGCCAAATGTAAACCAAATAAACTAAATTAAAAACTAAATTTGAGCCTAATCTGACCCTCAGTTCACTTTTATTCTTTTAATGAGTTATTCTAGATCCGCTCCAAACCTGACACTTTCATTTGGCCCACATAACGCAAAGTGTCCAGTTTTTATTTTTAGACGTTCTAAGAACGTTCCCAGCAAACAAAAGTCACCATCATGGTGATCAGTGTTTCCTTGAGTTGAGCTCTTCACCCGTGACCTTAAGTTTACATTTATTTTTGGCTGTGTGCTTTTAAAGTACATTTGTGAAGTCAATGCAAATGAGAATCTAATCTTCTGGGTTTGTTTGTTGGTCATTAGAGTCTCAATCATGTTGATTCACTGATGTTTGTGTTGTTAATTCTGAAATAACATTTTAAGATAAGGCAGTGGCATTATAATTTCTAAGAAGTTGAATGAAATATGAGTGCAAATAAAACAATCTGTAGCAAAACACAGACATCAAGAATCTTTGTATTAACCTCAGTAATGGTGAGAATCAACAAAGGACAACTTAATACTGCAATGCATGCTGGGTAACATCATAGTACAAAACTCATTCATGATTCCCAGCATGCTTTGCTGTTGCTCTGAATTTGTCTGTTGATTGTCACCATTGTTGAGATTCATACACTCATTCTTTATGTCTGTGTGTGTGTCTAAGTTCTGCTGTAGATTAAATTTCATTCACATACAGATTTCTGAAATCTTTCTAGACAAATTCTTAATAAACACCCTGATCTTGATCTTAAACTGTTATTTCAGGATTAACAACACAGGCATCAATGAAACAACATGATGGCGAGTTTAATAACCTTCAAACCTCCAAACAGATGCATAAGATTAGATTATTATTTGCATTGGCTTCACAAATGTACTTTAAAAGCACACAGCCACTGCACACAAAAAGATTTAACCTATGATGATCAAGGGTGAAGAACCCAACACAAGGAAACACTGATCACTATGATGGTGACTTTTGTTAGCTGGGAACATTCTAAGAACGTCTAAAAAAAAAAACAGGACACTGCGGTATATGAGCCAAATGAAAGTGTCAGATTTGGAGCGGATCTGAGCCAGAAAAAAGCAAACTGTGGGCCAGAGTAGGGTCAACTTTAGTTTATTTGGTGTACATTTGGCTAACATGTGGCATTGCCATGGTTTGCTTGTGGCTCAGATCTGGAAAACAGGAGCGGACCGCCCAAGTGTCATCATTCCATGCCTCATGTGGGCCAAATGAACGTGTCAGATTTGGGCCGAATCTGGGCCGCAACAATTTTGCTATCTGGGTTTCCTGCTTTTGTGACACCTCAGACTCGTCAAATGTCTACTCGCGAGCGCCTCCCCTCGATGCAGTCTTCAGTGAAGCCTGCATTGATGCAGACTCCACTGAAGTTACCTACACTGTAAAAAATGTCCGTGAAATGAACAGGGAAATTCTGTCGTTTTCATGGAGAAAAACTGTTGTCAAAAGACTTCCGTATAAAATACGGAAAAACACTGTAAAACCTGTCAGTGAAATTAACAGTGAAATTCTGTTGTTTTTACGGAAAAACACGTCACAAAGTTGCAAAACCTGTCAGTAAAATTCTGTCGTTTTTTTGGAAAAAACACGTTGTAAAAACGCAAATGAAATAAGTTTTTAACAATCAGTTTTTTCTCTAAAAACTCACCATTAAACAACTCCACAAACCCTATTAACACATTCACTTATTACATCACTGTGACTTTATTTCTGTGGTTCATCTACAAAAGTTCTTATTGAGAATTAACACAAGTGTAGATGTTGATGGTTTTGTTAAGTCACCATTATGGTGTTCAGTGTTTGCTTTAGTAGGACTCTTGACTCTTTGCTTTGTTGTGTTAGATTTTCTTTAGCTGCTGTAACTGTGTGATGAAAACGCATCTGTTATGGTGGCAAAAGCTTTGTCATTATGTTATATCATGTTAGAAATCGTCATCATGTTATTTGTCATGAGGGTTGTCATATATTGGTTTATACATGGTTTTAAAATGATTTTATTATGCTCACTGATGTTATGCTGAGAGACTTTACAACAAATGATTTACAGAACTAACTGAACTAGCAGATATCAATAATAAACCTATTCATCTCATCAATGGTGACCACAAAAACGACCACATAAGATAAACGCAAGGCATTCTGGGTACCATCAAAGTAGAAAAACTCATTCATGTCTCCCAGGATGCATTGCGGCATGAAGCTTTTCATTTGATGGTCACCACTGTTGAGATTCATACACTGATTCTTGATGTCTGTGTTAAAAATCAAATACAGATTTCTCCAAACTGCTCAAAAACTTTTCTCAGATGATTGTTGCTGTTTCTCAAAATTAAACTAATTCACAATTTTATTAAACAACTTCAAAACATAAAAAAATGCTTTTAATTGAGTATTCACAATAATGAAAATTAGACTAAAGCTCCTGTTTACATTCCTTTTAGTTTTATTGACTATGACAATTATGTTTTATAAAACATATCACAGCATAGCAACCAAAAGAAAACTTGTTTAACAAAGTCGCGGGTGAAAAGCCCAACTAAAGTAAACACTGATCACAATAACGGTGACTTTAAACAACATTCATTGATGTTATGCTTAAGTCCCTGTGAAGCAGAAGTTATGATCGTCTTCATTATTCTGACGTATTTCAAAGTTAAATTGAATATTTAATGAGGAAGAATAGTGGGTGTGGCTCATGTTTTCCTCTGTGAATTGATTGGATGAATAAAAACAGGATGTTTCCGTATTTTTACGGTAGTTCACTGGCAACCACAGCTGCCGGTATTTTTCTGTAAAAACTACGGAATTTTTCTTTTCTGACCGTTAAATGGTTTTTTTAGTCACCGCTATGCTGAAGAGTGGAGTCTGTGTTTAAGTCAAAGTCAGGCAAGAAGTTTCTGATGTCATGCTGCATGTTGGTTTTGTTTATAAATGACTGTTGATTATTATAACGAAATAAAGAAATAAACGTAAATATGTGAAGGAAATGTAATATTTTCACTTTTATGCATTAGGTGAATGTTTTAATTGTATGTAAAGAAATGCTCTCAATATAAAAGACTCAAATGAAATAAATTCAATCACAGCTTGAAGTTTTTGCCCTGAAGTTCTTAAACTTCATCACTGTTTACGTGCTTTTCCCGTATTTTTTACGGAATTTTACTGGCAACCACAGCTGCCGGTATTTTTCCGTAAAAACTACGGAACATTTTTTACAGTGTACCCACGAATCTTTGCGAACGACAAATCACAGAACGGATGGGAGGAGTGTCGTGGATGTCAGACATTCGTAAACATGACGGATAATTCAATATTTTAGACAACTAAATAATTAATTGTAATTTCATCTAATTTTTATAACTTTTAATATGTTGTTTATAAAGTGTTTGGTTAAGCGACTCAAAGATACGGTAGGCCTACACGTGCGTTTGTGTGTACAAGATCAGGATGGCACCACCTCTGTCTCATTTTGAGCCAGGAAAAACTGTAGTCCAAACCCTTATAGCATGTCTGGTCTATTTTTAAGAGTTTATCTTAAATCTCCAAGTTAAGAGCTACTTTTAATATGTTTTGTAAATACGGGCCCTGTTATTTAGCTATTAATCATTTGAATGTTAAATCTAACTTTCAGAGCAATTCAAACAGCTCTGAATTTTCTAATACATGTCAATAAAAAAAGAGATTTTGTGAGAAACTATTACTCTGATGAACACTGGTGCCGATACTTGTAGTTCAAGAGTTCACTAACTTAAAAATACATTGTTGAATTAAAGATGTTAAGGTAAGGTGTTATGCAGCTTTAAACTAGGGGAAAAAAATAAGATTTCATGTGTTTTAAAAGTTATTTCGTAGTTATAGTGGTTTTACTAATGTGAAAAGGCCCTTCATTTATCTTTGAAACCAGAAGGGAAACAGAAAGCTCACAGATTTGATTTAAAAAACGTATTTTATGGCATGAGGGTGAGCAATTAGCAATGGTATTTTTGTGTGAACTGACACACTTCATGCATTTGTGTCAAATCATTTGTCACTGTGCAATTGCAGTATTTTGATAGATTTATTATTTGTTTTGTTTAAGAAATTTGTGTGTATCTTTTCTGTATTTTTTATATTCTGTACAATGTGTGTTTTTCAGTTTGTATTTACAAATTCAGAATTGTTAATAACTGAATTTTTGTAGTTTCATGCATTAGCATGACTTTAACAAGTAACTGAAGCAGAGATGTCATTTTGTGTTTGTAACACTTTAAATGTGACACTTGTTTTCAGTTATTTAAATAAAATCATTTATATGGAATATATCTGTTATTTATTTGGTTGAATGTGATATTGCAAGTTGAGCAAATATGCCAGATTAAGTTCAAAGAACATACATTTTATGTAAGTTGAAGTGTTTCAACTAAACTTCGCAAGTCCAGCTAACTTGAAGTTGTTGGGCCAAATAGTTTAATTATGTCAACTAAACGTTTTAAGTTGAAAGTACTTAAAAGATTAAGTTAGGGCTGGGCGATAAATCGATTTTATCGTTTTACTCAAATGTGTAGTTCACATCGATTTTCTTTTTAACATCCGCTGACGCTCCCTCCCCCACGCGTTTGCCACAGACTGACATAAACAAACAACATGACAGCAAACAGTGAAGTAAAAAAATAGCACAATAAATACGCACGTTATTCTCTCATGCACTGATATTTAATGCTGTTCAACGTTTTGTTTGCACTTTATGGGCCGATTCACATTTTGCGTCTAAAACTGCACGTAAAACGAGAGCCGCACTGTATTCTCATTTCTTCCCCAAGCGCCTCGAGTTTGCGCTCTCCTGGCGTCTATCGTTACTACCCAGTCAACGCGTTCATGTCAGGGCCGGATTATCCATAGACAGGATTGGGCGAGTGAGCTGGGGCACCAGCCAATAGGGGGGCACCAAGTGATGAAGATAATGACTAGACCTTTAAAATATTTTTTATGTTTTGTATATATATTACATTGTTGGAAGAGATGCAGATACAAAATGAACAGTTATTATGAGAATATAAAATATTCATATTAGAAAGAATTGCGATTGGGTTAGGTCAAAGTGTATTTTCCCCCTCCCCTCATTTGAGCCTGCCAATTTATAATATTACATTCAAAAATAGACAGGCAGCATCAATTTAGCGGTTGTGCAAAACGTAAATTTAAAAAGAGAAAATATCATGACACAGCTACCCTTCAAAACTTGCAATTTCAAGTTTTCACGCTCAAAGTCTAGAAAAGTCTGACAGCAGGGCTGTACAGTGCGATATGCTACGAAAAAAATCTGTCTGTGAAAAGAATAAATATCAAAGTAGCAGTGCAGTCACGCCATCTACGCTTAAAATAATGCACTTCAAATTTAGTCACCCTAGGGCACTACATTGTGTTAATCCGGGCCTGGTTCATGTCACGGTTGTCACAGTGATGTCACAAAGAACCTCACGATGAGGTCAAAATGTAACCGCACATCAAACTCACTGTGTGCTCAAACTGTGATGTTACTATTGTACTGTGGTGATAGAGGTTTAGATGTGACTGGTTTATCATTTTAAGTCTCCATCATGTTGATCAATGTTTGCTTTAGATAAGCTCTTGACTCTACAGCAGTTCACTTTTCTTCCTCTGGCTGCTGAAACTGTGTGTTTACTGTATAGAATACATATGTTATAGTGAGTAATGCCAAAGGAGTCTTTGATGATAATATAATAATGGATAAATGTTTATGAGAACTGTGTTCTGCTGTCAAATGTGTGATAATAGAGAGTGAGATTCAGCTGTTTTTAGACAATCAAATATTATAAACATCTTCTAAACAAATTATGCACATAAAAATGACAATAGTTTATTTACACTCAATACATCAAGAATCAGTGTATGTATCTCAATAATGTAAGAATCCACTGAGACGCTTCATGCTGCAATGCATGCTGAGAATCATGAATGAGGTTTATACTATGATGTTACCCAGCATGCATCACAGCACAAAGCTTTTGTTTGTTGACTGTCACCGTTATTGAGTTTAATATGCTGATTCTTGATGTCTGTGTTTTTCTTGACAATCTCTTAACTTTATAGTGTATATGGGCAGTCATTATAGTGGGGCAGTTGTGGCCCAATGGTTACAGAGTTGGATTTGTGACCAGAAAGTTGTTGGTTTGATTCTCTGGTGGATAACGGCTGAGGTGCCCTTGAGCAAGGCACCTAACCCCCACTTGCTTACTATACAAAATGTACAAATGTGTAGTACAATGTAATATAAGTCGCTTCGGATAAAAGCATCTGCCAAATGCATAAATGTAAATAACTGTGACTCAAACCATAATGACAGCAAGCAAAGAAAAACTAGTATATAAATGTTAAGGGTGAATCTTCTGATCACTATAATGGTGACTAAATCAAATAAATGCACATTGAGATCACATATTACTCACTGTTACAGTATGAGAATGATGTGACATCACTGTGATCATTGCATGACCTCACGTGTTGACTGGGAAGATCACAGTTTGAGCACACAGTGAGTTTGCTGTGCGGTTACATTTTGACCTCATCATGAGTTTTCTCAAAGCTCGTTTTGACATCACTCTGAGATAACCGTGACATAAACGTGTTGACTGTCATTTTCTTTTGAATTTTTTTGTTAGTTCTTCTTCTACGCTAAATTTCCTACATTTTAAAGCTGTGAAAACAATGAAATATACTGTTTGATTTGAGTCAATGTAAGTAAAAAAAGTAACTCTGAGAAACTCAAATATTTCTATTAGAATTCACCAAAAATATTAATTAATTTTGGTGTATATTAAATATATAATTTGTTTATTAAATACTTACTTTTTTCATGAAATAAACTTAAATAACATATGAAACCTTTATTTAAAAAATTCATATGCCCCACTGAAAAAATCTGTTAAATTATTTTAAAAGATTTTATTAAGTTAACATAACTGTTTCTTTTTGTGATATTTACTAAGCCACATTAAATATTTTTGAAGAATCAGCTGATCGCACTAATGGTGACTTACAAAAATGAACAGTGAACAATGTTTTTTTCTGGAAAAGCTTGTATACCATTGTTGGCTAACAATGCTTTTGGGAAATGCACAAATGAAAAGCTGATGTAGCACAGTATAGAAGTCTGTTTAATCCTGCAAAAGATCGCATCAGCAAAAAAAAAATGCTGATATGAATACAGAAACTGGCAGTTTGTGGTTTTGACTTAAGCAACCTCTTCTGCATAAATGTAGTCATCTGATCGCTTGTGTTTTCACTTCTTGTTTTTCTGCATAAATGTGTTTGCTACAGGACCTTTATCTACCCAGACAGGCACCCGCTTGGACCACTGTATTCACCTTCGTGAACTTCCCTGACTGCAACAGTAAGTAAATAACATGTAAAGCCAATTTCAGTTAGTTGTATTTTACCCTAACAGATGATTTCAATATAAATTTTTAGATTTTGACCCTAAAAGCATGATGCCATACTACCATGTAACTCATTACGAATCCATTTTTTAGGTTTAACTAGGCATCCAAGACATCCAGAATGGCAGCAAACAGTCAGTCAGTGTGTTTCACAAGCTTGGCTATTGTCAAGAAGTACATATACTCAAACATGACATTATCAGAAGCTCTGATCTGGGCTTCAGAGCTTGAACCATGCCTTTACGTCAAGTGGAACTATAGCAGTGTTCCCCTGCTTGCGTTCTCTGAGGACGCACTTCATCACGGCTTCAGCAGTCCGGGTAGTGTACATGAAAAAATCCAGGCTGTTACAGACTACCAGAAATCTCATCCCTCAGCACCAATGCAGGACCGGATGCACATGACATATTCCAAAATCACAGCTCCGAATCGAATTGTAAATGAATTGCTTGAAGCTCTAAAAGGCAATCTAGATTACATAAAAGTTGCCGAATCGAGTGATGATTGCGACATCTCAACATTGTCCACTGAGGTTGAACTACTTGCGGCTCGGACTTTCATGTTTCGAAACAAACATGACAATACTTCTGATGAAGAAGCTCTCCAAGTTTTTCGCAAAGCCATCCAATATTTAAAAGGGGAGCAACGTACATCGACCAAGTTCATAACGTGTAAGAGCAGCGAGCTTACAGAGATTATCCGACGCGTAAACCGGCATTTCTTCGATGAAAGCATAGATCTAAACGGTCATAGAATTGCAAAGCGATTGATGGAAAGTATAAATCAAGGCACAGAGCCTCCAAAACCAGACGGATATATATATTCTTGGGATCTATGCTTGCTCTCCAAAGTTGACGACCTCTCGTATATATACAGAGATAGAGAAGAAATATTTAAAAACCAGAGCAACGATTACATATTGTCAGAGTGGGGGAGAGAGGGACAAAACTTCTACCGCTGGTACATCTTTTGTACCCATAGAGAATACAGCGGGAAGGAATACTATGCCATGAAATTAACAAAGACTGTTACAATTTCTGGTATTGTACATGAATTTAGAGGTGATTTCAGAGCCAATGAAGGTCCTGCTGTTCTGAAACTGTTTCAAAACGCCAAAGTAAACGGCTACATTGACTCTGAATTCGAGAAATATTCTGCATATCGCTGGAGCAAAGACGGCACACCTCCCGCTCACCCGTATTTCATTGCGGCTCAACTCTACTGGCCTCATTTCGTACGTGATTTAAACTACCTATTGGCACAGAACAAACATCAAGTCACAGATAAAGAGGCCCTAACAGTGCTTTACGATGAAATGCCGACTCTGAAAGAACACAAGGAAAAATCTGATCCTACATTTAAAACGTACACTTGGTTTGTGAACAAGCCAAGTAATGCCGTTAATGACTTCCCAGAACTGAAAGATTATTCTGAGGGACAGACTTTCTTTGAGGACTACTTACGTCCTTCAAAAGAACCTCTTCAAACAGATGGCTTTAGTTACGAGTGGTCAAGAGAAGAACACGAATCTTCGCATCGAGACTTCACACTAATATACAGAGCAAGGCCGACCACTGAGAGAGTTCCTCAGGTCATCACAGAGGAAAACAGAATACGGTTCGATTACTGGCAGTACATCAAAGAGTTTGTCTTCTTCGGTGGGTCGCTTCTGGAAGGAACGGTACTTGCTCCCGATCCGGCTTGGATCGATGAGGCACACAGGAATGGGGTAGGAATATTTGGCACTGTGTTTTTGCCTACAATAACAGATGGGGGAAATGTGAATGACACAGAAAAACTGGCAACACTGGAGAACCTACAAAAACTAGTGGACATTGCCCACCAGTTAAACTTTGAAGGTTGGTTTCTGAATATTGAAAGCTTCCGAGACTACAGTGAGCCTGC
Organism: Oreonectes daqikongensis; assembly: GCA_026939265.1. Lineage (NCBI taxonomy): Eukaryota > Metazoa > Chordata > Actinopteri > Cypriniformes > Nemacheilidae > Oreonectes > Oreonectes daqikongensis. The sequence goes on along the minus strand of JAOTQM010000100.1, from coordinate 1,276,712 downwards.
CTTATATAAGCTGAAAGAAACCCTCAAGCAAGTGGATCTCAGGGGTAAACAGATGATCTGGTACGTACCCAAGAGTGATCTAATTAATCGCTTTGACCCGGCAGCAGCAGGAGTGAGGGTGACGTGTGACAATAAAATCAATAATGTCGCATCGGCCTTTCTGGAGGAAGACAGAAAAAAGATGTATTTGAATTTCTATCATTTGTATCACACAGTGTTTCACAAACAGGATCCTCAGGATTACCTCATGTATGTTGATGAACCGTTTTGGAGTAATACAGTAAAAGACAGAGGATACTTGGTAAAGCCCAACAGATTTCGACATGCACAGAATTGTCTTTGGCAGTTCTTTCTAGGTGAAAATGGTCTGCAGGGAAAACCAACAGATCAGTATCTCTGGTATGGAATCGCTAAATATGCCAAACAAAGAAAACAACTAAGTAAAGATTAAGTATACATTTAATGAAATTGGAATTCCAGCTACATAGGAGAATTTTTACTTCCCAATCACTTCAACTGTAATCATTAGAGGTGAAAATAATGATAAGTTAGGTGGTATCTTCCATCTTTCTCACATTTTCTGACATATCCGTATATTGTATATAGTACACCCTTAATATCAGATTTTAATATGCATTTTTTTTAGTACTCTCAGTTCAGTTTTAGATGTGTATCGTTACATCTTGATAAACTTGGATTGAACATAAAAATAACAATAAATTGAATCTCATGTACAATTTTATTTAGAGTAGAAAGTTCATGTACATGAAATGTAGTAAGTTCATGTTGTATGAAAGATACTCTGTAAAGTTTCTGTTGATGTTTCAGACAAAACCTGTGTTTAGCAACTTGGTAGCAACATTAAACAAATCATTTTACTTTATCGTTTTTATGACTGTTTTAAGACTGTATGCTGTATAAAATAACCCTCAACGAATCTAGAGGGAACGTATGGCAAAACAACATCCCAGGTTGGCCAACAAATTGATGTCATAAAGAAATGAGTGGATTGTGTTTTGTTTTAATTTGTTTAATTCATTAATTCATTCATTTTTGTGTTGTGATTCAATGGAACATGTTGATATTAAAATTCTGTGAATATATTTATCTTTTTCTTCTACTTTTGTATCATTGCAATATCACCTATGTTTTGCTTGTGTGATGAATCTGATTCACACAGTTGTATCTTAGCAGAATGGTGTTTATTCTTATGCAATATAAAGACAAATTTCCAAGTGTTGAAATTGATTGACTTTTGTATAAGCAAAAAGTATAGGAAAAATGTTCTGAGAATTAACTAAGAATATGTTAAGATTAACAGAAATAAAGATACAACTCTGTCACTACACAATTAAATTATGGCACTAAAATAAGAGACAAACATAATAAATTAAACATACTTCAATAAACTTACAGTAAGATTTTTAAAAGAAAACAATTTTATTGTTTTTCTCAGTTTATGATGAAATAATGTAGCAGTAAATTCTGAATTCACAATCCACAACAGCCCAGAATTACAAGAAATAAGTTAATTAAAACTAACAGATAATCAGTTAAGATTATCCGTGGTATAATATCATTTACGTAACAGTTATTGTTAAGTTTTAAATTAACATTGAAACTATTTTCTATGTTTGGATCACACCTTATTCTCAAACCAAATAATAATCATATGTTGGATGTTGTGAGGATGCCTTCTGCAGATCTGGGAGCAAAAGAAACCAAGAAACAGTCAAGAGTAAATCTGGTTCTTAGCTCATTTTATTGTTCAGAAGCATGGCTTTTTATATGGCACAAGAAAACATCTGGAAGTTATCATATGTCCAGGGTCCTATAGTATGACCAAATAAGGTATGTGCCAACAAGGCATTCCTAGGGCCATCTTCTTACAACAACACATAAAGAATGACTGCTCACCCTAAGACCCTTACTTAGGAAGGCCTGCTGGCTCCCAAGGCTATACATTGTATGCGGGGAATCCAAAATCTAACAGTTGGCCCCTTTTGAGGCATTTATGCCTTAACAATTAGTTCCCCGCACCAGTAATAAGCAATAAAAGTAAAATAAAAAAATAATAATGAAGAAACATTCCTAACAAAAAAAAGGGCCACATCCGGTCCGAACAGATGTTTTACCTCTGTCTGTCACGAGCTGCTCCGAGGCATGAAGGTTGAGGATCTAAGTGCAGCTTTATTGAAAGAATAAACTAGTACAGGCAGAGATCAGGGCTCAAAACGGTAAAACAGGCAATGGTCGGGGCAGGCAGCAAACAGGCAGAAAACAAGAAACAATCAAAGGTCCAAAACACAAATAAACAACGGGAATAACGCTCAGAGATGCAGTGCAACACAAACAAGACTTCGCAATGAGTGAATGGTAAACCAGGGTATAAATAGACAGAAGTGCAACAGATAACAAGACACAGGTGAAAGCAATCATGAATGATGAGTCCAGCAATGGATTATGGGAAGTGTAGTGTGCTGTGTGAAGTCCAGGTGAAGTGGATAGTGTCCTCTAGTGAAGCACGAGGGCACTGCAGCTGACAGACATTACATAGCCCCCCCCTAGGAGCGGATTCCAGACGCTCCTAAAACAAAATAAAACATGAAGGTCCAGGCGGGTGGTGGAACGGAGGTGGAACCGGGGGCGGGACGGAGGGCCAGGGCCATGAAGAGGCAGCGGACCTGGGTCGTGGAACCTATGCGGACCTGGGTCTTGGAGCAGGGGCGGGCCGGGGCGGGCCGGGACCGTGGAGCAGAGGCGGGCCGGGGCCGTGGAGCAGAGGCGTGGAGAGGCGAGGCCGGGGCCGTGGAGCAGAGGCGTGGAGACATCCATCTTAGGCGAGGCAGGAGATTCTGGGGCGCCGGAGACATTGCCGGAGAGGCCTGACTTGGCTCGGGGACAGGCGCGGAGGCCTGACTTGGCTCGGGGACAGGCGCGGAGGCCTGACTTGGCTCGGGGACAGGCGCGGAGGCCTGACTTGGCTCGGGGACAGGCGCGGAGGCCTGACTTGGCTCGGGGACAGGCGCGGAGGCCTGACTTGGCTCGGGGACAGGCGCGGAGGCCTGACTTGGCTCGGGGACAGGCGCGGAGGCCTGACTTGGCTCGGGGACAGGCGCGGAGGCCTGACTTGGCTCGGGGACAGGCGCGGAGGCCTGACTTGGCTCGGGGACAGGCGCGGAGGCCTGACTTGGCTCGGGGACAGGCCCGGAGGCCTGACTTGGCTCGGGGACAGGCCCGGAGGCCTGACTTGGCTCGGGGACAGGCCCGGAGGCCTGACTTGGCTCGGGGACCAACAAACAGTGTGTAGCCCAAACACACAGCAAAGCCACAGCCACCACCGGCAGGGCCGATTCTAAGGGTGGCACCAATGGGCTTGGGACCACAGGACTTGGAACCACCGGACTCGGGACCACCACCGGACTCGGGACCACCACCAGACTCGGGACCACCACCAGACTCGGGACCCTAGGGACACCAGCCACCCGTACAGACATCAGGGGTGTATCCACCAGACTAGAGATCAGACCCCAGAATCTAGGACCAGCCATCTTGCGAGCGGGCTCTGGACTGGCGGCCATCTTGCGAGCGGGCTCTGGACTGGCGGCCATCTTGCGAGCGGGCTCTGGACTGGCGGCTCTGGCTTGGCGGCCATGACGACTGGAGACGCTGGCTTGGCGGCCATGACGACTGGAGACGCTGGCTTGGCGGCCATGACGACTGGAGACGCTGGCTTGGCGGCCATGACGACTGGAGACGCTGGCTTGGCGGCCATGACGACTGGAGACGCTGGCTTGGCGGCCATGACGACTGGAGACGCTGGCTTGGCGGCCATGACGACTGGAGACGCTGGCTTGGCGGCCATGACGACTGGAGACGCTGGCTTGGCGGCCATGACGACTGGAGACGCTGGCTTGGCGGCCATGACGACTGGAGACGCTGGCTTGGCGGCCATGACGACTGGAGACGCTGGCTTGGCGGCCATGACGACTGGAAATTTTGGCTTGGCGGCCATGACGACTGGAGACGCTGGCTTGGTGGCCATGAGGTGATCTGATTTCGGAACGCTCCTCTCAAGGAAGTATTTTGGGTCATAGGGCTCCTCGCTCTCTCCTACTGTAAGGGGTGAGCCACAAAACTCAAGAACAAAGTTAATGAACTGGGTAAGTGTCCAGCTTGGATCTTCCTCAGGCAAGTTAAGACTGATATGTGAGTCTAATCCGCCCCAAAAACATTCCTTCACACTCTCGTCGTCTATAGTCACAAATTCGCAATGCCATAGAAAATTGTCAACATAGTCCTCAATCCTGCGACCATTTTGGAAAATGGAACATAATTTGTTCCACGGATCCCCATAAATACCTTCTGAAATCCTCCTGTACTCAGAACCGGCTGCTAGATCCATAGTGGCGAAGTCTTCTGTCACGAGCTGCTCCGAGGCATGAAGGTTGAGGATCTAAGTGCAGCTTTATTGAAAGAATAAACTAGTACAGGCAGAGATCAGGGCTGGCAGCAAACAGGCAAAACGGTAAAACAGGCAATGGTCGGGGCAGGCAGCAAACAGGCAGAAAACAAGAAACAATCAAAGGTCCAAAACACAAATAAACAACGGGAATAACGCTCAGAGATGCAGTGCAACACAAACAAGACTTCGCAATGAGTGAATGGTAAACCAGGGTATAAATAGACAGAAGTGCAACAGATAACAAGACACAGGTGAAAGCAATCATGAATGATGAGTCCAGCAATGGATTATGGGAAGTGTAGTGTGCTGTGTGAAGTCCAGGTGAAGTGGATAGTGTCCTCTAGTGAAGCACGAGGGCACTGCAGCTGACAGACATTACACTGTCCTTATTTGACATCCGGATTCGTGGTCACTTAAGTTACTGTATTTACTTGAGCAACATGATAACCCTTCACAACCCTTCTTGAACTCCAATCCCAGTCATATGCAGTCCTTTCTCGACTTGTCATCTCTGCAACTGCTCTGGTAATGTTCCTGATTCCTTGATCAATCAAATGTCCATCCGCATCATTATCTGGAATGTAAGTACAACAACTATCTCCAACAATAACACAAACACCACCTTGAGAGGCTGTTAGCTGGTCTAGCACCAGTCTGTTTTGTAAGGTCATTAATCTCAGACCTCTCAATTCTTCTTTTATACCATCAAATATTCGTGTGGTGTCATTCATAAACTTAATTAACTCATATCTAGTAACTTTAACCTCAATTTGTAAACCAGATACTCCAACACCTGGAATAATCGATTCCCAAAATCTTTCCCATCCAGTCCAGAGCTTATGCTCATAAGGCACTGGATTTCTTCTAGCAATGGCTGGTGTTTGACCTCTAGCAGCCAAATCCCGTTTTGTTCTGCTCAGTGCTTGTTGGCTTCCAACAATTATTATTGTGTTCACTGGTTCCACTAAAGCACACCTTCCTATCCAGTTACGTGGCAACGCTGTGTAGACTCTATGTCCACACAACCACCACCAATCAGCTGATATTCTTGAGCCCATAGTTGAAGGCACAAGTGGGTGACTGTTAATATTTGGCCTGCAATACTTTAAACAACATTCTCTAACAGTAGAGTTAGCTATTCTCCACGCTAACTGTGTGTCCATCAAACCTAATCCTAACCCATCTTTGGCTTTACACGCAGTTTTATTAAAGTCAGTTAAGCTAAATCCCAAGTATGCCTCTAGGCATTGTACACAGCATCCTCCAGCTGTTGAAGTGTTCCACACCTCTTTACAGTGTGTTAATGGTAACTGTCCTAATTCATTTCCATCATTAGTCTTTCTCTCTACACACCATAGTCCCTTCGGAATGGCTATTACTGTCCCCATAGGAGAAACAACTTGTGGGACAATATCCATCTTCACTATAAACTTATCTGTCCCATTATTAGGATTGGGACATTTCACTGGAACACGCCATTTCTTTACATCTAAAAGCAAAGTAAGTGCAGATAATGCACATTCTACCTGATATTCTACCTTTGGAACTCTTACATCCAATCTAGTAGAGTGGGAACTATGTGGTAATAGAGTACATACATAACAATTACCTTTAATATCACTGGTCTTAACAGTATAATTAGCCAACCTCCACCACATGTTTGTAGCATATGAATGCGGTGGATATTCATGTTCTAACCATTCATCATCTTCAGTTATCAATTTGATTGTTTTTGCACTGGCAAGAATCAATACGAGAAATATAATTAACATGTTGGACAATTTGGACCCAAATGTATAACAGGGGAACCTTCAGTGGTGATTGGTAAGCTATTAATGGGGCAAGGTTTGCCCAGGACCTATGTTCAGCCGACAGATGGCCCCCTCGCTCACTAGAAGAGCAAGGATCTTCTGTCTGGCACAAGACCTCTCACCAGTGCCCTGTCACACACTTTGGGTAGGCTTCTTAGGCCCTACAGTGTCAATTAGTGATGCGGATGTTAACAAATGCTTCAGTCTGGATGCATGAATCCACTGCGGTTGATGATCAGTCAGCACACCAGTTCTGGTCACCGCGATCACAACAGCTGGCCCCAGATATCTTGGTTCTCCCACTGCAACGGGTTTCAAACTTCGGATCAGCACCTGTTGGCCTGGAACAAAGTTATGCGTGGGCTTATCTGAGGGAATAGGGAGAGAAAGAGAAACATCAGCACACACAGAATTTAGTTTATCGATTAAGGAAACCACGTAGTCATCCAGGATCACCTCCATGTCTCCTAAGGAAGAAACGCCTGCGCGGCCTCTGACCCATGGGGTCGGGAAAGGCCTACCCATTAAAATCTCAAATGGTGAGTATTTTGTCGTTGAGGATGGTGTCATTCTCATTTCTGCCAATACGGCTGGTAATACATCTGGCCATTTCCTACCTGTTTCCATACTGGCCTTCGTAATCTTATCTTTAATCGTACGATGAGTCCTCTCAACTACCCCCGAGGACTGTGGATGATAGGGAATATTATAGTGCCAATCTATGGCCAACGCCTTGGCCAACAGTTTGGTCACTTTTGATGTGAACGGTGTGCCGTTGTCACTTTCAATTGTCGTTGGAATACCGAAACGCGGAATTACTTCTTTTGACAATATTTTGACTTCCTGCGTGGGTTGACTCTGCAAAATTTTCAAGTCTATGTCAGGCACGCATGATATATGTGCAAACATCATTGCTTCTACGTTCCTATTCTGCTCCCTCTGATATGGAGAAAACTCTGCATGCTCTGCGGCCCATTTGGCCATCTCATCTGCTTTTCGATTTCCTACGGCTTCTGGGTAATTTCCTTGGGCATGACCTTTCACTTTTACTACTGCCAGTTCAGATGGCAGCATTACTGCCCGTAGCAAATCTCCTACCAAATCTGCATGTGATATTGGTTTGCCCTCAGATGTCTGAAAATTACGTCTTTCCCATGTTTTGGCAAAATCTTGGATAATGCTACAAGCATATTTGCTATCGCTATAGATCGTAGCTCTTTTGCCTTTAGTGAGCTCACAGGCTCTCGTTAATGCAATTATTTCCGCAGCCTGTGCGGAGTTGTGATTAAGACGATATGCTTCCACCTTGCTGTGTCACAATGGCATATCCACACAGATACACTCCATCAGACGGCCTTGAACATGAGCCATCTATATATAAATGTTCCCCCCCATCCAGGGGCGTATCCTTCAGATCGACCCTGGCTGAAGTGGAACTCTCAATCTCATTCAGGCAATCATGAGGCACTACGTCAGTTATCAATGTGGATAAGCCATACAGTGACTGAATTGCTGGACTACAAACTGAAGTGGGCTTAATAGTCAAATTTTCTGTAGCCAGAAGCGTTGCTTCATAGCCTGACCTCCTTTGAGCCGTCATGTGCTGTGTCTTCAAGTTGTGCAAAATAACACCCACCTGATGTGTGGTGTATAAAGTCAAAGGATGCGACAAAACAATTTTCTCAGCCGTCTTAACCATCTCCGCCGCAGCAGCCACAGCACGGAGGCATGCTGGCATGCAATGGACTATTGGGTCTAAATGTTTGGACAAATAAGAAACAGGACGTGGTTTACCGCCATGATCTTGGGTCAAAATCCCTATTGCAACACCCAGAGCCTCCCCCGCATGCAAGTGAAACGGCCTGGAATAGTCTGGTAGCCCCAGTGCAGGAGCACACGTGATAGCATCCTTTAATGCTCGAAAATGTTCCTCTGCTTCAGAAGTCCAGGTCAATGAGTCCCTCGGACCCATGCCATATTTGATGAGACATCGCAAGCCCTTGTCATGGTACGCACAATCTGGTATCCATGCACGGCAATAGTTCACCAGCCCCAAAAAACTTTGTAACTGTGTCACAGTTTGAGGAGTACGCAAAGTCTTTATCAGCTGCACCCGCTCAGCTGAAATCGCCTTCTGGCCTTGTGAGATGATGTGACCCAGGTAATGGACCTTAGGCTGGACCCACTGCAGTTTTTCATTCGAGGCTTTAAATCCAGCATTCGCAAGTACATTGCAAACAATGATCGAGGCCTGCAAACAGTCAGACTCAGTGTCAGCAGAGATTAAGATGTCATCAGCATACGTTAGAACACAGACCGTAGATGGCAGGTCTGTTATCTTATCCAAAACACGTTTCACCGCAGCGGAGAAAACAGCAGGTGAGTCAGTAAAACCCTGTACCAAACGTTTCCATGTCATTTGAGCACCCTTAAACGTAAATGCAAACAAAGGCTGAGTATCTGGATGGACGGAAATGGAGAAGAAGGCTGCACACAAATCCACCACTGTAAAATGAGTGTGGTTGTGTGGTATTGAATTCAAAATCGTTGGCACATCAGGCACAATTGGGGCCAAAGGAATTATCAATGAATTAATAGCCCTCAAATCTTGTGTTAAATGCCAGCTTGTTCCGTCAGCTTTCCTGACGGGGTTAATTGGTGTGTTGTAAGGTGAGTGAGTGGGAACGAGAACGCCTTGCTTTAAAAAATTATCAATTATCGACTGAATACCCTCAACCTTGTCAGGTGATAACGGGTATTGCTTTACATACACAGGCTTGTGTGTTTTCAATTTAGCTCTGTAAGGGGGTACGTCAACAAGGCCTGATTCATCCTTATATTGTGACCACAACGATGGGTTTACCTCAGCAATGTTGTTTTTTAATTGCTGTGGTTCGTCAGTACTCATGCAATGTGGCATGAGTTCCACAGTGGTGTCTGCGACATCTGAAAGCAAAGAAAAATGAACAGTGCTGTCTGAAAATACAATCTCAATGCCAAGTTTATGCATAAGATCTCTGCCCAAAAGATTAAGTGGCGAATTTGGAGTAATCACAAATTTGTGATAAAAAGGCTGATGATTAACTGCCCTTACTTCAATGGCAGGTGTCATGTGACAAATAACGTCAGTCCCAGAAATCCCAACAGAGCGTGTGGTACGATTAGTGATTGGCCCTTCATAAAATTTAGCCGAAAGAGATGAGCACGTAGCTCCAGTATCGATCAAAAATGAATAATCTACCTCATGTACTTTTACATTTACAATGGGCAGTTCATCTGGGTGATTGTTGAAAGAAAAACAAATCATTGACTGTAAATCCGGACTGACAACGCTCTGTGGGCAGCTCTAGTAATTTTTAGGTTTATTTTGTTCATCTCTCTTGTCTCCCCAAGTCACCTGATACTCAGTAGGATAACCACTTCCATATGTTGGCGCTTGTGTCTTGTGTGTCTGTGGTGCAGAATGCATCTCATCTGCTTGTTTTAATCTGCATTCTCTCGCCCAATGGCCTGGTTTTCCGCAATATAAACACACCCCCGGCCTCCTAAGACCTCCCTGAGGCGGGCCTCGATTGAACCGAGGTCCACCCCTTCGGTTCTTACTCATACCTCTGACCGGAACTGCAGCCAGTTGCTGCTGAGGAGCTGCCAGCATAACTTCCTGTTTGGGCGTAACAAAGAAAGAATTTATAGCACCAGTTGCGTCCAGCTCACGAACGCGTTTACAAAAATCATCAACAGTTTGTTGCATTAAATTTGCAGTTGTTACACGAACCAAACGCGCTGCATCAAGACTCATGTTATTTAGGCATGTATTAATAAACAGCGGAACCATATCTCCATGTATAGGAATTCGCGCATCTTCTTCCCACACGCGTTTAAAACGACTAACAAAAGCAGACACAGTCTCGCCCTTGTTTTGCTTGGTATTCGTAGCGTGAGTCAAATCTCTAGAAACATGAGCACAGACATCTAAAAAACGCTTAACCTGTTCGAAAAAGTTCGTAACATTATCTGGATCTGCCCACCAAAATTCGTGAGGATCCCTTTGGAGTCCTGAGCCATCTAATTCATCATTAACAAGACTTAAAGCAGGGATTTCCCGAATAAGAGATCCTTCAGTAACATCATCAGACAAAACTCTTAATAATATCGCTCTGTAATCAGCTCCACTCAACTGTGCGTATCGTGTGTGCGAGCGCAAAACATCAACAAATTTGTTAGAATTACTCGGGTTTGGTAGATTTTTACAAACGGTATCTACGTCAGTCATTGTTGCTGGTTTAATAATAATTCTAGATCCTTCTTGGATCCACGCCATAGCCGGCTGTGTTGCGCTGCTCATTGTAGGTGCTTTGTGCACAGCTGCAGAAAAAGATTTCACATCGGGAGGGGTCGGTGCCCCAGAGTGTAAAGCAGCCAGCGAAGGATACAAATTAGAAGTATTTTCTGCACGGTTTTGTACAGCATGTACAGCGGCAACATAAGACGGCGGTTGTTTCGCAGTTAACTGCGGGTCGGCCGATATTTTAATAGCAAGTTCCGTTTTATCAGCGCGGTCGGGACCTTGGTCCCATATCTTTTTCATTTTTAGCCAAACTTCATACGACTCGACCATATATTTATAAGCCCATTGGGGATCACCCCATCCACATTTAACCATAGATTTCATCAGATCAATATCATCTATTTTAAAAGAACCGCATCTCGGGTATTTATCAATTTGCGGTCCTGCGCTTTCGGACCATCCGGCCAAATTATCAACAAAGTCCAATAACCTTTATTATTTCTAAACATAAAATCTACCGGCATTTCACCCGTTAGGGGTCTAGATATGTCTTGTCCCATACTCAACGAATAAAGTAAGCAAAGTTAGTAAAGAAAAGGAAAAGATGAAAACTTCCTACACAAAATCCAACTCCTTTAATTTTTCTCTATTCACTTACAATTTTTACGCGAAATAAAATTTAATTAATTTAATATCTCAACATACGGCGCCGTGTGCCTCTCGAATATAATGACGCAACCTGGCCCTCGGTTTAACGTCTCGGAGCGTCACACTCAAATGCAGTTCAACGTAATAATGAAACTACGAATTCTGCCTTCAACAGTAATCCATCACAGTCAAGGTAAAAACCAATAAACTCTTACCTGTGATGATACTGTTGGCACCTGTAGATCCAATCTACATGGTCTTCAAACATAGAAATTGTCCAGAATTACCGAGAAATATCCCGGACGAGCCCCCAATTGTTACGTTTTAAATTAACATTGAAACTCTTTTCTATGTTTGGATCACACCTTATTCTCAAACCAAATAATAATCATATGTTGGATGTTGTGAGGATGCCTTCTGCAGATCTGGGAGCAAAAGAAATCATGAAACAGTCAAGAGTAAATCTGGTTCTTAGCTCATTTTATTGTTCAGAAGCATGGCTTTTTATATGGCACAAGAAAACATCTGGAAGTTATCATATGTCCAGGGTCCTATAGTATGACCAAATAAGGTATGTGCCAACAAGGCATTCCTAGGGCCATCTTCTTACAACAACACATAAAGAATGACCGCTCACCCTAAGACCCTTACTTAGGAGGGCCTGCTGGCTCCCAAGGCTATACATTGTATGCGGGGAATCCAAAATCTAACAGTTATACAGCAAGTTTAAAGTACCAGTAAAATGTAAAGCACAGCAACATTAAACCACTATTTACCATCTGCATGTTTAGACAGTACATTCAGTGAAACACACAAAAAACTTTCAAATGCCAACTTTTGTCTATTTTGTGTTGTTTATTAGTTAGTCTTCATCCGTGAGCATTTGTCAGCTAATGTTAATATCTGTGATTCATCAGATGAATAACAATCAATAATTGATTCGATTGACAGCCCTAAATATAATGTCAAATTATTAGAGAGGTGAAAGGTCACCATTTCTTGCCGATCACAGATGTGCTACTAGCTGTTTAGTATTAAAAAAGAAACTCAGAACAGTGTTCCTGGTTGGCCTCACAATTGTGTTTTGGTGTGAAAACATTTCCATCTGCCTGCAGTCTTCATGTCAGTGTTGTGTCCTTCTCTATCCCATGAACCTTCAGTTTCTGCTCTATCTGAAGAACACAATCGATCCTTCATTACTGAATACTGATGGTGTCCAGCTCTTTAATGCATATGAACATGAGTCTGTAGAAGATTTTATTAACCTAAATCTAAAGGAATCGCATACAATTTAAGCCACTATTATAATTCTATATACATGTTGCTCCAGGTCTGTGTTCCAAAAAATCAGACCTGTGTGCCCACCCCCAAACATTCCTTGGAACATGTGTGCATGTGTGCCCACCCCCAAACAGTCTATCTATAAAAGGTTTCCCCTTAGTAGGCCAAGACGGTTCTCTCCTATGCGGGTCCCTGTCCTCTGCAGTTCTCTGTGGGAGGGCCCGGCCCTGCATATGGGGGGCTCGGCTCTTTATTGGTTTAGTCAATAAAAGTCTATCTGATGGAATCAAAACCCGACTCGAGTGGTTAATGAAGAATGGAAAAGAAACCACAACAAGTCCGAACCAAAGGTGGAATTAACTATCAAAATGCTTTTACTGTATTTATTGTTCGCTATGAATAAATGAAAATAAGTTGAATACTCACCCACTGTAAGATGGTGTCCATCACCGCAGGATCATTCACATTCTGACCATATTTTATCTCCAATTTCACAATCTGCTTCATTGACTCTGTTTTAAAAAGTCAATTCTCACACACTTTTTAAGTTTCTTTTTTGCATTGGATTTTTTGAGTTGTACTGACTGCCAAAAGTTGACTAGATTAAATCAACTAGATTGGACAAAACAATTGGATTAATTTACTAAATTAAGTTTTGCTGCCTACAACCAAAAAAAGTTTTTCCAGTGCACCATGACAAGGAAAATTGACGGTGTAAAATTTTTTGTGAATTGACGTTAAACGCACGATTAAAAGCTGTGAATCAAAATAATCATTTTTTTTCTTGAATGGTTGCAGTGGGAAATTTTCCCAATGCAGTGATTCACGCTGACACATAGTTAATCTGGCGGTCCGGTCGGGTGGGCAGCGGGGACCAGATGGTAGATGTAGTTCTGAATGATGCCGTGGTCTTAAAGAGTAAATAGCTTGTGTTTTTTAAGGGCCTACCTTGGTTTGTGGAGTCTCCGAAAACAGGTTTATGTACATACATGGTGTAAAAACACTATTATTTCGTAATAATAAGCCGTTTTTATTACCTTACTTCTTGACTGACTCTCAAATGATTCGTTCCGCGTTTCATCGGTCTAATCCCCACCTTTCCGCTAGCGTAGTCTGCTGTGATTGGTCAGATGGTCTAGTCTGCTGTGATTGGTTTAGCACGTGTATTCAAGTATTCGCGGGCAGGCGGGGACTATTTCTATGTACGTACATAGACTGCAGTTAAAGATTCAGACAGGTAACGACTCGTTCACGTGATTCAGAGTCGACTCCCATTTTTCCAAGCTAATAACTTTGTTATTCGTTCACCTTCGGATTTACAACTTGGCAGACTGCTTACTTTCAAACACGCCAAAATTACACACGGATGAAATGTAATTTTGATGATCATGTGGAATGTACTATTTAAGTATTAAGTTGGATCAGTGTAATCCTGGCCAACAAATGCAGAAGCCCAGAGACTCGAGCCATCATGGAGAATCGCTCATTGATACATGACACAGATTCTTCATTCACAACCACACTATTCATCATCTTTATAGAAACTACTTTTAAAAACATTCACAGAGCCTTTTGTAGACCTGGGGCTTTACATGCATTAAAAGGGCATTCCATATAGCAAAATAAACCCTTTTAAGGTATGAACGTGAGATGTTGAAAAGTTCCCCTTTAATGATTGTTACAGAAGGGCCAAAGTAAACCGTGCTAAACAGCCAATACTTCCAACACAGTCTATATGTTGAACATTTGTGAATAAAAATGATGACTTCAGAACTGACCTCCTATGCTTTTATACCAGATCTTTCCAAACCAAATACTTCTGATGTTGACTAAGTGCTTGTCATTTATATCCTCAAGTAGATCCACATCTCTCTCTCTCTCTCTCTTTCATTTAAAAATCTTTATCTTTTTCTGTCTCATGAGACAGTCATGGTCAATTTCTGCATCACTGATTGTTCTAAGTTCATCCATTTATTCTCATGGTCTGCCCCAGTTTACACTGCTCCAGTAGACACAAACACACACAACACAACACATGCCTTTCTCCATAGAGGAATTCATTTGATCATATTGATCTCAACAAGAAGGTTACATGATACATAACATGATAAATAGTTCTCTTGATCTAATGTACACGCATGTCTGCATTGACGTTCCCTGTACTTTGCTTGGTTTAAATGTAATTCAATGTACGTAACAGATCTAGAGTTTTAGGATTCTTGAAAATATGTTTGCACATTATCTACACACCCTGTGACCAAATGCTGCAAGCTTGGTTATGTGTCTTTAAGTCAAAGATCACGGTAAGATGAGGACGTCCATCAGGATACTGTGTGTGTGTGTGCGTGTGTGTGTGTGTGTGCGCGCGTGCGGGTGCAGTGGAGTGGGATCTCAGCGTGGCATCAATCATACAGTCAGACCAAATGTTTCTTTTCACACTCTGATTGAAAAAATACAGTAAAATGCATTACAATAATCAGAATATGACAATGCAAAAGATTATTGATTCAACAATAGGCTTGATGTTCTTAAAGGATCGGTTCACTAAAAAACCTCATGCCATCCAACATGCATATGACTTCCTTCCCTTCTAAATGCTGTTTTGTCAAATTACATGATTGTGAAAGAAACATATTCATACACTTATTTAGCAAAACCAAAATTACAAATCCAAAAATGTAATTCAAATACAGTGAAATGTTGATATCTTCATATGTTTTTGGTTCTCATGTGACAAAACACGCGATTGTCTGCCAAACGCAAATGTGAAACGTGGGTAGCAGTTGGGTTTAAATTGGGTTGCGGATAAGTGTGACATCCTGCCGTTGTCACCAAAAATCATAAGCATAAAAAAGGTAAAAGAAAATCTGATGCAGACTACATTAAGTACAGGTTGAGAATTATATATGACATTATGGAGAAAGATATGGAGAACACCTGTGGACTAAAAGCCACATAACTCTTCAATTCTTCAAAATGAGTAATATTTTAAGTCACAGTTCTCCTTGACATGACTCTCTGTTGTAACCTTTCTGTGCTAAAGCAGCCCAAGGAAAAACAAGTTTGCTTGGTGAAATGGGTAACCCAAATATCTCCAAATCAAATCTCTGAAGTATTAAACCGACCTTGTTTTCCTCAACCACCTCACTGCGGAAACCACTACACCTTCATACAACCTGACAGGGACACTTTCGCACAACTTGATATTTCATACGCTTTCTCATACAAGTCGTACACTGTAAACCCAGATAAGCTGAATGTACTTAAACATTTTGAAGAAACGAATTACCTCAAAAAAGTTAAGTAATGTGTATTTAATATTTGAGTAAATTAAACTTAAAATTTCCAGCTAATCCAACATTTAAAGTGCATTGCACTAAATTCTAAGTAGACTGAACTTAAAATAATTAGTAACATCAGCTGCTCTGTCAAACTGTGAAATGTAATAAGTTGACTTTACTTAAAAATATTTTGGTAATCAGTTTCCTCTTTTTTTTAAGTAATTCACTTAATAGGACTAGGTGTTATAATCCCGATATTCAGCACAGTTTAATTGTTCAGTAAGACATTTCCCATGCTTTAAATGTGACAGAGTAGCAGTCAAGAACATGGATAAGGCAAGGTGACAGCAGCTGACAATGACTTTGTAGGTTTTCCAACAATGCAACATGTCATCAGTTGTATACCTCAGCCTCATTGGGTGTTTCGGCCCTTTACCACAAGACACCTTCAGCCAAGGGAGGCCCAGCCCCACTGGCAACGTTAATTCATGCTCAGTGCCCTCGGTTTCGTATGGCATAACAGCACCAACACAACCATATGCGCCCAACCAATGGCTAAGGCTGTCCTAGCCCCACTGGCACCGTTAATGCATGCTCAGTGCCCCGGTTCCGTATTGCATAACATAAAACACAAAACAAGACACCAAGGTCATTTGGCAGCCCAGACTTTGTCCATCCGTTTCAGCCACAGCCAGTGGCTGCTTCTCTCAGCAACAGTAGCAAGTTCTTGGACTACCTTGCGTTGGACCTGTCCTCTAATCCCAACTTCTTTAAGCAGTCTTGTAATGGAATTGGCCACAAAGCCCCTGCAACCCACTTCCACCGGAAACACTTTCGCTGTCCAGCCCCGCTCTTCTGCCTCAGCTGCTAAGTTGGCATACCGGAGATTCTTCCTTTCAAAGGCTTCATTAATGGCCTCTTCCCAAGGTACCATCAACTCAACTATGATGATGGTCCTGCTGGAGTTAGACCAGAGAACAATGTCCGGCCTGCAGATTGGTCGCTACAATTTCCACGGGGAAAGTAAGTCTGTGGTGTAGGTCAACTCTCATTTCCCAATCCCTGGCTATATTGAGCAGGCCTAAGACTGGGGATAAGGGCTTAGTCCGCTTTTTCTGACCTTCCTGAATAAAGGGCTCCCTTTCAAGCAAGTTGGTATGAGCATTTTGGGGGATGGCATTTGCTGCCACTCTCTTGGTCTCTAGCGCTGCAGCCAAGCACTTTAGCACTTGATTGTGGTGCCATGTGTATCTCCCCTGTGTTAAGCTCTTCTTACAACCTACTAGCATGTGTTTAAGATTTGCTGGAGCTGCACACAGGTGGCAGGCTGGATCATGTCCACACCATACATGCAAATTTGTTGGTGAGGCCAGCACATCATATGTGGCTCTGACGATGAAGCTTAGTCTGTTTGTTTCCATACTTCAAAGGTCACTCCAAGTGATTTTGTGCCGTTCAATGCCTTCCCATCTCATCCAGCGGCCTTGCTGGGCTTGAGAGACTGCTCTTGCGCATCTACTTGCTTCCTCTTGATGTCTTACCTCCTCCACTACCAGGTGACACTGTTCCTTTGGTGTAGCATTTTGCCACGTGGGTGTTCTTTGTCCCAAACCAAGCCCCCCTCTGCCATGTTGGACTTGTCCTACAATGTCCCTGTGTCTGAGGGCTGCCTTTTTCTCCGCTACACTGTCAGAAAAAAGGTGCAAAATTTTTACCTTTAGGGGTACAATGGCTTGGGGCAGTATCCTCAAAGGTACAAATATGGTTCACATGGGTACATATCTGTACCCTTACAGCAGTGTTTCCCAATACAGTCCTACGGGCCTCCACTGTTTTAGATGTCTCTCTATTGAACGCATGAACAATTTAATGAGATAATGAAGTGATGATTGAGTTATTAATGATGAGCACCTGCTGTTAACAAACACAATCACTGAAGAAAACATGACCAATAAGAACAAAAACCATAATAGTGTTTAGTGTTTCCTTTAGTGGGACTCTTGACTCTTGTGACTCAGTGTCTGCTTGTGTTAAGCAGTGCATGTGTTTAAGGATACATGGTGAAAAGAATAAACATAAGGACATGAGAATAGCTGCAATATTACAATAAAATCACTTGGAAGCACCTCAGTGATATTTGAGTGTGTTGTGTGATAAAGCAGTGTGGGATTAAAGCAATATTATGGACAACTAACAGAATAAATGATTATGAAAAAGCCTGTTTCTTAGCTAAATCAATTACACATGAAGAATCAGAGTATGAATCTCAACAATGGTGACAATCATCAAACTAAAACAGATCATCTGCAATGCATGCTGGGAGTCATCAATGAGTTTTGCACTATGTTGTTACCCAGCATGCATTGCAGCATGAAGTTTTCTTTTGTTGACTGTCACCATTGTTGAGATTCATACACTGATTCTTTATGTCTAATTGATTTAGCAGGTGAACAGTTTTCTCACAAAATCATATCTTTTAATTGCCAATGACACTGCTTTAGGCTCATATTGAATAATTACACAATAACAACACAAAACAGTCAAAATATAATTAGATATTATCCATGAGATAGTATGGTGATATTGCAGTCACCATCATGTTCTGATGTTTACTCTTTTTACCATGCATCCTTAAACACATGAGCGGCTAGACACAACCAGACACTAAAACACAAGAGTCAAGAGTCCCACTAAAGGAAACACTAAACACTATTATGGTTTTTGTTCTTATCGGTCATGTTTTATTTCAGTGATTGTGTTTGTTAACAGCAGGTGTTCATCATTAATAACTCAATCATCACTTCATTATCTCATTAAATTGTTCATGCGTTCAATAGAGAGACATCTAAAACAGTGGAGGCCCGTAGAACTGTATTGGGAAACACTGCTGTAAGGGTACAGATATGTACCCATGTGAACCATATTTGTACCTTTGAGGGTACTGCCCCAGTGACAATCCATTGTACCCCTAAAGGTACAAATTTTGCACCTTTTTTCTGACAGTGTACCGCTGTTACTGGGTTCCATTTCCTCCCAGTTGCTAATGATGCAGCGGCTCCTCTTACATAGGGATCACGCGATTCTTTGAGCGTCATCTCCAGCCTTGTTTTGGTGCATTTATACTCTTCAACAAGGCTTGAAATGGGAACAGAGAGAGCTCCATTCCCATACAGCCCTATATTGCTAAGGCATCTCGGTAGCCCAAGTCATTTCCTCAATTGTGTATTCACCAATCTCTCCAGTTGCTTGATATGAGATAACATGAGCTCATACATTGACATTGGCCACATCAAACGTGGCAACAAGCCAAATTGGAAGCACCAGAGTTTCAGCTTCCCAGGAAGAGCTGTATTATTGATTTTCTTGAGTCCGCTGATTGTCTCTTGCCTAAGTTGTTCCACCTGTTCGAAGTCTTAAAGGTCTGCGGTGTACCATCGTCCAAGGCTTTTGATGGGCTTGTCTGTGACCGTTGGTATCGGCTCGCCCTTTATACAGAACCTACCGTTGGTAAGCCGGCCCTTGACAATGGAGATGCTGCGGGATTTGCTGGGTTTGATCTCCATTTGTGCCCAGCTGATGTTCGCTTGCAGCTTATCCAACAAACGCTTTGTGCATGCTTTGGTAGTTGTGATGGTTGTCATATCATCCATGTATGCCCTGATGGGAGGTAGGTGCAACCCGTTTTTTAAACGCTCTCCTCCAACCACCCAACGCGACGCCCGGATTATTTGTTCCATTGCCATAGTGAAAGCCAGTGGTGAAATGGTGCATCCTGCCAGGACTAGGCCCTAGTTAAATTAGGACATTTAAGTAGTTTTTAGAAACATGCTTTACAAAAAAAAACATTTCTGCATTATGCATTTTGAGGCAAAACAATGACACTGATTAATTTCAAGAATTGTCACTGCTAACTGTTTTCAGTTTAGACAGCTTTGGGGTGGTTTCCTGGACAGGGATTAGACTAGTCCTAGACTAAAAGAAATGAAAGAGCTGTCCAAACTGAAAACACCTTGCACTGACATATCTCAAAATACATCAGTGCCTTTGTGTTGTCTCAAAATGCACACAAGTAATGTTTTTAGTAAAGTATGTTTGTTAAAACGACTTAATTTTCCCAATTAAACTAAGGCCTAGTCCAGGTTTAAGATAATCCCTGTCTGGGAAACCACCCCTTTCACATTTATTTTAGTCTGGGACTAGTCTTAAGCTTTGTCTACGAAACCGGGCATTAGTGTTATAAGCGTCAAGTCAAGAGCCCAACTAAATCAAACACTGATTTTAAATTTTTTTCAACATTAATTGTGGGTGCAAAAAGTGATATTGTTTCAATGCAATTAACATTGAAAATATTTCAATGGTTTGTACCTGTTACAGTAGCTCGCTGTCTGTGTAGTGTGGGCCTAGTGAGTGCTTTCTAGGGGCAAAGTGAGGGCTGCCTGTGCAGGGCCAACACTAAGGGGCCAATGTTTTGCAAGTGAGTAAATTCTCAG
Organism: Oreonectes daqikongensis; assembly: GCA_026939265.1. NCBI lineage: Eukaryota > Metazoa > Chordata > Actinopteri > Cypriniformes > Nemacheilidae > Oreonectes > Oreonectes daqikongensis. Next base: position 1,256,448 of record JAOTQM010000100.1, on the reverse strand, counting down.
GGGCCCTGCTAAGAGCCCTTAGGCTAACCCTAAGTGAACCCGTAAAGTGCCATTGCAGGCTTGCTTGCAGGGGTATGTATACTGAATACATACTTCTATAGGAACTCTAATGTAGCTGCAGTTTCCACAGGATAATCAATGTTGTCATCATTTAGAAAGCTTTCTTGAAGCTGGGAAGCTGACCATTAACTAAGAGCTGGTCCACTGCAATCGTGAACATCCTGGCAGTGAATGAGCTGTTTCATGTGAACAGTTTGAACAGAGTAAAATAACAATGGCAAGTTAATGTTTGACTTCAGGTATGTGGATTCAGTGAGGTTAGGAAAGCCAATAACTATGTTCAGGACGCTGCTTAGTTAGCTTTATTCTTAAACAGCCCATGTTATTGTAAAATAAAAAATTCTGTTACATGATTTCGTAATCTCTAATCATATTTGTTTTGCATACAGTACACACCTCCTGACCCATTTCTTCTGTAAACGTGTTTAAAAAGTAATTCGCCAAAATACTTACCACTAATCACAATGCAGGGTGTCAATGGAAGCTTAGTGGTGTCAACATCAGTTGCCACGGCAGTGTCATCAATGTCATCAACAACTTTGCATCTTTATCTTTTTAAACATCCAAATTAATTATTCTTGTTTTATCTTTTGCAATTCTTTTGTTTCACCAACAGGAAGCTCTGGCTCAGGGTTAAAGCAGCTATATGCATCTTTACGCATATTTACATTCTCAGAGATGTCACTTTCAGAGTGCCTCTTCTTGGCAGTAGCTTGGAGTCGTCTGCAATTATCTATTCGAGACATTAACACAAAAGAGTCATATGCAGTGCCGACAACCTGGCATCATCACTGAGATAATTAGCATTTTTTTTGTCAAACACTCCACCCAGATTAAACTCAGAACAATGATTATAAACAAATCAAATATATACTGTCTAGATTCAGAGATTCTGTTTTCTTTCAGAATATGTGTAACAGCGCCACCTGCTGTACAACAGGACAAACATCAATTGCTGTAATAACTCATCTTTGGCAGGTAACTGTTGTTTTTAAAATGACGAGATAACTTGTCAATGGCAGGGAAAGAGTTAAAAGAATTTGATTTACATTTAAAAAATGATTTAAAAACAGATAAAATATTGAAATGCGCAATGTGTGTTTAAATGTGCTGGTTGTTATTGCCAGGTACACATTTTTGCATTTCATGCAAAATATGGGTAAAAATGAGAGAAGGACAACATGAGAAAACAATCCACAATACACAAATCATCCCAATTGAACTGGTTGTCAGTTAAAATTCAGAAAAACGTTGGGCTGGTGTTAGTTTTTGTTTGACACAAAGTGATGAAGTGATGATTAAGCATTAATGATAAAACCAATTCATAAAAGATTCAATATCGATATCAGACATTAAATTGATGACCAGTGCCAGGATGGAATTTCTTGTAAATCTTTTGTGTTCGTCGAAGAGGCAACACCCCCAACATCCCCCACTCACAGTTTTATTTTCAGTTTAGATATTAGATGAATAATTGAATAAAAATCCAAGCAGCGCTGTGATTGGTTCAGTTGGTGGATGCAGCAGGAGTGAAAGTGAAACTGCACTGTTTGACAGAGAGACTGCAGTAATGTCACTGGAACTAAATCCATTTCATATTTTAAAACACACATGTATAGACATTATGGGGTGGTTTCCCAGACAAGGATTAGCTTAAACCTGGACTAGGCCTTAGTTTAATTGGGAAATTTAAGTAGTTTTAACAAGCAAACCTTACTAAAAACATTACTTGTGTGCATTTTGAGACAACACAAAGGCACTGATGTATTTTGAGATATGTAAGTGCAAGTTGTTTTCAGTTTGGACAGATCTTACATTTCTTGGACTAGTCTAATCCCTGTCTGGGAAACCGCCCCTACACAAATAATGAATACTCAGTACCATCTTTTCTCATGTGTTACAGTATAACCTTCTGGTATTTAAACAAGAAAAATGATTTGAAAACATTTTAGAAATGATCATACCAAGATAAAATAATGAATTGTGTAAATAAATGTTGCAGGACACACAAACGCCCTTCATCTCTGAGAAGATACAATAACAAAACAACAATAAATTCAGAGAACTCAAACCATTTATGTTTAAAACGGTATTATCCCTTATTAAACCAACCCATCTGCATTGTCTATGCTGCAATAGATAATAAAATCCTGTAAAATAAATCAAAGTACTGTACTGTTCCAGGATTTTTCTGTAAGTTTCTTACATTAAATTCCTGTGAAAGTCATGCAACTAGTAGCCAGTAATTTCCAGTAAAATCATGGTGTAATTTCTAACAGTGAACACATTTGAAAGAATTAACAACATGAGTTACATGAGTAACAAATATATTTGTTGAATATATAAAATACCCTTACTAAAACCATGTTCTTTTTTTTGTGGTCAAAATGCATAACCATGGTTTTGGTGTACCACAGCTTTACTACAGCAACCAGAATTTACACATTAATAACAAAACACATATGAACAGTAATTTAACTTAATGACTGGCCATTTTTTCTTTTTGAAATAGATGGGTCCAGGGCCCAAACCAATAATTACCATAATGGTCATTTGATAGACTTTCAACATTTTCAACATTAAGGGTGAAAAAATGATACTAATTCAACATTAACAAATCAACCACTTTTAATATCGATTCATTGGTTGCTTTCTATTTGGGCAATCAGAAATAAATAATACATACAAATAATATGAGATGAGATTTCTTGTAAATCATCCGTGTTCATAAAAGCAGCACCAACCCCAAAATCCCCCACTATTTAGTTTCAATATTAGATAAATAATTTATTATAGAATCCAGCTAGCACTGTGATTGGTTTGTTTAGGTGCCACAAGACTAAAAGTAACACTAATCAACAGACCTGCAGTCTTTGTACCGTTGCTTGATTTCAACTTGATTTTGTCTGTGCAGAGAGTTCATGTGAAATGGATGCAAAGAGGCACTGTGAACAAAATAGTGAGTAAAATATATATTTTGTCTTATTTGTTGAAGTGTTGAGTTTCTTTATTACTAATTTTGTTGATAAAACACTTTTCCAATTAAATATGAGACATTAAATATTAACAAAGATGTGAATAGTACACAATTAATTCATTGCTTAATGTTATCATTACCATCAATAACAATTCAACCAAATTACTTGTGTGTTACTGTAGCATAATCTTTAGCTATTTAGTCAAGAGAACAAGATGTGTAAACATTTTAAGAAAAGGTGATAACATGAAATTAGTGCATTGTATGATTTATGTTTGAAATGTGTTATATTATTTCTCTGCATGCTGGCTTTGACCATATCGTTCTAATACTGGTGCTTCTTGTGATTGTTGCCAAGATGAATCGCTTGATGTTTTCCTTGACTCAATTTGGATAAAAGTGTCTGCCAAGTGAAGAAATGTAAATGTAAAGGTATCTGCGGGCAGACATTTAATCTTCGAGATGAAGATGATACAAGAGAACAATAAATTATACATACAAATAATATGAGATTTCTTATAAATCATCCGTGTTCATAAAAGCATCGACACACCGAAACATTGACGACATTAGGGGTTTGTCCTTGAGAAATTGACAAATGAATTTTGTATACTAGGCTCTGCCCTGGGTTTCCGGGTATAAAGGAAGCTGGTATTAAATAAGATTTAACTTTATTGTCATTACACGGCATGCTCTTTATTAAATATTTTTAAAAAAAATGAACCTATTTTTAATGTGGCATATCTATGAAGGACTTGAATCATTTTTTTTTAAATGTATGCTTTACACTGTTAAATTGTTGTAAACTGTTGTGTGAAATTACAGTATATTCCAGGTTAATAATTGCATTACTTTCACAGTAATTTCACAGTTGGACTTCTCTTTTATCTAACTGCACTCTCAGAAATATATTGTAAATCTACAGTACTTTACTGCCAATTTCAGTCACAGTTTTACAACTGTCCTGTAAAACAAAGTTGGTTTTACTGTGAGTTTACAGTAATGGAAAAGATAAATTATTGTGAACAATCAATATCATATTGTATTTCTACAGAGCAAATGTGATATGAAGATACCCATCATGCAATGCAGCATGAATAAGTTATGCTGTAGTTTTTTTTATACTTGTCGGTTTTATATGTGCTTATATGAGTTTATATTTTTTCTTATTATTATTTGTTTAGTGTCACCATTGTTGTGTTTTGATGATAGCCCAGATAGCAAAATTGTTGCGGCCCAGATTCGGCCCATAACTGACACGTTCATTTGGCCCACATACGGCATGGAATGATGGCACTTGGGCGGTCCGCTCCTGTTTGCCAGATCTGAGCCACAAGCAAACCATGGCAATGCCACATGTTAGCCAAATGTAAACCAAATAAACTAAATTAAAAACTACATTTGAGCCTAATCTGGCCCTCGGTTCACTTTTACTCTTTTAATGAGTTATTCTAGATCCGCTCCAAACCTGACACTTTCATTTGGCCCACATAACGCAAAGTGTCCAGTTTTTATTTTTAGCCGTTGTAAGAACGTTCCCAGCTAACAAAAGTCACCATCATGGTGATCAGTGTTTCCTTGAGTTGGACTCTTCACTCTTGATCATCATAGGTTAAATCTTTTTGTGTGCAGTGACTGTGTGCTTTTAAAGTACATTTGTGAAGTCAATGCAAATGAGAATCTAATCTTCTGGGTTTGTTTGTTGGTCATTAGAGTCTCCATCATGTTGATTCACTGATGTCTGTGTTGTTAAATAACATTATAATTTCTAAGAAGTTGGATGAAATATGAGTGCAAATAAAACAATCTGTGGCAGAACACAGAAAAAACAGACATCAAGAATCTTTGTATGAACCTCAGTAATGGTGAGAATCAACAAAGGACAACTTAATACTGCAATGCATGCTGGGTAACATCATACTACAAAACTCATTGTACCCAATGTACTTTAAAAGCACACAGCCACTGCACACAAAAAGATTTAATCTATGATGATCAAGAGTGAAGAGGAAGGAAACACTGATACTATGATGGTGACTTTTGTTAGCTGGGAACGAACGTCTAAAAATAAAAACTGGACACTTTGCGTTATGTGGGCCAAATGAAAGTGTCAGGTTTGGAGCGGATCTAGAATAACTCATTAAAAGAATAAAAGTGAACTGAGGGCCAGATTAGGCTCAAATTTAGTTTTTAATTTAGTTTATTTGGTTTACATTTGGCTAACATGTGGCATTGCCATGGTTTGCTTGTGGCTCAGATCTGGCAAACAGGAGCGGACCACCCAAGTGCCATCATTCCATGCCGTATGTGGGCCAAATGAATGTGTCAGTTATGGGCCGAATCTGGGCCGCAACAATTTTGCTATCTGGGATGTAACACTTCCCAGCGTGCAAAGAAGATTTTACAAGATTTGCAGATCTCTTTATGCACTGTATCTTAATGTGAAGCGTGTGTTTATCTATTCAAAACTAGAATGTGGCTGGACTCTGTGCAGACGGCTCATCTGCTGCAGTAAAGTCAAGTGTCATGGAGGTAAGAAGACAGCAATAAGAGAGACACAGATGCTGTCAGTGTCTTAGTACTGACACACGTATACGCAAATGCACATGCAGCACACACGCTAAAGCAACGCTTTAGCATACTTAAAGTTATAAATAACAAAAACTAGCATTGTGCTATTGTTACTATTTGTTTGTATTCATGTGTTTCCCAATGTTGAGAACACTCAGGGAGAAAACATTTGTCTGCAATGTTTCCATCGTCTACTGTGTTCATTAACTAGGATGTTGCTGCAATCAGAACACCAAGAGACCGCAGGTCTGCCAATACCTGTGCTGTGATGAAGGATGCTACGGTAGGACTAGCACTGACATACAAATGTACTTTAGGTTTGTCATTAACGCTACAGTAGAGATAGACATATGACAATAATCCTTTACTGAACTTTATTTATTGCATTTTCTTTGAACATAAAGCCATACCATGCAACACATGTTACAAAATAAAAGAAAAATCATTATAATAAAAATAAATAAAATAATAATTAGAATAAAATAATAAACACTTATAATAATAATAATAATACAAAATAAAATAAAAAAATAAAAAGGGGCAGGGAGAAGGTAACAGTAGACCATAACACCTCAAGCATAAACTCTATCCTCTTCTACTCTTTCTTGATTTATTTTAAGGTATCAGTTATAATATTAATCTTCGTGCTAAAAGACAGACAAAAGAAATAATATGTTGCTGAGCACTATTTTTAGCTATCTCAGGTTCAATAATACCTATGACTGCCATTAGGGAGTTTGATTCAATGGGCCTTTGTACTATTTTTGATAACATCAGAAAAACACTTCTCCAGTAATCTGACAATGTTGGACAGCTCCAAAACATATGGGCCAATGATGCTGGTTCCTGCCCACAACTATCACATGAAGGATCTACATCTGGGAATAGCTTGCTGAGTTTTTGTTTAGACCAGTGTAACCGATGTATTACTTTGAATACGGATGAGTAGTGTATTTGTTCAAGAGCTGCTTCCCAGGAAGATTCGATATGTTCTAGAGTTGATGTGCTTGTCAGCTGGAATAATGTTTCATATATACATGAGATAGCATTTCTTATGGGGATTGCACAAGAGTATCATTTCCATTTCAGATTGATTTGGACAGTTTGGGTATACAGGAGAAGTTCCACAGTTGCAAATATTTAAAAAAATGTAATCTAGATATGTCACATTTTTTTTGCAGATGTTCAAATGTTGAGAATAATTGGTCAATAAATATATCTATAAAGCTATAAATTCCTTTTTTCAACCCAGTCATCAAATGTTGTATTTTTAAATGAGGGAGCAAATGAATGATTTTTCGCACTTGGGACCAGATTTTGTGATATTTGGGATCTTATAAACTAAGCATGCGTTTCGTTAGTTAATTAACTATTATCCAATCTCCAGGTTCTGGTAGTATATTTATTAGGAAAGGCTAGTCGTAATTTTAATGGGGCATGGTCCAATAAGACAATGGTTTCATAGTCAACATATTTCACTGATGATAGTTTTAAATTCAAGAAAAAATAATCAATCCTAGAATACGTATTTTGTGGTTGCGAGAAGAACGAATATTTTTTCACAGTTGGGTTCAAATACCTCCAAACATCAATTATGCTCACTGATTTAAAGAAGTTCTGGATTAGTTTAGCTGATTTTGATATAGGTTGTTGCCTGCTGGATGATCTGTCCAATACTGTGTCCATCGCTAGATTGAAATCTCCTGCTTGAAATCTTAAAGTTGTGTCTTTAAAGGTTGGGCAAAAATATGTACCTGGACTCCCCTTGTACATGAGCCTTCCTTTAGCCTTGCCTAGATCCAGTATTTTGAATCAAAGTTCTCTGTACCAAGTACCTCGGAGAAAACATCTGTTAAGAATGTGATCGTGTTTCCACCTTCAGTTCCTTCTTTAATGCCCACCAGATGAATGTTTTGCCTCCTGCTTCTGTTTTCCAGATCCAGGCATTTGTCCTGTAATTTCTTACACTCTTTGGTGATCGCTTGATGTGATTTTTCTAAAGCTGCAACTTTGTCCATCGTTTCGCTGAGTGTGTTTCTCATTTCCCTAAATGTCTGCAATTCCTCTCTCAATGTCTGTAACGAGATAAAATTCACTGATTGTTTCTTCTTGCATGAACTCCGTTGTTTTAGCCGCAATCTTTGGACTGCCGGTCATGAAGGGACTTAAAATGTTTTGAATTTGTTTCGTTTTCCCCTTTCGTAAGTTACTCTTCATAGCACAAATCTTGTTGTTAGGGCTCTTATGTTATCTTTGGTTCTTGCTTTATTCATTTTTGAGGTTCCGATGATTATATTAAAGAGCTCCTTTTCCCAACTTACTCCATCAAACCAACAATAATCCCTTTAAACAGTTATGGAAAACTAATAGAAAATATAATTTTGAAAGCTGAAACAATCAGACTTTAACACTCATCACACAAACCTCTACAATGGTGAGCATCATCAAACTAGTTCAGATGAACACCAACTGCAATGCATGCTGGGAGTCATGAATGAGTTTTGTACTATGATGTAACCCAGCATGCATTGCAGTTGATGTTTATCTGAATTAGTTTGATGATGCTTACCATTGTTGGGTTTCATACACTGATTCTTCATGTCCAATTGATTTAACATTTGTTCAAGTTTATTTTTCTGTTAATTCATAGATGTGTGATGGCTGTATCACTGCTTTAATGACTTTTTAACATTGTCGTATTACAATATTCAGACATGAATAACACAACACACCAGTAAACTATTATATTGAAAATCATGCAATATTACTATCACTGTCATGTGATCTTATAAGATCTTAGTTTTCATTTTTTCAAACATACTTTATAGTGTTTTAACACACTATTAAAATAAACAATGACAACTTGGTATTAAAATACAACTAAACCAAACACATAACAACTATGGTGGTTTGATGAAATGGCAACGTTTTTGGGTAACGCAGTTTCTGCCAATCTCATGTTAATCTTGAGTTGAATCTTGTTGAATACAGTAGTATTGCATACGTCGTATCTTTGAAGAGTATTTAGTTTGATCACATTTATAAAAGAGATATACAGCTGTATGATTATTTCTGGAAAACGAACAAGATACTGGAGGCAGGCCAGGGGGAAAGCAGATCTCATAGTAAGCTAATGTTGTAAGCTAATGTTGACAGCTCTGGGCCCGTATTCATAAAACATCTTAAGGCTAAAAGATGCTCCTTACTTGCCGATTTAGGAGAAACTCTTAAAAATAATGGACGTGTCAGTTGTGATTTTAGGATTCATACATTTTTGCACTAACAGTATTTCATAAAGCATTTTAGCCCTAAAACTAGCTCCTAAATCTATGAAATGTTAGTCACTTAGTGAAGTCACTAAGACCAACTCACAACAATCCTAAAATGGCTGTAACAACGGCAATCTGCCTTGAAATGTTAACAATTTAGAAAGATTTCATGACAATGAGCTTAAAGACTGCTTATATCTGCTAACTATGTATCTGTCAAACATATACTTTATATGAACATAGTTTATTTGCAAAAACAAGGAAAATCATGTTTTTATTGTTTTATTAGCTGTATTTTTCTTTAGTTATTATTAACTGCAGTTTGATTTATGTTCATGCACAATATAAAATATGATTTAAAACAGATATGAAGTTATCTGTTTTGCAAATAGACTCTTCACTTGTTTAATTAGTAACTTAGCATATATTTTATAATCTTAATTTAAATTTGGCAACAATTAAATGTAAAATATTTTATTTGAATATGACTACATTTTTATTTTAAGATCTTAATTTAAATAGCGTGATACCACGTTCTATAATATTCCTATGATTAAATGACCCATTCTTTATCAGCCAATCACTGTGGTCATCGTCAGTAAGCTTGCTGACATCATCCATAGCAACGAGGTAAACCACGGCCTTTCTATTAGCTTAAGATTTCTTTCTGCTCCTTAGTAAAATTTGCTCTCAACAGCGTTGTGAATAGATTTTAAGAGAAAACTCTTAACTAAAAACTTTTACTGCTGTTTAGGAGAACTCTTAGTGCTAAGATAAAATGTTTTGTGAATACGGGCCCTGATTATCAACAAATCATTTCTTTAACTAGATCTTAAATGTACTATATGTGTTTACATTTCTGATGTTTATGGGAGTAAGGTTCCACTCAGTAGCAGCTTGAACAGAGAAAGTGGTTTGGCCAAATATACTTTTCAAAAAACTAAACTGGATGACAGTGGCGGAGCCAGAGGGAAGTCCAGGGTAGCACTGAATACCCCTGACATCCAATTAGCCACCCTGGGTTTCACCCCAAAATTTGATTTGCTACTTATGTTGATTGGCATCTGATTTCACTTCTCGTTGAACAAAGCTTATATTCTCTTGACTCTACAGCAGTTCACTTTTCTTCCTCTGGCTGCTGTAACTGTGTGTTTACTATACAGAACATATATGTTATTGTGAATAATGCCAAATGAGTCTTTGATGACAATATAATATTGGGTAAATGTTGATAAGAACTGTGTCCTGCTGTCAAATGTGTGATACTAGTGAGATTCAGCTGTTTTTAGACAATCAGATATTATAAAGGTTTTCTAAACAAATTATGCACATAAAAATGACAATAGCTTCTTTACACACAAATGCATCAAGAATCAGTGTATGTATCTCAATAATGGTAAGAATCCACTGATAAGCTTCATGCTGCAATGCATGCTGGGAATCATGAATGAGGTTTATACTAGATGTTACCCAGAATGCATTACAGCACACCGTTATTGAGTTTAATATGTCTATGTCTTGATGTCTATGTGTTTCTTGGCCATCTCTTTAGTTTATGGTATATATTGGTTTAAGAAGCTCTTCCAAACATCTCACTGATCAGCCTCAAAAAGTAAAATGATATAAATACAACATGAGATCTGTGAATCACTATCACCAGTTAGCCTGCATTCTCATGTCAGGTTTACTTGAAGTTCTTTGCTATAATAATTGTGACTCAAACCAACAATGACAGCAAGCAAAGTAAAACTAGTATGTAAATGTTAAGGGTGAAGAGTCCAGCTAAAGCAAACACTGATCACCATAATGGTGACTAAATGAAATAAATTCACATTGAGATCACATATTATGTTACAGTATGAGAATGATGTGACATCACTGTGATCATTGCATGACCTCACGTGTTGACTGGGAAGATCACAGTTTGAGCACACAGTGAGTTTGCTGTGCGGTTACATTTTGACCTCATCGTGAGTTGACCATAACCGTGACATAAACGTGTTGACTGGGAAATGTACTGACACTTTTTGAATGTAAAACAAACTTCATATTTTTTCACTTGATGCAGGTGAAGAGAAGACAGCCGGCGCATTTGAAGAAAACGCAGCCTGTGCAGTTAAAGAGAAGACAGCCGGCACAGTTGAAGAAAATGCAGCCTGTGCAGTTAAAGAGAATGCAGCTGGCACAGGTGAAGAAAAGGCCACTGAAGTAGTGGAAGAGAATGCAGCCGGCGCAGGTGAAGAAAAGGCCACTGAAGTAGTGGAAGAGAATGCAGCCGGCGCAGGTGAAGAAAAGGCCACTGAAGTAGTGGAAGAGAATGCAGCAGGCGCAGGTGAAGAAAAGGCCACTGAAGTAGTGGAAGAGAATGCAGCCGGCGCAGGTGAAGAAAAGGCCACTGAAGTAGTGGAAGAGAATGCAGCCGGCGCAGGTGAAGAAAAGGCCACTGAAGTAGTGGAAGAGAATGCAGCCGGCGCAGGTGAAGAAAAGGCCACTGAAGTAGTAGAAGAGAATGCAGCCGGCGCAGGTGAAGAAAAGGCCACTGAAGTAGTGGAAGAGAATGCAGCCGGCGCAGGTGAAGAAAAGGCCACTGAAGTAGTGGAAGAGAATGCAGCCGGCGCAGGTGAAGAAAAGGCCACTGAAGTAGTGGAAGAGAATGCAGCCGGCGCAGGTGAAGAAAAGGCCACTGAAGTAGTAGAAGAGAATGCAGCCGGCACAGGTGAAGAAAAGGCCATCAACACAATTGAAGAGAATGCAGCCGACGCAGGTAAAGAAAAAGCCGCCGACACAGTTGAGAATGCAGCCGGCGCAGGTGAAGAAAAGGCCACTGAAGTAGTGGAAGAGAATGCAGCTGGCGCAGGTGAAGAAAAGGCCACTGAAGTAGTAGAAGAGAATGCAGCCGGCACAGGTGAAGAAAAGGCCCCTGAAGTAGTGGAAGAGAATGCAGCCGGCGCAGGTGAAGAAAAGGCCACTGAAGTAGTAGAAGAGAATGCAGCCGGCACAGGTGAAGAAAAGGCCACTGAAGTAGTGGAAGAGAATGCAGCCGGCGCAGGTGAAGAAAAGGCCACTGAAGTAGTAGAAGAGAATGCAGCCGGCACAGGTGAAGAAAAGGCCACTGAAGTAGTGGAAGAGAATGCAGCCGGCGCAGGTGAAGAAAAGGCCACTGAAGTAGTGGAAGAGAATGCAGCCGGCACAGGTGAAGAAAAGGCCACTGAAGTAGTGGAAGAGAATGCAGCCGGCGCAGGTGAAGAAAAGGCCACTGAAGTAGTAGAAGAGAATGCAGCCGGCACAGGTGAAGAAAAGGCCACTGAAGTAGTGGAAGAGAATGCAGCCGGCACAGGTGAAGAAAAGGCCACTGAAGTAGTGGAAGAGAATGCAGCCGGCGCAGGTGAAGAAAAGGCCACTGAAGTAGTAGAAGAGAATGCAGCCGGCACAGGTGAAGAAAAGGCCACTGAAGTAGTGGAAGAGAATGCAGCCGGCGCAGGTGAAGAAAAGGCCACTGAAGTAGTGGAAGAGAATGCAGCCGGCGCAGGTGAAGAAAAGGCCACTGAAGTAGTAGAAGAGAATGCAGCCGGCGCAGGTGAAGAAAAGGCCATCAACACAATTAAAGAGAATGCAGCTGATGCAGATGAAAAAAAAGCCGCCGACACAGTTAAAGAGAATGCAGCCGACGCAGGTAAAGAAAAAGCCCCCGACACAGTTGAGAATACAGCCGACGCAGTTGAAGAGAAAACAACTGACACAGTTTTTGTTCTTATTGTTGATGTTTTCTTCAGTGATTGTGTTTGTTAACAGCAGGTGTTTATCATTAATAACTCAATCATCACTTCATTATCTCATTAACTTGTTCATGTGATAGATCTTTTATCGTGTTAGTGATCTAAATGATACCATCTTGTTTACCGTAAAGCCAAAAGTGATAGATCTAACCATCCAGCAGACTAAAATGTCTACTATCAGAGAGAAAGAGAGAAGAACAACAAGCAGAAGTTGATGTTATAATAAAATAAGACAAGTTTATTAGCGAATGTCATAGTTGCGTTAGGATGCTCATATAGCCTCGTCAGGAGCAAACTCCGACTAATGTTGACTGGCCCACAGGTGTCAAACTCAGTTCCTGGAGGGCCCCAGCTAACAAAAGTTTGTTATAAGAATGTTCTCTAAAGGTTTTTCATGTTTTTGAAAACGTTCTAAGAGGGTTCAAAGTGTCCTGTTTTTAGATGTTCTAAGAACGTTCCCAGCTAACAAAAGTCACCATCATGGTGATCAGTGTTTCCTTGAGTTGGGCCCATTAAAACCTTTAGGAAACATTCTTATAACAAACTTTTGTTAGCTGGGGCTGCAGCTCTGTACAGTTTAGTACCAACCCACACCTGCTTTGAAGTTTATACCAGGGGTTTTCAACTCCAGTCCTTGGGCCACCTTTACAGAATATTTTAGATGTCTTTCTATTGAACACATGAACAATTTAATGAGATAATGAAGTGATGATTGAGTTATTAATGATGAACACCTGCTGTTAACAAACACAATCACTGAAGAAAACATCAACAATAAGAACAAAAACCATAATAGTGTTTAGTGTTTCCTTTAGTTCACCTCTTGACTCATTGTGTTAAGAATTTTGTCAGTTTTAATAGTGTGTTTCTGAAACACATTTCTAACAGCCAAACAAAAAATACAATTATTTTGTTCTATCACTGAGGGTAATTATTAGAGTGGGGGGCTATTTTTTTCTTTTCTTTTTTTTTTTTTTTTTTTAGCAAAGAGTAGTTGTGTTTTCTCATTTTCAGACCTAATACCGGACCTGACTTTATAATATCACAGTGTAGAGATCAATTTTATGATGCGTAAGTCTTTTACCTAAATCATTCAGACACGAGAATCAGGTTGTGAATCTCAACAATGGTGACACTTAAAAATGTGCAAGCTTCACGCTGCAATGCATTGTGGGCAACATCATAATACAAAACTCATTGATGATTTCCAGCATGCATTGCAGCATGAAGAAAAGAAACGGCTCAATTTAAGTCACCGTTGTTGAGATTCATAAGCTGATTCTTGATGTCTGAAAGATTTAATTATGCAACTTTTTAATCTGTTAGATTTCAGTTTTTTTCATTAAATGCTGTTACAACAAGATGTTGCACACAATTCAATTTAAGTTTAATAAAATGACATGCTACATTCAATCAACAATTGTATAGGTATTCTCAGCCACAGAACAAAATTATTTTGTCTGGCTGTTATAAATGTGTTTCAGAAACACACAATTGTAACAGACAAGAGTCTGTTATAACAGAGTAAAAGGGTCAACTATTTCAGACAAAAAGGCAGACAGGCTGATAAATGTATAGAATGTGACTAATAGAAACTATGTATAGTCAGACTAATGTGATAGACGGATTAACAGTAATGACGCTAAGATTGTGTTATTTTTGTTTTGTTATATTCTGCAGATGAATCTTTCACAAAAAGACCAAATGTGCCACTTGCCTTAGTTAGAAATAATATGCTGGATGTCATTGACACATTTGACAGACCAAAAGATGTGTACACAGAACACCAGTATGCTCGATGTGAAACATATGCATCAGCTTCTGAGAACGAACCAGGGAAGAGAATCCCCAAAGCTGGAGCTTACGCAGAAGCAGGAGTCGGTCGAGCTCGTGCTGAAATCAGTGTGTTAGAAGCAGAAGCCAAAGGCCCAAACGCTTCGGTTTGTGCTGAACCAAGTAAATTTAAAATTGGAGCGATGGCTCGAGCTGAAGTATGCAGTGGTTTGAAGCTGGGACTTGGAGGGGATACGGGGGCATCTTTTGGTGCAGCTGGATTAGAAGTAAAAGTACTAGGAACAGGAGCTAATCCCAGTTTTTCGTTTTTGGGTTCAGAGCTCTCGTGTTCAATTATGTAGTCATACAGATTCCTGTATTCAAAACACTGATACTGTATATTCAAAACACTAAATGCATAAGATGGTCACGATGTGAAGGTTTTCTAGCAGGGTAGTTTCCTGTATGATGTCATATGATGTATTGTGAGTGCATGTGTAGTTGTATAGTGACCTAATTATGTGTCAAAACAAGATTATCAATGACAGAAATATATGAATAAAAGATACACAATGTTATGATCATTCTGATGCTCAGAGATACTGTATGGAAAGAGATCTTTAAACTGATTTCACTAGAAAAACTTCACTTTTATGTATTATTGAAGATTCAACAGAATGCCATATAGTCACCAAACTTTTTCTTAGTGTGCTCTATAGGAGTCATACACTTTTGCAATGTTAACGTTTATCACAATATTTATATTTGGTTGTTTAGTGTGGATATCAAGCTTGTCTTGGTCTTTAACTTGACTTATGTGCACTTTTAGTTTGTGTTGTTGTTTTGATCCTTTCTCATTGTCCTCACCTCTGTCTTTTTTTACCTAAATGGCTGTAAATAAATAAACTGTTGCCAAATGTGTATCACATTTAGTGTTTACATCATAAAGGAGATATTTAGATATTGAACCTGGGTGTGTCGGGCTCTCACCAGGGAATCTACTTTGACACCAAAACTGTCAAGAAATTCCAGACTCTGGATAAAAAGCCTTCCTTTTCCATATGGACACTGCCTCCCACCTTGTTGCTCTGTGGATCATGTCCAGACATTACATTTCATTAAGTAAAGACCTTAAAACTGTAAATTGAATTGCTCAAAGTGTCCCAGAAGTTTCCCTGGCAAATACCCGATCTCCCACTTGGTGGAGGTCCGGCTCTGCTGAGCGCATTTTCTAGTTTTTATTATCAATTTACAAGCTGGATATCAACTATTTTGTTTGTGCTGAGATGCATCATGGAGCCATACTTTGCACAATGGCCTGGACTGTCGGCTCTCATATCACAACCAAGAGATACATTTTGGGTCTGTTTTAACAGGTTGGTCTTATGCAGCACAGATTTCGATGCATTGCATTGAGCATCTGCAAGGTAAAATTAGAAAGAACCTCTGTAACTGTACATGCCACTGTTGGAAGAACAAGAAACTTTTTATAGTATGTCATTATTTCTACAAACTTTGTTAGTCTGGATGAAAGAAGAGCCTGTGAAGTAGACAGCGGCGGTACTTCTCTGTTGCTGTCACACTGGCACTCCATCTCTCTTGTGGTTGGAAGGGACGGCTTAGTGCACAGTAAATAGGCTAGTTAACTATCTAATGAGTCAAACATACAGATGCATATAAACAGGGAAATCGCATTACTATCTACAATAATGAAAACATAACCACACAAGGCAACTTACACTCATGGATGGGCATGTCTTGCCGACAGTGGCACCAGATTTTGGCGGAAAAGGAGGATAAAGGCCTGCTGCCAGTAGTTTACCATTATTTCACAGCACAATTTGTTACAGTGTACACTGTAAAAAATGTCTGTGAAATTAACAGGAAAATTCTGTAGTTTTCACAGAGAAAAACTGTTGTCAGAAGACTTCCGTATAAAATACGGAAAAACACTGTAAAAAAAATTATATTGTTTTTTTGGAAAAAACACGTTGTAAAAGCTCAAGTTTTTAACAATATGGTTTTTCACTAAAAACTCACCATTAAACATCTCCACAAAATCTATTAATACAATCACTTATTACATCACTGTGACTTTATTTCTGTGGTTCATCTACAAAAGTTCTTATTGAGAATGAACACAAGTGAAGATGTTGATGGTTTTGTTGAGTCACCATTATGGTGTTCAGTGTTTGCTTTAGTAGGACCCTTGACTCTGTGCTTTGTTGTGTTAGATTTTTATAAGCTGCTGTAACTGTGTGATGAAAACACATCTGTTATGGTGGAAAGAACTAAGAGAATTTATCATCATGTTATATATCATGAGAGTCATCATCTACTGGTTAATTCACTGTTTTAAAATTATTTTATTATGCACACTGATGTTATGAATGAGACTGACAGAATGATATTCTGAGAGACTTTACAACATGATTTACAGAACTAACTGGACTAGCAGATATCAATAATAAACCTATTCATCTCAACAATGGTGACCACAAAAATGACCATATAAGATAAACGCAAGGCATTCTGGGTACCATCAAAGTAGAAAAACTCACTCATGTCTCCCAGGATGCATTGCTGCATGAAGCTTTTCATTTGATGGTGACCACTGTTGAGATTCATACACTGATTCTTGATGTCTGTGTTTAAAATCAAATGGAGATTTTCCCAAACTGCCCAAAAGCTTTTCTCAAATGATTGTTGCTGCTTCTTAAATTTAAGCTCATTCAGAATTGTAATTAAAAAAAAAATGCTTTTAATTGAGTATTCACAATAATGAAAACCAGACTAAAGCTTCTGTTTACATTCCCTTGAGTTTTTACTTGCTATGACAAATATGTTTTATAAAACACATCATAGCACAGCAACCAATTGAAAACTTGTTTATCAAGTCGCGGGTGAAAAGTCCAACTAAAGTAAACACTGATCACAATAACGGTGACTTTAAACAACATTCATTGATGTTATGCTTAAGTCTCTGTGAAGCAGAAGTTATGATCATCTTCATTATTCTGACGTATTTCAAAGTTAAATTGAATATTTAATGAGGAAGAATAGTGGGTGTGGCTCATGTTTTCCTCTGTGAATTGATTGGATGAATAAAAACAGGATGTTCCCGTATTTTTACGGTAGTTTACTGGCAACCACAGCTGCCGGTATTTTTCTGTAAAAACTACGGAATTTTGCTTTTCTGACCGTTAAATGGTTTTTTAGTCACCGCTATGCTGAAGAGTGGAGTCTGTGTTTAAGTCAAAGTCAGGCAAGAAATTTCTGATGTCATACTGCATGTTGTTTTGTTTAAAAATGACTGTCAATTATTATAACGAAATAAAGAAATAAACCTAAATATGAAATATGAAAACCTATATACTAATATTTTCACTTTTATGCATTAGGTGAATGTTTTAATTGTATGTAAAGAAATGCTCTCAATATAAAAAACTCAAATGAAATAAATTCAATCATAGCTTGAAGTTTTTGCCCTGAAGTTCTTGAACTTCATCACTGTTTACGTGCTTTTCCTGTATTTTTTAAGGAATTTTACTGGCAGCCACAGCTGTTTTTAATTTTTTTCATTTTTTACAGTGTACCGTCTCCTTAAGGCTCGGAACGCTGCCTTCAGAACAGGAGATGAGGTGAGCCTGAAGACAGCTAGGGCCAATCTATCCCGTGGAATCAGAGAGGCCAAGAGACAGTACTCCAGGAGGATATCCCATCGATTCAGCGACAGCAGAGACACTCGGAACCTGTGGCAGGGGATTCAGACCATCACGGACTACAAGCCCCCACCACAGACCTGTGACAACAACATCTCTCTGCTAAATGAGCTGAACGCCTTCTTCGCTCGCTTTGAGGCACAAAACGACACCACTGCACAGAAGACTCCACCACCTCCTGGCGACCAGGTGATGACTCTGTGCCCAGACAGCGTGAGGAGATCCTTCAGCAGGATCAATGCACGCAAAGCTCCGGGTCCTGACAACATTCCTGGGCGTGTGCTGAGAGACTGTGCAGCAGAACTCACTGATGTCTTCACCAACATTTTCAACATCTCGCTGAGTCAGGCCGTGTTGTGGTTTCTTTTTCCCCTTCTTCATTAACCACTCGAGTCAGGTTTTGATTCCATCAGATAGACTTTTATTGACTAAACCAATAAAGAGCCGAGCCCCCCATATGCAGGGCCGGGCCCTCCCACAGAGAACTGCAGAGGACAGGGACCTGCATAGGAGGGAACCCCTTGGCATACTAAGGGGAAACCTTTTATAGATAGACTGTTTGGGGGTGGGCACACATGCCCTGAAGGAATGTTTGGGGGTGGGCACACAGGTCTGATAGTAGTTTTAGAGGTGGGGGTTAAGGAACAAAGACCTGTAGCCACATGTATAGAGAATTATAATAGTGGCTTAGATTGTGTGCAATTTCTCTAGATTTAGGTTAATAAAATATTCTACAGCCGTTGTTCCAACATGCTTCAAAGCCACCACCATCATCCCAGTCCCAAAGAAGTCATCTCCATCCTGCTTCAACGACTACCGTCCAGTTGCACTCACTCCTATTCTCATGAAGTGCTTTGAACGGCTGGTCATGCACAACATCAAGTCTATCCTCCCCCACTCTCTGGACTCTCTGGACCCTTTCCAGTTTGCATATTGGTCCAAGCGCTCCACTGATGATGCCATCGCCACGACCCTCCATGCTGCACTCACTCATCTGGACAAAAAAGACTCATACATCAGAATGCTCATGAATCTCAGCATGCTCCTCTAACTGTCAATGGTGCGACCGTGGAAAGAGTGAGCAGCACCAAGTTCCTGGGTGTGCACATCACTGAGGACCTCTCCTGGACCAACAATACTGCAGCACTGGCGAAGAAAGCACAACAGCGTCTCTATTTTCTCCGCAAACTGAGAAGAGCCAGAGCAAGACCCTCCAACGCATAGTGAGAGCAGCTGAGAAGATCGTTGGTGTCTCTCTCCCCTCCCTCCAGGACATTTTTGGTACCCGTCTCACCCGCAAAGCCCTCTGCATTGCAGGTGATCCCACCCACCCGTCACACAGCTTCTTCAGTCTGCTGCCATCAGGGAGGAGGCTTCGGAGTCTCCAGGCCAGGACCAGCAGACTGAAGGAGAGCTTCATCCACCAGGCAGTCAGGAAGCTAAACTCCCTTCCGACCCTCCCCTCCCTTGCCACACGCATCTCTGAACCCTGAACCCATCCATCCCTTCCCACATCATACTCTGTCTCGCACTTGTCACTTTCTGGAACATTGGACTGCTCAACACCTTTTCAGTAGTGGTCTGAGCCTCCTCAACTAACTACCTCTAAGTCAGTTAAACAAGCCTGCTATCTTTGACACTTTAAAACAGACCGATAAGCTTTGCACTACATTACATTTGCACTGTTGATTATTTCATCTGCACTGTTGTGTATTTCATCTGCACTGTTGTTTATTTCATCTGCACTGTTGTGTATTTCATCTGCACTGTTGTGTATTTCATCTGCACTGTTGTTTATTTCATCTGCACTGCTGTGTATTTCATCTGCACTGTTGTGTATTTCATTTACACTGTTGTGTATTTCATCTACACTGTTGTTTATTTCATCTGCACTGTTGTGTATTTCATCTGCACTGTTGTTTATTTCATATGCACTGTTGTGTATTTCATTTACACTGTTGTGTATTTCATCTACACTGTTGTGTATTTCATCTGCACTGTTGTGTATTTCATTTACACTGTTGTGTATTTCATCTGCACTGTTGTGTATTTCATTTACACTGTTGTGTATTTCATCTGCACTGTTGTGTATTTCATCTGCACTGTTGTGTATTTCATCTGCACTGTTGTGTATTTCATCTACACTGTTGTGTATTTCATCTGCACTGTTGTTTATTTCATCTGCACTGTTGTGTATTTCATTTACACTGTTGTGTATTTCATCTGCACTGTTGTTTATTTCATCTGCACTGTTGTGTATTTCATTTACACTGTTGTGTATTTCATCTGCACTGTTGTTTATTTCATCTACACTGTTGATTATTTCTTTGGTTTGCACAATTATTTCGGTTACATATCCCTTGCTTGTAAAGTTGTTTTGTGTATATATATAGATTTTGTATTTATCTGTATTTTTGATATATGTTTTGATATATGTTATTCTATGTTATCTGTATGCACCTATAGGGTCTGAGAGTAACACAATTTCAATCCTCCATTTGTATGTACTGTACATGTGGCAGAATTGACAATAAAGCTGACTTTGACTGTAGAAATGGCAGGTACGGGATAATAGTGGAGGAGGAAGAAGCCCTTTGATGGGAAAAAGGACTCAGGACTTCAGTTTCCCTATTGGCGTCAACATTTGATGTTATCTTTTCTCATTTGTTTTTTTTGTCTCTGGTAAAAGCAGAATTTCACTGGAAAATTATGTTCATGTTTTCTATACATGTGATAAAAACACAGATAGCAAGAGCACAGATAAAAACCATTGAATCAATAATACTTTGCATTTGCAATTAATTTGGAAAAATCATCAGATCACCATTATTATGATCAGAGTTTGCTTTAGTTATTTTTCAAGCTAAAACATTTTTAGCTTCTGAGTTGGACACACAAAGATGTCACGATTCCAGAACACTTCCTGTTGATAGAAGAGAGAGAGGGTTAGTATTTTTTTATTATTATTTGCTTTTGCTGAACGCAGGGATCTTGGAGCCCTGCAAGCAAGCCTGCGCTGGAACTTTACGGGCCCACTTAGGGTTAGTCTAGTTTGAGCTGGAAACCTATACAATCGTGTTAAATTAAAGTGATTTGTTCATGTAAAGTGAACAGCATCAAAAATTCATTTTTTTGAGCGTAAGAGCCCCAGCAGGGCCCCTGAGAATTGCTTCCTGGTAAAACATTGACCCCTTAGTGCTGGTTCTGCACGGGCAGCCCTCACTTTGCCCCAAGGAAACACTCACTAGACCCACACTACACAGACAATAAGCTACTGTAACAGGTACAAACCATTGAATCAATGTTAAAAAACAATATTAGTTTTGCACCCGCAATGGTGAACAATTTTTGACATTTCTACAAATCACAAATTACAAGTGTTTGATTTAGTTGAGCTCTTGACTCTTCTAAACTAACACTAAATTTTCTTTGATCAACAGTGTGTTTAAATGGGTTTGTTATGGTGATGTAAGCTAAGATTCAGTTGGATCAGAGCTTAGTGTGATGTGAGTCAAATAAATACTTTTGATTCTTTTACGACATAAATGTCAGGATGTTATGTGGCAGTACAGTGTGAGATTAAAGCAGTGTTATGCTGTCATATTATTAAAAATTAACTAAATATATTTAAAACTTTGGTAAATTGTTGAATTAATTAGACATGAAGAATCAGTGTATGAATCTCAACAATGGTGACAATCAACAAAAGAAAACTTCATGCTGCAATGCATGCTGGGTAACATCATAGTACAAAACTCATTCATGACTCCCAGCATGCATTGCAGTTAATCTGTTTATCAGAATTAGTTTGATGATTGTCACCAGTGTTTATGATGAAGTGTGTCTGTAAATCTTTGTTTACTTTATTACAGCATCTTTGCATTTTGGATCCAGAATATTCAAATCATTCATCATCAACTTTTACATTAGTTAATGTCACTTGCCACCTTAATTACAGATTAAACAAAAGACAAAAACTTTAATTTAATCACTTTTTTATCTTGTTAAAACACGATTGCAAACACTTAGAGATAAACAGATTTTATTTCAGTAAAGTCAGGGATCAAGAGCCCAACTAAAGCAAACACTGATCACAATAATGGTGGTTTGTTGAAATGGATACATTTTGATTTGAACCAAGCCAAAAATATAATTTGAGAATAACTAATAAAATTGCTTATAATAAATTGAAGTCATTTTTTTTAAGTTGTCCAAAGTTTCATTTACTTCAGTGTATGTGGATTTGTAAAGCAATTGTAAGTCGCTTTGGATAAAAGCGTCTGCCAAATGAATAAATGTAAATATACAAATAAGAAGGAAGTCAAATATGAAAATAAGTCTTTCTAGAGAAATACCCAAATGATGTGAGGTGTTAAACATCAGATGTGATATAACATATAAACACAGACAGAGAGAGAAACAGCAGCAGATTCACCAGAGAAACACACAAGAGATAAAAGTAAGAACTATTTACATTCTCATTCATATTAAAATCATTCTTTTCACATGACTCTGCTTTATAAACATTGTGAATTCATTAAAAAATATGTTTTTAATGAAACTTTATAAAGAAACTGACTTTTTTATAAGATACATTAAGTGATGGAAATGTTGACTTTTAACTAAAACATGTTAAAACAATTTACCATCTGATGTTTTTAATGTGTTTGTTCTTCAGAAATGGCTCAGACTCTATATTTCAGTCTTCTTGTCATTGGTGAGTTTGTGTTTCTGGTTTTATATTTGATTTAAATGTCAGAAGAATTGACACCAGAATGATCTGTCTGTCTATTAATAACTCTTCTATTATGGGACAAATGCATGTCCAAAGGGCGTCTGTTCTGCGTCTCTGTTGATGTTGAAAAGAAGTCTATCTATGGACATCATCCGAATGTCTATTATTGGGGTTTGTACCTCTGTACAAAGTTAAAACTAGTTTTTTCAGAAGTTTCAGTTTTCAAATGTAAATAAATGCATTGAGTTGAATGATCTGAATGCAGTAATATTGCAAGCAGCCATTGAATCAATGTTTTAATGTTAGTTTTTTTTTGGACGATTCATATGATGGTAATGATTTCTAATTATGTAATTGAATTAAATGTGTTGTGTTATTAATTTGTGAATACTATATAAAGCAATGTTATATGTGTCAGACTGAAAGGCATGTTCATGCTCTTTCCCCACCATTGATGAGTTAGTTATCTTGTCATTACCTGCCAAAGATGAGTTATTACAGCAATTGATGGTTGTCCTGTTGTACAGCAGATGGTGCTGTTATACATGAATTCATGAATTGCTGAATCTGGAAAGTATCTGTTTATAATCATTGTTCTGAGTCTAATCTGAACGGAGCCTTTGTCAAAAAATGTGAATTATCTCAGCTGTTCAATCATTCTTAAATCATTCTGAAGATCTGGAATCTTATATAATCATAAATCTAAAAGTTAAAACATAAGTCTTGGTGGCTCCTGTTGTGGCACATAGGATTCTTCTACATTTTGGAATTTATTCTATATACATAATTGAATTCTATGATATGGGTCTTATCTATCACAAAAATATCACTCTAAAAATAATGGGTTATTTCAACCCATCGTTGGGTCAAAAATAGACAAACCCAACTTTTGGGTTAAATTTAAATTCAATGTTTATATTTGACCCGTCAATGGGTCAAATAATTTATAACCCAACTATATATTATTTTATATAAATCAGAAATTCAAACTCGAACATATTTAAATTGTTACATGATAAAACAATCATTGAGCCAACTCAAAATCTTACTGCATCAGATTGCCTAGTTTTGTTTAGTTTTTCAATTATTTTGATAGTGCAGGTCTGACGTCTATTAAAATGTGATTTGAGTCGTCACCTCTAGCGCTCATCTCTGTGAGACACTAACAGACTCAAATCTGCACTGTCAATGGAATTGATGGTTATTCTGTAAATCTGTTTTTGTTTATCCGTCAGAATCTGCTTCTTCAATACAAACTTTGTGACACAAGTCAAGGATGTTATTTGTTGAATGCTTGGGCTACTTCTGGCCTTTCTCAAACACATAAACCTCTTCAGATTGATTTAAACCAAAGCACAAAGCTTAAAAATGTCTTTGTTTAAACTCTGATCCTGCTTAGATCCAGTCTTTATTGACAGTGTTTTACTAAAGACTGAAACTCTTTCTTTCATAGCTCTCTGTTCATTATCTGAATGCATTCAGCGCCGCTATCACTATATAAACATGATGAAGAACTGGACTGAAGCTCAGAGATACTGTAGAGAGAACTACACAGATCTGGCCACAGTCAACAACATGAATGATATGAAACAACTGAACAACACTGTGAATAATAATAAGGTGTTTGTCTATATTGGACTGAAGAGAACAGGTGTTTATAAATGGAAATGGTCTCTGGGTGATCCTGTGAAATATCTGAACTGGGAAACTGAAACATCAAATAACACAAATAATTGTGCTGTTATGAGAAATGGAACATGGCATCAGCAGAACTGTAATAATAACATGAGATTCATTTGCTACAATGGTAAGTGACAGCAAACCTTCACTTAACAAAACATCATCAGAAGACAACAATAATAAATCATAAAACAACAGGATTAGACACCCGTAAGTAAACAAATGCTTAAAGACAGTGTCATGACCGGCTTAAGGCCGTGACAAATAAATGGAGGAAAACACTGGTCAATTAGAAATTCACAAAACAATTTATTTACATAATAAACAATTAATAAAACACACTTTAACTAAAAATTAATCTAAGCCAGCATAATGTCGTTGTGTCGGGAAGTGCAAAATCCCGAAAACGAAGTCCAAGCCTTTGATCAAGGTAGAGCAGGTGCACAGAATTAGTCTGACAAGTCTCTCTAACCACGCCCACTCCATCCGAAAACAGGAAGGAAGAGATCCGTCACAACAGTCAGTGTAACACAGTGAACACAGTTTTCACTAATCCTTGTCCTGTGAAGTGAGTTTTACACCTAACTGATCTCTAAACCTTAAACCTTAAGTTTAAGTAAGCGTGCTTTATTTAGTAAGTTCCTGGAGGGCTGGTGCACTGCAAAAAATCGCTTTCTTACTTAGTATTTTTATCTTGTTTTCCAGTAAAAATGTCTAAAAATTCTTGAATCCAGATGCATTTTCTTAATGAGCAAAATGACCAAGAAAATAAGTCTTGTTTTTAGGCAAAAATATTAAATTTAAATAAATTTGTGCCTAAAACAATCCAAAAAATAATCTTGAATTTAGTGACTAAGAAAAAAGTAAAACTTATTTCACTTTTTTTTCTTACCCCATGGACAGATTTTGTTGCTCGTTTTTAGCACAAATTCACTTAAATTTAATATATTTGGTCTAAAACAAGTCTTATTTTCTTGGTCATTTTGCTCATCAAGAAAATGCATCTTGATTCAAGAATTTTTAGACATTTGTACTGTAAAACAAGACAAAATTACTAAGTAAGAAAGTCATTTTTGCAGTGTGTCCTGCAGAGTTTAGCTTCAACCTGAATAAAACAATTCAAACACACCTGAACAAACTCATCAACATCTTCAAGATCACTAGAAACCCTGATAGCGAGCAATCATTTTCTGATTTGTTAATGTTAATACCATTGAGGCCTAGTCCACACACGTACAGAGGTATTTTCATAACCAGAGTTTTTACTTAAAAAAGAATCATGTCCACGCGATAATACAAAAACACGCTGACAAACCAACAGGTGAACCTTAACCATGGAATCTGACGTCAAACGAAGGAGATAGTGGCGCATATTCCAACATCATAGGCCAGATCTCCAGTTTCACCGTCCACACGATAGAGAGAGATTGGGAAACACTGAGCATGCTGATTTATACACATTTTAAGACCTTCACCCCTCTGCTGTTATATTGACTTTTAGTTTGGCACCTTCTGATTCACAAATGAAGCACTGCTCAAAACTTTTTAAAGAAAAATAAATTTTGAAGATTCACATCTAAACTGTAAGTGTGAATAAATGTAGTAAGAATGTGAATGTTTGTTTTCTTCAACAGACAGCAGTAAAACATACATCATTGAGACTTCTAGTAAAACATGGAGAGAAGCTCAGAGTTTCTGCAGACAGTATCATACTGATCTGATCAGTGTGAGGAACCAGAATGACAATAAACTGATCCAGAACATCATTAATAATACTGAGACATCTGTCTGGATTGGTCTGTTCAGAGACTCATGGGATTGGTCAGATAACAGTAACTCCACCTTCAGATACTGGGACTCTGATCAACCTGATGATGGTGCTGACCAGTGTACAGCAGTCAATATAAATAAAGAGAGAAAATGGCATGACATATCTTGCAGTGGCTCTTACACTTTTGTGTGTCATGAAGGTGAGTTAATAATAAAAGTCAATGTGTGTGTGTTTGATGACAGAAGTTTCTTCATTATGTTCATTCAGCGTTTATGTTTTGTTGTTGTGTGTTCAGATAAGCTGATATTGATCCAGAAGAATGTGAGCTGGACTGAAGCTCTGAGATACTGCAGAGAGAATCATGTGGATCTGGTTTCAGTTGATTCAGAGAAGATTCAGCGTCGTGTGACAGCAGCGGTTCTTCATGAAGCCTCGACTGCTGAGGTGTGGATGGGGTTACATCACTCTTGTGGACTGGACCTTTGGTTCTGGGTGAATGGAGAGATCGTGTGTTATGAGAATTGGGCTCCAGGGAATGAAACAGCAGTGGACGACTGTGAGCGTGAAGTGAAATCTGGAGCGGTTCAGTCTGATGGAGATCATCTCTGGATCAGCCGTCCTCAATCTAAACAACTCAACTTCATCTGCACCACATATTAAAGATTATATGCGTCTATTACTTCCTGTTACACAACCTTTTTTTGTTCTTTTGTTTTTCGTTTTCTTGTTTTGTTGTTTAGCAACAGGGAGCTATTAAGGGCACATTACAGATACATACTTGCATCAAACTCATGATTGTTATCACCATTGTTGAGATTTTTATGATGAGTGTTGATGTCTAAATGTGTCAGTAAAGTTTTTCTTTATGCTGTCACATTATCCTTGTATTTATCAACCAAAACCTTTACATTAGTCATTATAGAATGCTTAAAGAAGTTTATAAATTATATTACTGAAGCAAACTCTTTCAATTTAACCTCTTAAGTCAAGAGCTCAACTAAAGCAAACACTGATCACAATAATGGTTGATTCAATGACATTAACATTAAAAAAATCAACCATCTTTAACACTGATTTAATGGTTTCTTGCTATCAGGGGAGACACTGTTGTGATTTGTAAATATTCATATTTTTGATAATATAATATTTAAGTGAATTATTAACAGATGATAGTGATGTGTGTTTGTTTACTGCTTTAGCTCTTTCAACAATGAAAATGAAATGTAAAAAGAAATATAGTGAAGATTTTCTTTCATTTTGTATGTGTTGGATTCATGTCAAATAGTCATGATGTCTTCACATAAACTCTAATCTACAGACAATCTTTTCACTCCATCTGCAATCTGAAAAGTTATTCAAAATGTTCAAGATTTATTAAATGAATCTGAATAAATGCAGCAAAATTCATTGGAATAATTTGTTTTTATACACAGTTATAAATGCAGAAATGAGCAGGTTTGTTCCGTGATGTATAGACCTAAGAAAACAAGTCTAACACCCTGAGCCCAAGTGGCCAAAAAAGACAAAAGTCGAAAATCGTACACAACTGTAACGTTTGACCATCTTCTTAATGAAAATATACATCTAAACAACATTGGCTAGTCGAGTCATATCTGGGATATTTCTTATTATCTTAATATTTTTTACAACACAAATGGAGGGGGGGGTCTTATATTTGTTGTTTATTTAATTCTATTGCAACACGTTTGAGTTTACATAAAGACCCTTATTGTCTTTGCAAGACTTGGTGTTCCTTTTTCCTGACCCGTAGTCCCCCACAAACCACATCATTCCAATGCCACACTATTTTTTGTATGAGATTTAGAAAGCACCCTACACAGCTGCAATTATGATGTTTGGTTCTTTTTGGCACAGCTACTATGACTACAACCAAGGCCACTAGTTTGCACAATGGTAAAAGCTGTTTTATTGGAATTTCTTTTTGTGCTCATGATCTTCATATATGTTTTCTAATATACCCAAAAAAAATTAAATAGACTCGTTTTCAGGTTAATAAAATAAATGATAACCAGATGAAGCCTGACTGACTGAAGCATGTGGTCAACAACTTGCAAGGTATGATACAAACAGCCCGATCTCATGAAATGCGTATAAATAACACGAAGGTGCAAAACCGTAAAATAAGTACGCCAAATTGCAATTTTGCGTGTATATATACGCCAATGTTTGCGTACATATGATACGCAAATTTTAGCGTGCATGCATATTTGTCATATTAACCTGCCCTAACCCAGAACCTAAACCTAATATTAGCGTGCGTGCATATTATAACCTTTCCCCTAACACAAAGCCTAAACCTAATGTTATTACATGAATTATTTCAGTGTTCCTCTTTATATATGTTTCAAAATGGCGGCTCTCCGCCGAGGGCGTGTCATTTCCATGCAAAGATTGGCGTAGATATACACGCAAAATTGCAATTTGGCATACTTATTTTACGGTTTTGCACCTTCGTGTTATTTATACGCATTTCGTGAGATCGGGTTGGATACAAAAGTTGGAGTCAGATTCTGTGATGTTAGATGATCTTTGGACATCTCACTTTGTTAGGTTCAGTGAATAAAGTTTAATATTTTGACACCTGGAACCTTTGTCTCAAAAAATGTTATTTGGTTTATGGACTCTTTGTTTTTTTTCATAACAATCTAATGTTTACTGTACAACTTAACTTGTATATTGAATTCATTAAGTAATGATTCACTGAAACTCCTTCCTCTGGTGGCGAGTTGTGCCTTGTATCAGCTTCATGAATTGTTCATAGACTTGCACTGCAAATTTTCCCCTTTATTGTCTTTTAGCCCACTTCCAGGACATTGCTTTAGGTTGTGGTTATGTTGTAGGTTGTATGGACAACCAGCAAACAACATTTACATGTCACTGTACTGAAACGATATATATAAAACGATAAATGTTTGTCTGTGGAATTTTCTGTCTGCAGAAACACTCAATAACAAGTAAATGACATATGCATGAACATCAATTTTACATCTAAACACATTTGTAAGGAATACACATCATGATAATTCCACAGATTTTTATTGTGCACAGAACAAGTGTTTATGAAACAAGACTGTGTGTGTGCGTGCTTGTTTAATGTTTCTAGTCTGGTTAATCATCTTACAGGTCGAATATTGACATAAACATTCTCAGGAAAATGGAACGTAGGGATTTTTTATCCTGAAGACAGAAAGGAATTACCTTCTCAGTATTTTCCGCCACACATTTATGACTTTCCATCACATTATTGACTTTTTTTGACCGATAAAGGGGCACGACTGCATTAACCTTTAGGAATTCCTTATCCAAATCCTTCCTCCACTCGTCCTTCTGCCAGATGTTTTCAAAGATAAATACATGTGTTCCATCAATTCGTGTTTCTATCCAGTTTGAAAGGCCCTTCAAAATATTGTCATCACTTTTGATGCACTTTGTCACACAAGGTGAGTTGTAAGAGTAGAAAACTATACAGCTGCCTTGAGATTTCATTAATTTGTCCATTGGGGAATTACCCGGAGGAAAGAGAAGAATATGTTCAGCATGTTCTTTTGTTTTTGCATTGGGTCGTGCAGCAATGACATTTTGTGCTGCTGTGCAGAGAACACAAGGCTGTCCATTGATGACAGATTTGACATGTTCAGCATCAGCCTCGCTGAACACTGCCCTGATATCTAGATTTTCATCTGTACACTGAGACTCTGAGACAGCCAACGCTATTGCGTACTGAGCTCCAGGCTTTGGCTGAACACTGAAAAACATCACATTACAAAGAACTTTCATGAAACATTTCCAAGCTGTATTTTGTCTCTGCACCTGAGCATATTCTGCTTGCATTTCCCTGCTTTTGTTCAATGGATCTCATTTGTTGATTGATTTATAAAGTGTACAAATAGTGACTTACAAGTCATCAAAATACTGGATCATCCGAGCGAGTTTGACGGTGTTTACATCCCCCTGAATGACTGGAAAAGCCAGATGAAGTAGACAGAACACGACAAGCCGCTTCTAGAGTCAGAAACAGCACACATTTCAGCACACAAACATAAAGCACATCAAGATTCTTTCTTGAAATGAAGCTTACCATTCTGACTGCTTGAGGATGAAAATACTGAAGAGATATTGAGGAGTGCAGTTGTTTCTCCAATGAGGAAAGAATGAGACTTTATAGTCACCCATATATAGGTTTATTTACACATTTGCTCAGCGTTTACCCAGCATGGGTAGGCTTCTTATCTGCTGTATGCATCATCCGTCCATCACTGATAAGCATGCTCCGGAGAAATCTGTAAATATTTTCTGCATGGAGTTGGCGAAAATCAATAGAATTCTGCAGAACTGAAACATGCTGGCTGTGTTCAAATGGCTGAAAACAAACATGAACCATTTGTGGATGTAGAATTGAGAAATCTGTGTCTGCTGATGAAATAGAACGTGACTGTTAGGGTAATGGGGTCAATTGTCACAGTGGCTTATGGATGTAAAGTACTCAAGTAATTCAATTTCAGTAATATCTTTACTTGAGTCCAATTTCAAATAAATACTTATAAAAATAGTGTAAAATTGTACTTGTTACTTATTATAATTTGAATTATCAATAATGTTGCAGTATTCATAAAATGCAAATGGACATTATCCCAGCGGGCACCTTGATTTAAGTAAAAAATTTGATGTCCTTGTAACCACCAAAACAGATCCACAATGATGTACTTCAACAAACCACCATTAGTGGGATCAGTGTTTGCTTTAGTTGGGCTGTGGACTATTTTTGTTTTTTTATTTATAAAGTTTGTTCTCTTTCAATACTTGCAATGGTGTTTCTAATAAAAACATTTTTGCTATAGAAAGAACAGATTTGAGGGAGTAGTTTGCTTTACATGACAAATGAGAGCAAACAATAATAAAATTAAGAAACTTGTTTATGTTGTTGTTGATTCTGTTAAAAAAGTGAGAGAAAACATGACAGCAGTTTTATGCATATCAGTTACAGCTGTAGCCCACAGAAAGATGTATCGGTGAAATCCAATCTGAGAAATAGACATCAAGATCTAAAACATGCGACAGATATCTACTTAGCTGAAACCTAATAATAATTATTCGAAATTCATTGTTTTTCATGAGAATAAAAACTGCTTTACCTTATTTAACACTTCTTCGCTTCATCTATAATTACTTTATAAATACACATCAAAATAACATGTAGCTATGTCCCTTAATCTTTGTTCACTCAGATCGCAAGTTAATTTATATATTTTAAGTTCATACACCAGTCGCCTGGATCGCGTTATGCTCTGCTCACTGGTGAGCCACGGAATTCGTTAACATAATACATTAGGTATAAAATATCAACGTAATATTAAATAATGAACATTATTTAATTTATTATCATAACCGAAGAGCGTTTGTTCTTTGCAATTTCATGTTCATTTGTTAAAAATACACCAACTTAATGCTAATTTAAGCTTAAAATATGAAAATGCACATTTCACAGCAACTAATGCATTTGGCTTTAGCATAAGATTGATACCTTTTTCTATAACTAAAAGCCAATTTTTTCCTCCTCAGAACTTCGATGGGGTCGTCGCCTTTAAGTTATAGCCTGTAAATTAATTTCTAGTTGAAGTTTGCACGGATGTTATTTCGTTTAAAATGCGCTGTAGTTCCTGTTACCTTAGTTGATTTTATTTATTGATAGCTAAATAGGTCAGACACTGACAATGAAACGACAAAGAGAAAAACATTTATATACTGCGATAATCAAGAATTAGCCTAAATATCTTCTTCAGATGACGGCCGCATAGTAAAGGGGAAAACAAGTTGATGGATTCATCTTTGTTGCTTTGTTTTTAGGATCTTAACTCATACAGTCGGCATGGAGGTATCAAGCCCGTTTGTTTTTTTTATTATCAACATAATAAGTTATAAAACAAATATTCTTGTCAGTCTATATTGTTATTGCACAAACATTTACATTTACATTTATTCATTTGGCAGACGCTTTTATCCAAAGCGACTTACAATTGAGGAAAACAGCAAGCGATTCGTCTAAGTAAGCAATATTCACGAGAGGTGCTAGTAATACAAGGTTTCAAATACAACGTCAAGATAGTATAAGCAAGTATATAGAGAACATTAGAAAAGGAAAAATAGAGGTAGAATTTTTTAAAATTTATTTTATATTATGAGACAGTTAAGTGCTCATGGAAGAGGTGGGTCTTCAGCTGTTTTTTGAATTGTGAAATTGATCCAGCAGTCCTGATGGAAACAGGAAGATCATTCCACCAGCCGGGAACGGAGAAAGAAAATGTCCTTGAGATGGATCTCATGCCTCTCTGTGAAGGAACAATGAGGCGCCGATCGTTTTCAGACCGCAGACTTCTGGAGGGGATGTAGGTCTGTAAGAGAGAGTTGAGGTAGATGGGTGCCGTGTTAGTGGCTGTTCTGTAAGCAAGCACCAGTGCCTTGAACTTAATGCGTGCTGCTACTGGGAGCCAGTGCAGAGAGATGAGCAGAGGTGTGACATGAGCTCTCTTGGGCTCATTGAAGACCAGGCGTGCAGCAGCATTCTGGATCATTTGCAGCGGTTTGAAGGCACAGGCTGGGAGACCGGCCAGAAGAGCATTACAATAATCCAGTCTAGAAATGACAAGAGCCTGGACAAGAAGCTGTGTTGCATGTTCTGTTAAGAACGGTCTGATCTTTCTAATGTTGTACAATGCAAACCTGCATGACTGAGTTGTTTTAGTAACGTGATCCTTAAAAGTCAGCTGATCATCCATGATTACCCCAAGATTCCTGACTGAAGTTGATGGGGTTATCTTTGATGGACCAAGTTGGATGGTAAGCTGGTGCTGTTCTGACGGGGTGGCAGGAAGGACGAGAAGCTCAGTCTTAGCCAGGTTGAGTTGTAAGTGAAACGAAGAGCAACGCGTCTTCTTAGGCTAATTCTTGATTATCGCAGCATATAAATGTTTTTCTCTTTGTCGTTTCATTGTCAGTGTCTGACCTATTTAGCTCTGCATTGTATCAATAAATAAAATCAACTAAGGTAACAGGAACTACAGCGCATTTTAAACGAAATAACATCCGTGCAAACTTCAACTAGAAATTCATTTACAGGCTATAACTTGAAGGTGACAACCCCATCGAAGTTCTGAGGAGGAAAAAAGGTTGGAATGCATGCTGGGAGTCATCAATGAGTTTTGGACTATGATGTTACCCAGCATGCATTGCAGCATGAAGGTTTTTTTTGTTGTTGTTGTTGATTGTCACCATTGTTGAGATTCATACAACATACAACTTAAAAGAAGAAATCGAGGGTAAGCACCTCACTAAAGGAAACACTGATCACTGTTATGGTTTTTGTTCTTATTGTTGTTGGTTTCTTCAGTGATTGTGTTTGTTAACAGCAGCTGTTCATCTTCAATCATCACATAATTAATCTCCTTCATCATCTCGTTAACTTTAACTCTCAGTTGATTGGGACCATATAGACCACAGATGTCATACTCAGTTTCTGGAGGGCCGCAGCTCTGCACAGTTTAATGCCAACCCAAACCTGCTTGGAAGTTTACCTGAATCATTCAGACATCAAAAATCAGCTCATGAACGCTGCAATGCATTGTGGGTAACATCATAATACAAAACTCATTCAAGATTCCCAGCATGCATTGCAGCATGAAGAATAGAAACATTTCAACTTTTGTCACCATTGTTGTGATTCATAAGTTGATTCGTGATGTCTGAAAGATTAAATTATGAAAATCTTTTAATCTGTCTTTATAAAATGCTCTTACAAAACAGATGTAGCAAACAATTAAATTCAAGTCTAATAAATGGACCAACAGTTGTATAAGTATTCCCATCTACAGAACAAAATAATTTTGATTTTATTGTTATAGATGTGCTTCAGAAACACACTATTATAGTTGACAGAAAACTTTACATAGTTGAGTCAAGAGGTCAACTAAAGGAAACACTAAACACTATTCTGTTTTTTTTTTCTTATTTTTGATGTTTTCTTTAGTGATTGTATTTGTTAACAGCAGGTGTTCATCATCATTAATAACTCAATCATCACCATTTCATCTCATTAACTTGTTCATGTGTTCAATAGAGAACCATCTAAAATATTCTGTCAGGGGGCAGAGGAGTTCCACTGGTTTCTAGTAATCCTGAAGATGTTGAATCAGGTGTGTTGGATTAGGGTTGGAGCTAAACTGTGCAGAGCTGTGGCCCTCCAGGAATTGAGTTTGACACCCCTGATATAGACTCTGAGTAGAGTTGATTTAACTCTGTAGATTTTGCTGTGTACATATTACAAGATAATGATCTGAGATGTTTTCACATTTATACCATATGACATTATTAAATCTCTAAGGACAAGGACTCTGTCTGCAGCCAGTACTAATTCTGATAAAGAGTCCCCAAATTCTTTGATAAAGTCTGTGTGGAACAAGTTTGGGGACCCGTGCTTTAAGATACAGCTGGAGCAACAAAACATTTGTACCTTTTTAGGATTTTTCTGTGTGTACTGTGTGGAATTTATATTCAGTCACCATGACAGTACAATAGGGCATTTTAAGTCAATCTAATGCAGTATTTCCTTCTCAATCAGTAAAAAATGTGGTTTAAAAAAATACCGTCATGTACTGCAAAACTGGTATAAATCTGGAAAATACTGTTCTAATACTAATATTTGGTCATACCGCCAACACTAGTAGAACTCTCTCATTTTGCAGTGTGTTGTGCAGAATGGTAAAACCAGATTCATTTTACAAGCAAAATGATTTTAATTAATACCAAACCTTTATTTAAAATGCCAAATAACACCAAATATTATGTTGCTGGACAACATTTTACAATAACTAGAAAGTTTAAAAGTTATTTATTGGAATACAACATTTATATTTACATTTACAGATGTTGTTTGTATTTATTGAGAGAGAGAGAGAGAGAGAGAGAGAGAGAGAGAGAGAGAGAGAGAGAGAGAGAGAGAGAGAGAGAGAGAGAGAGAGAGAGAGAGAGAGAGAGAGAGAGAGAGAGAGAGAGAGAGATTTTCCTTGTTTTTCAAAAGAGCCTGAAACTTGAATCTATAATTGAACAGAAGAAAACTTCCCCATTTTCAACACCAAATTACAATTAAACAAAACATGTGTGATCACTGAAAATCACATAATCAGTCAAATAACATCATATCTGAATTCACATTCTTTTTTCCCTATTCAATTTTTAACTCTTTAGTATGAACGTTTATATCAGTGTAAGTAAGGCCTTTGTATTCACCCTTGGTTTTATACTGTGTAACACTTTCATTCGTGCACTTTATTTTCACTGTGCCAGTGTATGGCAGGTCAAAACTGCATCTGCCAATGCTGATATCAACAACCACTTTCTTCCCTGGTGGAATTTCTATTTCAGATGACACAGTTTCTGTTCTCTCATCCGTTTGCTCCTGTCTGTAACTGCTTTCTCCCCCAATGGTAAAGCTGAATCCTGTTGAAACTTCAGCAATTCCCGGAATACCAGCCTTTACTTCCATCGAAAATGTTGCTGAAAAGCTTTTGCTTTGAGACCATGAGGATGTTTTGATTATTTTCTTTGAGCTTTCGATTTTTTGCTTTTGACTGATGGATGACTCATTTGTGTAAGTAACAGATTTGATTTCTTCCACTGACACCTGTGGTATCATCTGGTTAATATTGGGATAGTTGACATCAGTAAGCACTACTGATTCAACTGCATTGAGAAACATAAATCCCAAACAGTCGATGTCTGCACCAGCTCTTCCTTGAACACCCAGACAATATCCAGAGCCAACATCCATAGGGTATTCTGTTTTTAATCCCCAGCTTGTCATTTTCACAAAAAATTCTTTATTCAGGGTGGTCTTGAATTTAATGGCCCCAAGACGCTTTCCAGCTCCATTTCCCCACAGGGACAGTGAGGTGAAATTTTCACCTAGCTGGAATTTGTACTCTTGATAAGATCCAGCTGGTTCTCCAAAGGTTTGGTTTTTCCCATCAGAAAGCCAGACCTGAATAGCTTTTACCTGCCATTCCCCCACCCAAACCTTGATCTTTTCTAAACTGGCACCATTTTTCTCACCAGTATATGAAAAGGAATTACCTCCTTGGCCACCAATTAAACACACAGTTGTTGGGAAGGACATTGTTGAAGTTATAAGATCTGAAAATTGAATCACAGATTAATATTACAGCATAAATCAAGCACATCGCCCATGTCTCCGTGTGTGAAAGTGACCTATTTGTGTGTCTATAATACAATAAATGTAGAATACATTCATTTTTTATTCCACATTTTCTACTACACTGTTATCCCTATTTCTACAGTAATATATTGGCAACACTGTTGCCAGCTAGTTACTGTAGATCTTTTACAGTAAACTACTGCAATGACTGTTTGAAGATACATCATTAAAATAATCTTCTAACTTACTAAAGTCACACAGTCTTAGATAATCAACAAGTGTAAAAAACAGATGAACACATTTAATCTGTCAACATCTCACCAGAGGAGAATTAAACACAAACATCATTAACATCTTCACTTATTACAGACACAACTTTCACTTTATTTCTATCATCTGTCTAAGATCTTATTGAGAATTAACAGAAGTTTAACTAGAGTTCATTATAGTGATTTCATTATGTTTTAAGTCACCATTATGGTGATCTGTGTTTGATTTTGTTGGACTTTTGACTTTTATGTTGCCATATAATCCTTTGATAGTTGCATTAGTATTTTGCAATGTACACTTATGCAGTGACACTGAAAGGGACTTTACAGAGATGCAGCTTTATGTTTGCTTAATAACTGAAAATGCATCAGAAATAGTTTGATTATTATATAACAAAATCACATTTACGAATTAAGATGTTTTTAAATTTTTTGCAATTGACAAACACTTAGACACTTGAAATACAAACCTCATCAATGGTGACAAACAGTTATGAATGTGTTTTGTACTATACACCCAGCATGCATTGCAGCATCAATCACTTGATTGTCACCCTTGTTGAGATTCATATGTGAATTGTTAACATTTCTGTGTGTCCAACTCATACTGTACTTTCTTATTTTGAGAGTATGTTGTGAGCACTTGGTTGGAAATTATAATGACTCAGAGGTTGTTGTTTTTTTTTTGACTGGTTCACATCACTACATGACAGTTTTCCCACAACATGGTCATGTTCAAGCAAAGCATTCTTATTCAATACAAACAAATTTTTGAACACACATTGAGAAAAAGGAGGGAAAAAAGAGAGGCAACAGCCCAACTAAAAGAAACACTGATCACACTAATGGTGATTTACAAAAATTCAACATTTCAACCTCAAAAAACCTTTGTAGATGTGTGACCTACAGTAACTAGCTAAACAGTGTTGCCAATATATTACTGTAGAAATAGCAGGTTAGGGATAATAGTGTTCAAATGTGTCCACATTTTAGGATAGTACAACACTCTCATTCATACTGTATTATTTTTAATAACTTAACAGTAGCTATAGTTTACCTAGTATTTCTAATTTTTTTCATTCAACATTCAAGACATGCATTTCAAAAACCTTTTTATTAGTAACTGGTTGGCACAATATTGATATTTTTGCCAATAAATAAATAAATAAATTGAGCATACTCCTTTATATTAAAATGTTTATGAAAACCATTTAAATCAAGTGACCTACACTAAATTAAATTACATTAAAATTAAGTGCCCAGGAAAATACTTACATAATCAACTGCAGTTTCTTCAAGATCAACTTGTGCGGAAGTCAGAAGTGATAATGGTTTGTAAAGATTCAGCTAAAATAGCGTTGCAAAGGGGGTTGGCTCCTCAAAAGAGACACTCCCATTCCTGAGTAACAAGTAATTATCTAACAATAAGGATCCAAAATAACACAAAAGCCTGAATTAATGTGTATGGAATAAGAAGTGTGTGCATTTATGTCTCTTTTCTTTCCTTTTTCTGAACTTTGTTCAGACAGCTATTTAGGCTTAGCTATTTAAGTGATTTGGTCAATATGTAATTTGGAGCAAAATACTCTGCACACCCAGTCTTTCGAATCGGCTTACAATGTGTGGGCCAGATTTGGGCCAAGGACCCAGGTGTATACTGGGCCAGAATAAAAGCACTTATGTGGCCCATACATGGGCAAGACAAATTTTGCTACCTGGGTATGCATTATCTTAAACTAAAAGTACATTCCACGAGATCATCAAAATTACATTTTATTTGTCCGAAATGTGACCTCTGCATTTAACCCATCCAGTGAATAGTGAACACACGTACTGCAAGTCGTGAACACACGTACACCCGGAGCAGTGGGCAGCTATCACTGCAGCACCCGGGGAGCAAGGTACATTGCTCAAGGGCAGCTCAGCCGTTACCCGCCGGTCCTGAGGATTGAACCGGCGGCCTTCTGGTCACGGGTCCGACTAATCACATCAAACTAGACCATCTGACCGATCACATCAGACTAGACCATCTGCCCGATCACATCAGACTAGACCATCTGAGCGATCACAGCAGACTAGACCATCTGACCGATCACAGCAGACTAGACCATCTGACCGATCACATCAGACTAGACCATCTGACCGATCACAGCAGACTAGACCATCTGACCAATCACATCAGACTAGACCATCTAGACCATTTGACCAATCACAGCAGACTAGACCATCTGACCGATCACATCAGACTAGACCATCTGACCAATCACATCAGACTAGACCACCTGACCAATCACAGCAGACTAGACCATCTGACCGATCACATCAGACTAGACCATCTGACCGATCACAGCAGACTAGACCATCTGACCGATCACAGCAGACTAGACCATCTGACCGATCACAGCAGACTAGACCATCTGACCGATCACATCAGACTAGACCATCTGACCGATCACAGCAGACTAGACCATTTGACCAATCACATCAGACTAGACCATCTGACCGATCACATCAGACTAGACCATCTGACCGATCACATGAGACTAGACCATCTGACCGATCACATCAGACTAGACCATCTGACCGATCACAGCAGACTAGACCATCTGACCGATCACATCAGACTAGACCATTTGACCAATCACAGCAGACTAGACCATCTGACCGATCACATCAGACTAGACCATCTGACCGATCACATCAGACTAGACCATCTGACCAATCACAGCAGACTAGACCATCTGACCAAGGTCAGAAAAATCACAAGCTATTTACTCTATAAATCATTGCAACCTTTAGTACTTACCCTTCCACAGAAACCTGTATTTTACTCACACAAACATTAAACTAGGTGTTTAACACGTACACCATATCAACCTATGTTTTTAACAGCTTATGACATTTTGTATGATGCATTCAATTAAAATCTATTTTAGCACTTTTACAGTTTGCATCGCATTGTTAAGAAAAACATAAAGAAAAACATTTAGTTAAATATAAATGCATACACATAAAAAGACACACGCACACACACAGTTTATAGTTCATAAGAATATCGTGCATGATTACTTTAGATAACATAACAATGCATTTTACATTTTGTTGACACTTTTATCCTAATCAGCTGATTTAAGATTAATCGGTATGTGTTCCCTGGAAATGAGTTATACAACATAAAGTACACATATTTACACCTCAAATATCAATTTTAACATCATTTGTATTAAAAAACATAAAGCAAACACCTTTAATTTGTGAATATAAAAACCCATCTGGTCGTCAGTGTTAAAACTTTGATGTCATTGATAATAAAGCTAAACAAGTCTGAATAGTTTTATTTAAATAAATGCTGATAATTAAAACAACATGAAGACTTGCTTTGACCTTGATAAAGACTTTAGTCTATTTAAAATAAAGTATGGGGAATTTAAAGTATACTCAATGTTCCTATAGATAGCTGATTTAAACATGCTACAGTAAAGCAAATTTAACCTAAATTGACTTTATTGTTTATTATAAAACAATAATGATCAGATTTGTTGAAATCAAGTTTGTTAAAGAACAAATACATTATGCAACATGAAAATTCAGTGCAAACTGTATTAGAGTAAACAAATGACAAGGTTTGTCAATGGTAATAAAACATTTGGACCAAAACATAAAAATACTTTTGAGAAAAACTAACATTGGGGTGGTTCCCAAACTTGTTCCTGGGAACCCACAGCTCTGCACATGTTTTAAGCACCAACACAGTTCAGATATAATCTAATTGTCAAACAGATGGATGTTTGTATAAGCAGATCACAGATTTCCATTGAAGTCGTTTGTGATTTTATTGAAAGTCTTCTGCAGAAGTGCAGCACGTAGTGTACTAAAGGTTATTGTAAACACACAAGTCAAAGTCAGCTTTATTGTCAATTCTGCCACATGTACAGTACATACAAGTGGAGGATTGAAATTGCGTTACTCTCAGACCATCTGAAGATGATTCATCACTCAAAAAAAAGATTCCTGCCACTATTTAAAAAAGAAACATACAATAACCATTATTTAACACAACATAAATGTCATGATTATTATAATGGTGAGGACAAGTACAGTAACAGCACTTTTTTAATTAAATGACTGTGTTGGAAACATTTCTTTAAGTTCACTGTTAACCCTTGCCTGCTATTTCTACAGTAATATATTGGCAACAGTGTTGCCAGCTAGTTACTGTAGGTCACACATCTACAAAAGTTTTTTATTGAGGTTGAAATGTTAAATTTTGTGTTTCTTTTAGTTGGGCTGTTGACTCTCATTTTTAAGGGGCTCTAAACATGTTTGTTTTGGGAAAGGAAGTGATGCTCAAAAGTCACCATATGGTATGAAAATGATCATGAAGAGATGTGAACCAGATTTAAAAAGTATAGCATTTCATTTTCCAACAGATTTGTCAAAGTATATTCACAAAAAAATTTAACTTCTGCATCAGTCAGACACATGAACAATCCACATATGAATCTCAACAATGGTGACATTCAATTGAACCGCTGGGTGTACAGAACAAAACTCATTTATGATTATTTGTCACCATTGATGAGGTTTATATGTCAAGTGTCTAAATGTATCTCCAGTGCAAAGAAAGATTTTGACAGATCTTTGACAGAGATCATTCCATATTAAACCAGTTATCGGTTAATACATAATAAATGTTTTAATATTATATAATAATCAACTTCTTTCTGATGAATTTTCAGCTGTTAAGGAAACATGAAGCTTCATTCCTATTTCTCACTTTCAGTGTTATTGCATACATGTACATTACAAAGTACTAACGTAACTACTAAAAGAGAAGAAAATAATAATAACAAACCAAACTAAAATCAAGAATCCAACTAAAGCAAACCGTTGCCAGTATATTACTGTAAAATGCAGTATATTACTGTAGAAATAGCAGGCAAGGGATAACAGTGTAGTTTACAGTGATTTCATTATGTTTTAAGTCACTATTATGATGATCAGTGTTTGATTTTGAAAATTAAAATGCATTTGTAATTGCGACACACTTAAACACTTGTAATACCAACCTCATCAATGGTGACAAACAATCATGAA
Organism: Oreonectes daqikongensis; assembly: GCA_026939265.1. Lineage (NCBI taxonomy): Eukaryota > Metazoa > Chordata > Actinopteri > Cypriniformes > Nemacheilidae > Oreonectes > Oreonectes daqikongensis. The sequence goes on along the minus strand of JAOTQM010000100.1, from coordinate 1,214,523 downwards.
TGCGTTTTGTACTAAACACCCAGCATGCATTGCAGCATGACGCACTTCAGTTGATTTTCACCATTGTTGAGATTTATATGTGGATTGGATGTTGATGCCTCTGTCTGATGCTGTAGTTTAATATTTTGTGTATATATTTTGAGAACAGTGCTGGTGATACACTTTTTATTATTGGTTCACACCTTGCAGTCACTTTTGATCATATAATTTTTTCTCAAACAAATATGCTTTGGGCACACATTTAGAAAATATTACTGTTAAAAATGAGAGTCAACAGCTCAACTAAAAGAAACCCTGATCACACTAATGGTGATTTACTAAATTCAACATTTCAACCTCAAAGAAACTTTTGTAGATGTGTGACCTGCAGTAGCTGGCAACAGGGTTGCCACTATATTACTGTACAAATAGCAGGCAAGGGATAACAGTGTAGTGTATAATGCATACACATACAAAGACACATACATGTATGTACACACATAAATGCATTATCAATAGATATATAAACACTGACTTGTTATTTGCTCTATAGGACTGGTAGTAGAAGCACCACCCAGATAGCAAGCAACCTTTGACTCAATGTTGGAAACTGATTGATTTGTCAATGTTAATTTCATTGAATCAATATCACTTTTGCACTCGCTATTAATGTTGAAAAAATGTTTAAATCACCATTTTTGTGATCAGTGTTTGCTTTAGTTGGGCCCTTGACTCTTGTTTAGTGTTATGTTTTTATTTCTGTATTTTTATACTTGTGAACTAGGATGTTGACACTAGTCATGAATGGATCAAATCTCAATATTATTTTATAAAGCTTCTTAAACTTACTACTGCTTACTATTCGTCATAAAGCAAACTACTCCTACTAAACCTTTTCAAAACCTTCATTTCTTAATCAATGCACAAGTGTTCCTATTGAAACACAACTATGAACTATGAAGTTTCACTTTCTTTTTTAAATAGTGGCAGGAATCTTTTTTTTGAGTGATGAATCATCTTGTGTGTTCACAATAACCTTTAGTACACTACGTGCTGCACTTCTGCAGAAGACTTTCAATAAAATCACAAACGACTTCAATGGAAATCTGTGATCTGCTTATACAAACATCCATCTGTTTGACAATTAGATTATATCTGAACTGTGTTGGTGTTGTACACTAAAAAATGTTACTTTAGACCAGCTTGAATTTGCCCAATGTTAGTTTTTCTCAAAAGTATTTATATGTTTTGGTCCAAACGTTTTATTACCATTAACAAACCTTGTCATTTGTTTACTCTAATACAGTTTGCAATGAATAAATCTGTTGTATTAACATGTGGAATTTGCATTTTCATGTTGCATAATGTATTTGTTCTTTAATAAACTTGATTTCAACAAATCTGATCATTATTGTTTTATAATAAACAATAAAGTCAATTTAGGTTAAATTTGCTTTACTGTAGCATGTTTAAATCAGCTTTCTATAGGAACATTGAGTATACTTTAAATTCCCCATACTTTATTTTAAATAGACTAAAGTCTTTATCAAGGTCAAAGCAAGTCTTCATGTTGTTTTAATTATCAGCATTTATTTAAATAAAACTATTCAGACTTGTTTAGCTTTATTATCAATGACATCAAAGTTTTAACACTGACGACCAAATGGATTTTTATATTCACAAATTAAAGGTGTTTGCTTTATGTTTTTTAATACAAATGATGTTAAAATTGATATTTGAGGTGTAAATATGTGTACTTTATGTTGTATAACTCATTTCCAGGGAACACATACCGATTAATCTTAAATCAGCTGATTAGGATAAAAGTGTCAACAAAATGTAAAATGCATTGTTATGTTATCTAAAGTAATCATGCACGATATTCTTATGAACTATAAACTGACATCATGAATTACCTGCTCTGTTATGGCCATTGAATAAAGTCTAAATGTAAATGCTTCACTTCATTACAATTCAGATAATGTGGAAAAGATTTCATGTCAATAACAGCATCAAGGGGGAAATGACTCATCAAATCATTCTCCACCAGTGTTGGGTGTAACTAGTTACTAAGTAACTAGCATGCGTGCAATAGTGGAATTGACATCAAAATTCAAAGTCTAACTTTAAAATGCTTCAATGTGTAATGCTCACTTTTGTTATATTTTGGTCAGCTTATAAGAATACTTTATGTAGTTTTATATAAATTATTCGAATGAATTTAAAGAGCCATTTCATGTCTATCATTGAATCACCTAACTAATCATGGTTGATATAGGAAAAGAGATAGGCATGAATTTCAAATACATAATACCTAACCCTTAACATGCACAGGGCCCGTGGGTGGGTTAACACCTAATATTTGTTTTGTTGAAAGTAATTTAGTTGAAACTCACCATCATAGTGATCAGTGTTTCCTTGAGTTGGGCTCTTGACTCTTACGCATTAGGTTTTTGTCAACTGGTGTTGGCTGTTATTTTGACTAACTTATCTCATCTGGATTGATCCTAAAAGAAACAAAATATCAGGAAGTTTAATTGTATTTTGATGTTCAACAACTTAGAAAACAAGCAGCAAATTTAAACTACAGTAGAGTTTAGAATCAAGATTTCTGTGCCATTCTATCAAGAATCAGTGTAGGAATCTCAACAATGGTGACAATCAACAAAAGAAAACTTTATGCTCCAATGCATGCTGGGTAACATCATAGTACAAAACTCATTTATGAATCCCAGCATGCATTGCAGCATGAAGTTTTCTGTTGTTGATTGTCACCATTGTTGAGATTCATACACTGATTCTTTATGTCTGTGTGTGTCTAAACTTAGCTGTAGTTTAAATGCATCATGTTTTCACAAGTCTTTCTAGATTTTAAAATACTATTACATTGTATTATACATCAGCTAGATGTGTTGAATGAGAATATCCTCCTCTGCAAAACACACAAAAATCACACCACTCCATCCCTGTAAGAAGCAGCTAGCCCTAATCTAGTTAAATTTCAACGTTCCGCTCTGCATTTTTAAGTAGCTACAGTCCACATAGCTCTTTGCGTTGGGACATTTAATTTCCAGCAGTCCGAAGGGTGGGCTCTTAGTCGGGTCAAACACCAGACCATCAGGAGATGACCCTAACCGAGTGTATGATGAACCCACAAGGAAAGTAATTTGTGGTTTTTACTCGGTTCCAGTGCCAGTCCCCTCTTCATTGCAGCCGTTTGAGCCACTCACTTTATAATTCTTTGTGCCATGTTTTCAGCTCTGACCTCTGATATTTCCCTGAATCGGGAAGAAGTTATTCTTGGCATCCTGACACAGTGCCACTCCACAGTGTTGCTCTGCTCCCTGGTGGCAACCTCTATTTTCCTTGCCACATCAAATGTAGTGACAAGTGACTGAAGATGGAGGTGTTGCTGGTGACCGCACACAAACTGACAGCTGGGAGGCTCCAGCCATCTACAAGTAGAGGTGGTGGTGGTGGAGGGGCATCTGGGTGGCATACTACAACCCGGCTCACTGGTAAAGGATGTAGGATGTAGGACTACCTTCCTGGACTTTCCCAAATGCTGAGTCAAGTAGTGAGATATCCGCATTTATCGCTTTGGCTTTGTGGAAATGAACAGCATGTCACTCACTCTGCCTGGTTTCACACCCTATTGATTACATAAAGAATTATTAAATTAAATGGTTGTTAAATGGTTGTTGATACAACATTAAATCAGTCTTGAATACTTGAAACGTTGTAATCGTGAACAGACCGGGGAAAACAGAACGTGAATGGAGGGGTGTGGGCTGCTTTAGGCAAAAAGTTCAGGGTCACTTTTTAGGCTATAACCCATAAAACTGATATGACTAAAGCTGACGGTGGCATCTTGGAAGTTTGTAATAAACATCGCCGCATCTCCTTTGACATATACAGCTGGCAGTGACGTATAATGACGTTTGACGGTGTGGTAGTGGTTGAAGTGGTAAGTTACTGTTAAAAGCACAGCTTTGCTTTAGAGGTGTTTGATTGTAACCTGATATAATGTCCACTACCACTATTTATTAATCATTATGGTTTGTAAACTTATGTTCTCTTAGTTTTTTTCCCTTACAGGCCACATCAAAAGAAAATTCAACGTGGATGTGAGCATAATTAAGAAAGCCATCTCCGAGAAATGCACAGATGAATGCAAGTTATCCAAAAGATGCAACTGTGTATGAAGTTTTCCGCACTGCCACACAGTGATGTATTCTTGTTAAATGTCTCTTTTAAATATATCTAAATAAAGTCATTAAAAATGTATGTAATACAGATTTGTCAGCTTTTGTTTTATCAATGGATGTTAAAGTTATGTCTGAAATGTACAGTAGTTTGGTAATATGCCGTCTCAAACAAAGGTAGGTTTTGCAGGTTCTTATTTTGGTCTCAGATTTTCAGTATATGTGTCTCTGTCTATAGTAATAGACGTCTGTATATTATGTTCATAGTACACATCCATCTGTAAATCTCTGTCTATAGTAATAGACGTCTGTATATTATGATCATAGTACACATCCATCTGTAAATCTCTGTTTATAGTAATAGACGTCTGTATATTATGTTCATAGTACATATCCATCTGTAAATCTCTGTTTATAGTAATAGACATCTGTATATTATGTTCATAGTACACATCCATCTGTAAATCTCTGTTTATAGTAATAGACGTCTGTATATTATGTTCATAGTACATATCCATCTGTAAATCTCTGTTTATAGTAATAGACGTCTGTATATTATGTTCATAGTACACATCCATCTGTAAATCTCTGTTTATAGTAATAGACGTCTGTATATTATGTTCATAGTACACATCCATCTGTTAATCTCTGTTTATAGTAATAGACGTCTGTATATTATGTTCATAGTACACATCCATCTGTTAATCTCTGTTTATAGTAATAGACGTCTGTATATTATGTTCATAGTACACATCCATCTGTAAATCTCTGTTTATAGTAATAGACGTCTGTATATTATGTTCATAGTACATATCCATCTGTAAATCTCTGTTTATAGTAATAGACGTCTGTATATTATGTTCATAGTACACATCCGTCTGTAAATCTCTGTCTATAGTAATAGACGTCTGTATATTATGTTCATAGTACACATCCGTCTGTAAATCTCTGTTTATAGTAATAGACGTCTGTATATTATGTTCATAGTACACATCCATCTGTAAATCTCTGTTTTTAGTAATAGACGTCTGTATATTATGTTCATAGTACACATCCATCTGTAAATCTCTGTCTATAGTAATAGACGTCTGTATATTATGTTCATAGTACACATCCATCTGTAAATCTCTGTTTATAGTAATAGACGTCTGTATATTATGTTCATAGTACACATCCATCTGTAAATCTCTGTTTTTAGTAATAGACGTCTGTATATTATGTTCATAGTACATATCCATCTGTAAATCTCTGTTTTTAGTAATAGACGTCTGTATATTATGTTCATAGTACATATCCATCTGTAAATCTCTGTTTTTAGTAATAGACGTCTGTATATTACGTTCATAATACATATCCATCTGTAAATTACTTCCGTAATATTTATTTATGTAACTTATGCAACCACTGTATATCCTGCACTTGCTGCTATTGCACTTCTGGTTCGACCTAAACTGCATTTCGTTGCCTTGTACTTGTACATGTGTAATGACAATAAAGTTGAATCTAATCTAATCTAATCTTGAGGATCAAATGCATGATCTTTGCAATGCTAAAGCAGTGTATGTATATACAGTAGGAGAGTGCATCTTTAGATTTGATACAATATCATATTGAATATGCCTGAATAGAAGTGGTCCTAAAGATCGTACTTATGATTAGAAGACTCTTTCTCGAAACTGTGTGTGGCTCTTAAAAGAGCCTTTAGGGTGAATGACCGCTGAAGGTGGCGCTTTACTTGGAGCTGGTGTACTTGGTGACGGCCTTGGTGCCCTCGGACACGGCGTGTTTGGCGAGCTCACCGGGCAGCAGCAGACGCACGGCGGTTTGGATCTCTCTGGATGTGATGGTGGAGCGCTTGTTGTAGTGCGCGAGACGAGAGGACTCGCCGGCGATGCGCTCGAATATGTCGTTGACGAATGAGTTCATGATGCCCATCGCTTTGGAAGAGATGCCGGTGTCCGGGTGAACCTGCTTGAGCACCTTGTACACGTAGATGGCGTAACTCTCCTTTCTGGTCCTCCTGCGCTTCTTTCCTCCCTTTACGGCGGTCTTGATGACGGCCTTCTTCGAGCCCTTCTTGGGCGCGGACTTAGCTGGTTCAGGCATTAGGTTTCTATTGAATAATTCGACTGTAAGCAACTGAAGAGCACTACGCACGAGATATTTATTCACTCGCACATGCAAATTTGTACAGTAACGGGAAGCGTGCTGCGATTCGTAGTCCAACCCCCTGAAATGTTTCTATTGGCCAGCTTAGAGTTTGACGTGTAGAACGAGCCAATGAAAGCGTTTCCAGCGACGGCCTCGTGTTTTGAATTTGACCCTCATCCACCAATCGGCGTTGCTCGTTTTCATTTCCCGCTTTGCTTAGATTTATTTCGCTATAATACTGGAAATACGCCTCCGCACATAACGTGTCGCCACTGTATAATATAAATGGCAGTTTCCCCATTTTAGCATCGTCGTGAAAATAAACCCGATATATAACGTTCGCTTTAAGCGCTAAAACATAAATAATGGCGAATGTAAGAGATCTCGTTTTGAAACGGAGCTCTTTGTGTGAACACGTGGGTGGCTCTTAAAAGAGCCGTTGGGTTTTCAATGTCGTCCGGGAAAGTCGCGTTTAACCTCCGAAGCCGTACAGAGTGCGTCCCTGTCTCTTCAGCGCGTACACGACATCCATGGCGGTGACGGTCTTTCTCTTGGCGTGTTCGGTGTAGGTGACGGCGTCACGGATGACGTTCTCCAGAAACACCTTCAACACACCGCGAGTCTCCTCGTAGATAAGGCCGGAGATACGCTTCACTCCACCGCGGCGAGCGAGACGACGGATGGCGGGTTTAGTGATGCCCTGGATGTTATCGCGCAAAACCTTACGATGACGCTTAGCGCCTCCTTTACCGAGTCCTTTACCGCCTTTACCTCTTCCAGACATGATGACGAAACTGTTTAAAGTACAACAAGGTTATGTGAAACGAAACCATAACGGAGAACATTTACATGCGCCTACAGGACCTAGTAGAAACACACGCACGAGGGCGGCGCCTGCGGTAGCACGTCATGCATATTTTTCCTCGCTCGCAGTGCTGACAATGAAACCGGCAAATCGCTTTATAAAGTAACTTCGACAAAAAATTATATTTAAGATTTTCGAAGAAATTAAACTTGATATCGGTGACAGCGGCATCTCACGTGCACGCTTACGTGTAGTTTGTCATATGAATACGCCGTCACATAAAACTGTTGGTTGGGATGTATCTGGCAAATAAGCGGGAAAAAAAAGACATAATTGTGGATCGAGGCATTAAGTCACGTAACTGTACGCAGCTGAAGGTTAATGAACGGTGTCTGTAACCATTAAAGGCCGTTTATCAGCACGTACAAATCTCATGAAATACACGTTTATGTCCTTCACCCACTGGTGCACAACATCTAAAGTGATTGACAGAGTATTTTATTTTTTATATCTTTACAATAAATACATTTCATCATTTAGTATTCCAGATATTTTTGATCATCAAAAATCCTTAATTTCATTTTTACTTTTTGACATAAAAATAGTTTGTGTAATACTACCCTTAGCTTCGTATATTGTGGTTGGCTTGCTGAGACCAGTTTTATTGCACTTGTGTATTGTTGTCACAAACATTTTTTAGATTAGATTAGATTCAACTTTATTGTCATTACACATGTACAAGTACAAGGCAACGAAATGCAGTTTAGGTCTAACCAGAAGTGCAATAGCAGCAAGTGCAGGATATACATTGGTTGCATAAATTACATAAATAAATCAATATTATAGAAGTAATTTACAGATGGATATGTATTATGAACATAATATACAGACTTCTATTACTATAAACAGAGATTTACAGATGGATATATACTATGAACATAATATACAGATGGCTATTACTAAAAAACAGAGATTTACAGATGGATATGTACTATTATATGTATTATATATGTATATATATATATATATATTTATATATATATATATATTTTCTGTTATAAGTCAGAAATGACGAGAAGGCAGCTTCAATGGAGACGGTTGGATTGGTTTCCCCGGTGGGCGTGGTTCTCAGTAGTTTCTCTATGGGGGAGGTGGCTTTGGAGGAGAATTATCTGATTGGTTTGAAACTTTACCAGACTGCAACCAATAGGCGACAAACAGACAGGATAAAATACTGGGGACGGCAACTGAGAAGCTCATACTGTTACACCTTCTTTAACTGACAATATTTGAAGAAAATGAGCGGAAGAGGCAAAACCGGCGGCAAGGCGAGAGCTAAGGCCAAGACTCGTTCATCCAGGGCTGGACTCCAGTTTCCCGTGGGCCGTGTCCACAGGCTCCTCCGTAAAGGTAACTATGCTGAACGTGTCGGTGCCGGCGCTCCCGTGTATCTGGCCGCCGTGCTCGAGTACTTGACCGCTGAAATCTTGGAGTTGGCCGGTAACGCCGCTCGGGACAACAAGAAGACTCGCATCATCCCCCGTCACCTCCAGCTGGCGGTGCGTAATGACGAGGAGCTGAACAAGCTTCTTGGCAAAGTGACCATCGCTCAGGGCGGCGTGCTGCCCAACATCCAGGCGGTGCTGCTGCCCAAGAAGACCGAGAAGCCCGCTAAGACCAAGTAAACGGGCGATTCATCGTCTTTACACCCAACGGCTCTTTTAAGAGCCACCCACTTCACCAATAAGAGAGCGATGTGACTTCTGTCTAAACCGATCTGATTTTTGTCCGTTTCTGATAATTCGGACGTGTTGGAAACACGCACACACTTGTTTTAAAATAAGAACGGAGATCTCCGCTTTGAAATATTTACGTGAGGCATTAACATTTACACGTCAAAGTGACCCATACCTGAAATGTGACCTCTGCATTTAACCCAACAAGTGAATAGTGAACGCACACACTTCAAGTCGTTAACACATACACCAGGAGCAGTGGGCAGCTAACACTGCAGCAAACGGGGGTAAGGTGACTTGCTCAAGGGCACGTCAGTTGTTACCTGCCGGTACTGGGATTCGAACCGGCAACCTTCTAGTTACAAGTCCGACTCTCTAACCACTGGGCCACGACTGCCAATACAGTGTTTACTTTGCAGATGATTCTATCCAAAGTGACGAACAGGGCATTTGTTGATCAATAATTTTAGTTTGTCGAGTCCCGTTTTAAGCAGATCTTGTAAAAATATAAAGCGAAAGAAAGTTAAACGCTTTTGTTTGTAAATACTTCTATGCTGGATTCATGATGTAACGTAAAGAATTATGTTGTTTTGATTTGTAAGTCTTTATTTTGTTACTCCGTTGGTCGGCAAAAGGTGCACATTTTATGACGCGATGAAATTACACGAGTATAAAATAAGATGCGCTGCTTTGTGTTTTCGTTATATGTATGCGTTACATACGTGTGAGCTAAACAAAGGAAACGCAATCACCCGCCACTTTCATTTGAACGCATATCGCGCGTCCATTGGCCCTCTGTCACAGTCATACGTCACAAATCAACCTATCGCGTGTCTCCGTGCCCTAGACGCGCTGCGCGTTCTAGCCTTTAAATACAGACGCACTGACACTGCCTGCATATCCCAAACAGAACGCAGAACAGATTGCAGCGATGGCAAGAACCAAGCAGACCGCTCGTAAGTCCACCGGTGGCAAAGCGCCGAGGAAGCAACTCGCCACCAAAGCCGCCCGTAAAAGCGCTCCGGCCACCGGCGGCGTGAAGAAGCCTCATCGTTACAGGCCCGGTACCGTGGCTCTGAGAGAGATCCGCCGCTACCAGAAGTCCACCGAGCTGCTCATCCGCAAGCTGCCTTTCCAGCGTCTCGTGAGAGAGATCGCTCAGGACTTCAAGACGGATCTGCGCTTCCAGAGCTCCGCCGTCATGGCCCTGCAGGAGGCCAGCGAGGCTTATCTGGTCGGTCTGTTCGAGGACACGAACCTGTGCGCCATCCACGCCAAGAGGGTCACCATCATGCCCAAAGACATCCAGCTGGCCCGTCGCATCCGCGGAGAGCGCGCTTAATTACCGCGTTGTTAACACGAACCCCCAAGGGCTCTTTTAAGAGCCACCACATCACCTGAACGACACGATTTCCATCGGTCCCCGCGACAGCCAAAATAATCCATATTGTGAATTATTTAAACTTTGCTACTGAAACCTTTGCTAATGTGCAACACTGGTACACAATAATCCGTATTAATTTTCTACGTTTAAAAAAAAAAAAAACTAAATTATTTCAGCATTTATTCCATAATTCATGAATATTATGAACAATTGTTTTTATTTCCTAGGATTTTTTGTTTCTGTATGAAGTTTACATACAAATGATCTTATCAATACGATCATGATAAAACAAAAGAATAAAGACAACATTTTGTTAATATTCATTTTAGTTATATAGACCAACACATTTAATATATTTGTCATACGTAACAAAACCGTTAACACTAATCTGTACGCAAATGAAACATTCATCTCACATTGCCTAAGTGTTTACATGCATCACAAATGACAAAATCACATTTGTGCTCCTGAATCAGGACAAAGAATGACATCATTAACCATTTCAGCATTCAATCTAGAACAAGTTATACTAACATAAAACCAAGAACAAGAAAAACTTTTTCAATGCACATCAAACAGTTGTTCAAGTATTGTTACTGTTGGACAGAATCCTTTTATATTCAAAGCTGTTGTGGTTCTTTTCAGAAACACTGACAGACATAAGGGGGTAACCAACAGCATTGGTTTATGACAAAAATGAAGAAATATGTAGATATGAGGTACAACAATATATACTTGTATTAAAATGTATTATATTCTATTTTATATCATCTATCATTTTTCTTTTGAAATGTAATAGATTTCAAGGTCAATGACTTTAAGCCTAACATTCAAACATTTCTGGTTATCTTTCAGAAAATATCAGATATTTCTGGTGGTTAAAAATATGCATCATTATTCAAAAGCTGTAAAATGTGAGACGAAAATATCAGAGGTTCCAATATCTGTAATTGTTTGATCCATGTGTGTAAAATTTATGTAGAAATACAAAAACTGTTTAGTGTATAAAGTAAGAAAGGAAAAATAAACAATTGCACCATGTAAGGTTATATCATGTTGAACATCACAACCAACAGTTTCAACCAATTCCATAACCACTAAATCTTTCAAGTAATGTGACGGCTTACTCATATGATAGACTGCAATTGACACAGCGTGTGGGTTTTCTGCTGTGAGATGTCGCTGTCACTGATATCAAATTTAAAGTTTAGTTTCTTCGATAATCTTAAACGTTAATGTTTTTGTCGAAGTTACTTTATAAAGCGATTTGCCGGTTTCATCAAGAGGTCCTCGCTGCAGCATGTAGCGCGATGACGTCCTGGATCAGATCCTATACGTACTGGACGTTGTTACGCGCATGCGCCGCGGTTTGTTTTGATGACATCATAGACGCATGCGCAGTAGAGAGTTGGTGAACAATGGCACGTGCTTTGGTCTTCCGAGAAGAATCTGCAGAAAAACGATGGATTGATTAACGATTAATTAATAAAACGATTAATAATTAACAGTGATTGTATGTCGGTAGATAATTTATCTTTTGAATTTTTATTTACTGTTTTGTTGTTTTAAGATTTATAGTCTGTTGTAGTGTTATGTATCGAAAGCGGTATGCCGCTTAGTGTTTAGCTGACATTACTTTTATGATGCACACATGGATTCTCATTTTAATGTTATACTTCAGTACATAATGTGGACAAACTGCAGGGCTAATGTGAAATTAACCTGATTTTGCTTGGCTAATGAATACTTATTTGCTATTGTTTTGTTCTAGATAAATGTCTTTAAAAAGGGCAGTTGCCCAGTAGTCTCAAGGTGCACAAATTATCCTGTGAAGTAAGTGTATTTGCAAGTACTTCCTATTAATAGAACATTTATTAGTAGTTGTAGGTGAAGGAGGAGTAGAAGTCTCTTCAATAAAATTAATTTGCACAGTATTTGGTATTTTATGGTGCTTTTCCTGTGTGGACTAAATACTTGCTAGGCAAACTGTGTAGTTTTCTTTTTTATAATTTAAGATCAGGTGCTGAAAGACAGCTACTCAGAAAAAGGCGCAAAACAAAGAACACAGGTATAACTTTAACTTAAATTGTCTTGAACTGTTCAAGTTCCTTTTCCATAATTATTCCATGATTGATGTATTGGTGTGAATATAATTTTTCTTTCTTTCTAAGGAAAATTGGAAATGGAACCTGATTACATAAGTAAGGTGGGAGTTTTTCCTGTTCCCTATATTTACCTTTTTTTACATGTTAAATGTATACTTTTTTTCCTAGTATTTTATATTGACAAATATTACTATTTTTTTTCAACAGATGCCACCTGAGATCCTGAGGCATATCCTCATGAATGTGGTCAAAGAAGATGGAGATGTAGCTTTCTTCAGAGTGTCTTTGACGTGCTGGCTTTTCCATGATGTTGTTTGTAAGACATTATTCAGAAAAGAGGCTCATTTTGCCTGGCTTGACAGTAAGTTTTTTCATTAATCATTTTTATATTTTTACAAGTAGACAGTTCATTTTGTACTACACACTACGTTTAAACTGCAAATGCATTAAGCTTTGCGCAGAACTTTTTAATACTTTAAATCTCTTTCTTACAATAGGTGCTGTCAACTGGAGTGCATACTCCAGTGACTACAAGGAGATGTATCGAGTGCCATATACACTGACCAATTGCCTTTGGTGTGGGGACTTATTTAAAGACTTCCTGCCAGGCTACATTGGAAATGGCAGGAAAGGAATCCTTTGTGGATTTTACTCAATCAAAGAGTTTGAAGGTTACTGCTCAGCAGACTGCTTCATCTGTGACGGCAATCGCTATAGCCCTAAGGACAACTAATTTGTTGTGCTGCTATTTAAATATAAATGGTCACTTGGATGACAACTGCTTGATCTGACTGCTGTGATCAGTTTGTATATTGAACTTAAATTCATGTGTCATGTGTAACTTTTTTATTTTGACATCCAACAAGATTTATTTTCTTGGTGCTGTTGTTATTTTTGCATTTTTTTTAACGTGTACTGGTATTTTGCACTGAGCCGGATCAGTGCGCACAAAGCCGCTGGACCAGACAACATCATGTTATTTTTGCATTTTTTTTAACGTGTACTGGTATTTTGCACTGAGCCGGATCAGTGCGCACAAAGCCGCTGGACCAGACAACATCCCTGGACGTGTACTCAGGGCATGTGCTGAGCAGCTTGCTGGGGTTTTCACTGACATCTTCAACCTGTCTCTTGCCCAAGCAGCTGTGCTAACATGCTTTAAATGCACCTCCATTGTGCCAGTGCCAAAACACTCCAGCCCAAAGTGCCTGAACGACTACCGTCCTGTAGCACTGACACCCATTGTCATGAAGTGCTTTGAGCGGCTGGTCCTGGCACACCTGAAGGACTTTCTGCCATCCACATTGGACCCACACCAGTTTGCCTACCGCAGCAATAGGAGCACAGAAGATGCGGTTTCCATGGCACTGCACTCTGTGCTCACACATCTGGACAATAAGAACACTTATGCACGTATGTTGTTTGTTGACTTCAGCTCAGCATTCAACACTATCATTCCATCCAAGTTAATAGCCAAACTTGAAGACCTGGGCATTAACACCTCCCTATGCAATTGGATTATGGACTTTCTGACCAACAGACCACAGCAGGTGAGATCAGGCTCCATCTGCTCCACCACTATCACACTCAACACTGGTGTACCACAGGGCTGTGTGCTAAGCCCCTTCCTCTACTCCCTCTTCACCTCCGACTGCAAGCCTGTGAACGGATCTAACTCCATCATCAAGTTTGCGGACGACACTACGGTGATTGGTCTCATCAGCAACAACGATGAGACGGCCTACAGGAAGGAGATCCAGCACCTAGCCACATGGTGCAACAACAATAACCTGCTCCTTAACACCTCCAAGACAAAGGAGCTCATTGTGGACTTCAGGAAAGAGTCAAGAGGCACACATGACACCATCCACATCAATGGGATGGCTGTTGAACGTGTCTCCAGTTTCAAGTTCCTGGGGATCCACATCTCGGAGGACCTGTCCTGGACTACCAACACCTCCAGCCTGGTCAAGAAGGCTCACCAGCGCCTCTTCTTCCTGAGGACACTAAAGAAGAATCGGCTGTCCTCGGCTATCCTGGTGAACTTCTATCGCTGTGCAATAGAAAGCGTCCTGACCAACTGTGTCACAGTCTGGCATGGGAGCTGCTCTGTTGCAGAGCGCAAGGCACTGCAGCGGGTGGTGAAAACCGCCCAGCG